>OX401924.1:6733910-7229671 GCA_947859195.1 Drymonia ruficornis | reverse complement strand
TGTCTCTGTCTCTGTCTCTGTCTCTGTCTCTGTCTCTGTCTCTGTCTCTGTCTCTGTCTCTGTCTCTGTCTCTGTCTCTGTCTCTGTCTCTGTCTCTGTCTCTGTCTCTGTCTCTGTCTCTGTCTCTGTCTCTGTCTCTGTCTCTGTCTCTGTCTCTGTCTCTGTCTCTGTCTCTGTCTCTGTCTCTGTCTCTGTCTCTGTCTCTGTCTCTGTCTCTGTCTCTGTCTCTGTCTCTGTCTCTGTCTCTGTCTCTGTCTCTGTCTCTGTCTCTGTCTCTGTCTCTGTCTCTGTCTCTGTCTCTGTCTCTGTCTCTGTCTCTGTCTCTGTCTCTGTCTCTGTCTCTGTCTCTGTCTCTGTCTCTGTCTCTGTCTCTGTCTCTGTCTCTGTCTCTGTCTCTGTCTCTGTCTCTGTCTCTGTCTCTGTCTCTGTCTCTGTCTCTGTCTCTGTCTCTGTCTCTGTCTCTGTCTCTGTCTCTGTCTCTGTCTCTGTCTCTGTCTCTGTCTCTGTCTCTGTCTCTGTCTCTGTCTCTGTCTCTGTCTCTGTCTCTGTCTCTGTCTCTGTCTCTGTCTCTGTCTCTGTCTCTGTCTCTGTCTCTGTCTCTGTCTCTGTCTCTGTCTCTGTCTCTGTCTCTGTCTCTGTCTCTGTCTCTGTCTCTGTCTCTGTCTCTGTCTCTGTCTCTGTCTCTGTCTCTGTCTCTGTCTCTGTCTCTGTCTCTGTCTCTGTCTCTGTCTCTGTCTCTGTCTCTGTCTCTGTCTCTGTCTCTGTCTCTGTCTCTGTCTCTGTCTCTGTCTCTGTCTCTGTCTCTGTCTCTGTCTCTGTCTCTGTCTCTGTCTCTGTCTCTGTCTCTGTCTCTGTCTCTGTCTCTGTCTCTGTCTCTGTCTCTGTCTCTGTCTCTGTCTCTGTCTCTGTCTCTGTCTCTGTCTCTGTCTCTGTCTCTGTCTCTGTCTCTGTCTCTGTCTCTGTCTCTGTCTCTGTCTCTGTCTCTGTCTCTGTCTCTGTCTCTGTCTCTGTCTCTGTCTCTGTCTCTGTCTCTGTCTCTGTCTCTGTCTCTGTCTCTGTCTCTGTCTCTGTCTCTGTCTCTGTCTCTGTCTCTGTCTCTGTCTCTGTCTCTGTCTCTGTCTCTGTCTCTGTCTCTGTCTCTGTCTCTGTCTCTGTCTCTGTCTCTGTCTCTGTCTCTGTCTCTGTCTCTGTCTCTGTCTCTGTCTCTGTCTCTGTCTCTGTCTCTGTCTCTGTCTCTGTCTCTGTCTCTGTCTCTGTCTCTGTCTCTGTCTCTGTCTCTGTCTCTGTCTCTGTCTCTGTCTCTGTCTCTGTCTCTGTCTCTGTCTCTGTCTCTGTCTCTGTCTCTGTCTCTGTCTCTGTCTCTGTCTCTGTCTCTGTCTCTGTCTCTGTCTCTGTCTCTGTCTCTGTCTCTGTCTCTGTCTCTGTCTCTGTCTCTGTCTCTGTCTCTGTCTCTGTCTCTGTCTCTGTCTCTGTCTCTGTCTCTGTCTCTGTCTCTGTCTCTGTCTCTGTCTCTGTCTCTGTCTCTGTCTCTGTCTCTGTCTCTGTCTCTGTCTCTGTCTCTGTCTCTGTCTCTGTCTCTGTCTCTGTCTCTGTCTCTGTCTCTGTCTCTGTCTCTGTCTCTGTCTCTGTCTCTGTCTCTGTCTCTGTCTCTGTCTCTGTCTCTGTCTCTGTCTCTGTCTCTGTCTCTGTCTCTGTCTCTGTCTCTGTCTCTGTCTCTGTCTCTGTCTCTGTCTCTGTCTCTGTCTCTGTCTCTGTCTCTGTCTCTGTCTCTGTCTCTGTCTCTGTCTCTGTCTCTGTCTCTGTCTCTGTCTCTGTCTCTGTCTCTGTCTCTGTCTCTGTCTCTGTCTCTGTCTCTGTCTCTGTCTCTGTCTCTGTCTCTGTCTCTGTCTCTGTCTCTGTCTCTGTCTCTGTCTCTGTCTCTGTCTCTGTCTCTGTCTCTGTCTCTGTCTCTGTCTCTGTCTCTGTCTCTGTCTCTGTCTCTGTCTCTGTCTCTGTCTCTGTCTCTGTCTCTGTCTCTGTCTCTGTCTCTGTCTCTGTCTCTGTCTCTGTCTCTGTCTCTGTCTCTGTCTCTGTCTCTGTCTCTGTCTCTGTCTCTGTCTCTGTCTCTGTCTCTGTCTCTGTCTCTGTCTCTGTCTCTGTCTCTGTCTCTGTCTCTGTCTCTGTCTCTGTCTCTGTCTCTGTCTCTGTCTCTGTCTCTGTCTCTGTCTCTGTCTCTGTCTCTGTCTCTGTCTCTGTCTCTGTCTCTGTCTCTGTCTCTGTCTCTGTCTCTGTCTCTGTCTCTGTCTCTGTCTCTGTCTCTGTCTCTGTCTCTGTCTCTGTCTCTGTCTCTGTCTCTGTCTCTGTCTCTGTCTCTGTCTCTGTCTCTGTCTCTGTCTCTGTCTCTGTCTCTGTCTCTGTCTCTGTCTCTGTCTCTGTCTCTGTCTCTGTCTCTGTCTCTGTCTCTGTCTCTGTCTCTGTCTCTGTCTCTGTCTCTGTCTCTGTCTCTGTCTCTGTCTCTGTCTCTGTCTCTGTCTCTGTCTCTGTCTCTGTCTCTGTCTCTGTCTCTGTCTCTGTCTCTGTCTCTGTCTCTGTCTCTGTCTCTGTCTCTGTCTCTGTCTCTGTCTCTGTCTCTGTCTCTGTCTCTGTCTCTGTCTCTGTCTCTGTCTCTGTCTCTGTCTCTGTCTCTGTCTCTGTCTCTGTCTCTGTCTCTGTCTCTGTCTCTGTCTCTGTCTCTGTCTCTGTCTCTGTCTCTGTCTCTGTCTCTGTCTCTGTCTCTGTCTCTGTCTCTGTCTCTGTCTCTGTCTCTGTCTCTGTCTCTGTCTCTGTCTCTGTCTCTGTCTCTGTCTCTGTCTCTGTCTCTGTCTCTGTCTCTGTCTCTGTCTCTGTCTCTGTCTCTGTCTCTGTCTCTGTCTCTGTCTCTGTCTCTGTCTCTGTCTCTGTCTCTGTCTCTGTCTCTGTCTCTGTCTCTGTCTCTGTCTCTGTCTCTGTCTCTGTCTCTGTCTCTGTCTCTGTCTCTGTCTCTGTCTCTGTCTCTGTCTCTGTCTCTGTCTCTGTCTCTGTCTCTGTCTCTGTCTCTGTCTCTGTCTCTGTCTCTGTCTCTGTCTCTGTCTCTGTCTCTGTCTCTGTCTCTGTCTCTGTCTCTGTCTCTGTCTCTGTCTCTGTCTCTGTCTCTGTCTCTGTCTCTGTCTCTGTCTCTGTCTCTGTCTCTGTCTCTGTCTCTGTCTCTGTCTCTGTCTCTGTCTCTGTCTCTGTCTCTGTCTCTGTCTCTGTCTCTGTCTCTGTCTCTGTCTCTGTCTCTGTCTCTGTCTCTGTCTCTGTCTCTGTCTCTGTCTCTGTCTCTGTCTCTGTCTCTGTCTCTGTCTCTGTCTCTGTCTCTGTCTCTGTCTCTGTCTCTGTCTCTCTCTGTCTCTGTCTCTGTCTCTGTCTCTGTCTCTGTCTCTGTCTCTGTCTCTGTCTCTGTCTCTGTCTCTGTCTCTGTCTCTGTCTCTGTCTCTGTCTCTGTCTCTGTCTCTGTCTCTGTCTCTGTCTCTGTCTCTGTCTCTGTCTCTGTCTCTGTCTCTGTCTCTGTCTCTGTCTCTGTCTCTGTCTCTGTCTCTGTCTCTGTCTCTGTCTCTGTCTCTGTCTCTGTCTCTGTCTCTGTCTCTGTCTCTGTCTCTGTCTCTGTCTCTGTCTCTGTCTCTGTCTCTGTCTCTGTCTCTGTCTCTGTCTCTGTCTCTGTCTCTGTCTCTGTCTCTGTCTCTGTCTCTGTCTCTGTCTCTGTCTCTGTCTCTGTCTCTGTCTCTGTCTCTGTCTCTGTCTCTGTCTCTGTCTCTGTCTCTGTCTCTGTCTCTGTCTCTGTCTCTGTCTCTGTCTCTGTCTCTGTCTCTGTCTCTGTCTCTGTCTCTGTCTCTGTCTCTGTCTCTGTCTCTGTCTCTGTCTCTGTCTCTGTCTCTGTCTCTGTCTCTGTCTCTGTCTCTGTCTCTGTCTCTGTCTCTGTCTCTGTCTCTGTCTCTGTCTCTGTCTCTGTCTCTGTCTCTGTCTCTGTCTCTGTCTCTGTCTCTGTCTCTGTCTCTGTCTCTGTCTCTGTCTCTGTCTCTGTCTCTGTCTCTGTCTCTGTCTCTGTCTCTGTCTCTGTCTCTGTCTCTGTCTCTGTCTCTGTCTCTGTCTCTGTCTCTGTCTCTGTCTCTGTCTCTGTCTCTGTCTCTGTCTCTGTCTCTGTCTCTGTCTCTGTCTCTGTCTCTGTCTCTGTCTCTGTCTCTGTCTCTGTCTCTGTCTCTGTCTCTGTCTCTGTCTCTGTCTCTGTCTCTGTCTCTGTCTCTGTCTCTGTCTCTGTCTCTGTCTCTGTCTCTGTCTCTGTCTCTGTCTCTGTCTCTGTCTCTGTCTCTGTCTCTGTCTCTGTCTCTGTCTCTGTCTCTGTCTCTGTCTCTGTCTCTGTCTCTGTCTCTGTCTCTGTCTCTGTCTCTGTCTCTGTCTCTGTCTCTGTCTCTGTCTCTGTCTCTGTCTCTGTCTCTGTCTCTGTCTCTGTCTCTGTCTCTGTCTCTGTCTCTGTCTCTGTCTCTGTCTCTGTCTCTGTCTCTGTCTCTGTCTCTGTCTCTGTCTCTGTCTCTGTCTCTGTCTCTGTCTCTGTCTCTGTCTCTGTCTCTGTCTCTGTCTCTGTCTCTGTCTCTGTCTCTGTCTCTGTCTCTGTCTCTGTCTCTGTCTCTGTCTCTGTCTCTGTCTCTGTCTCTGTCTCTGTCTCTGTCTCTGTCTCTGTCTCTGTCTCTGTCTCTGTCTCTGTCTCTGTCTCTGTCTCTGTCTCTGTCTCTGTCTCTGTCTCTGTCTCTGTCTCTGTCTCTGTCTCTGTCTCTGTCTCTGTCTCTGTCTCTGTCTCTGTCTCTGTCTCTGTCTCTGTCTCTGTCTCTGTCTCTGTCTCTGTCTCTGTCTCTGTCTCTGTCTCTGTCTCTGTCTCTGTCTCTGTCTCTGTCTCTGTCTCTGTCTCTGTCTCTGTCTCTGTCTCTGTCTCTGTCTCTGTCTCTGTCTCTGTCTCTGTCTCTGTCTCTGTCTCTGTCTCTGTCTCTGTCTCTGTCTCTGTCTCTGTCTCTGTCTCTGTCTCTGTCTCTGTCTCTGTCTCTGTCTCTGTCTCTGTCTCTGTCTCTGTCTCTGTCTCTGTCTCTGTCTCTGTCTCTGTCTCTGTCTCTGTCTCTGTCTCTGTCTCTGTCTCTGTCTCTGTCTCTGTCTCTGTCTCTGTCTCTGTCTCTGTCTCTGTCTCTGTCTCTGTCTCTGTCTCTGTCTCTGTCTCTGTCTCTGTCTCTGTCTCTGTCTCTGTCTCTGTCTCTGTCTCTGTCTCTGTCTCTGTCTCTGTCTCTGTCTCTGTCTCTGTCTCTGTCTCTGTCTCTGTCTCTGTCTCTGTCTCTGTCTCTGTCTCTGTCTCTGTCTCTGTCTCTGTCTCTGTCTCTGTCTCTGTCTCTGTCTCTGTCTCTGTCTCTGTCTCTGTCTCTGTCTCTGTCTCTGTCTCTGTCTCTGTCTCTGTCTCTGTCTCTGTCTCTGTCTCTGTCTCTGTCTCTGTCTCTGTCTCTGTCTCTGTCTCTGTCTCTGTCTCTGTCTCTGTCTCTGTCTCTGTCTCTGTCTCTGTCTCTGTCTCTGTCTCTGTCTCTGTCTCTGTCTCTGTCTCTGTCTCTGTCTCTGTCTCTGTCTCTGTCTCTGTCTCTGTCTCTGTCTCTGTCTCTGTCTCTGTCTCTGTCTCTGTCTCTGTCTCTGTCTCTGTCTCTGTCTCTGTCTCTGTCTCTGTCTCTGTCTCTGTCTCTGTCTCTGTCTCTGTCTCTGTCTCTGTCTCTGTCTCTGTCTCTGTCTCTGTCTCTGTCTCTGTCTCTGTCTCTGTCTCTGTCTCTGTCTCTGTCTCTGTCTCTGTCTCTGTCTCTGTCTCTGTCTCTGTCTCTGTCTCTGTCTCTGTCTCTGTCTCTGTCTCTGTCTCTGTCTCTGTCTCTGTCTCTGTCTCTGTCTCTGTCTCTGTCTCTGTCTCTGTCTCTGTCTCTGTCTCTGTCTCTGTCTCTGTCTCTGTCTCTGTCTCTGTCTCTGTCTCTGTCTCTGTCTCTGTCTCTGTCTCTGTCTCTGTCTCTGTCTCTGTCTCTGTCTCTGTCTCTGTCTCTGTCTCTGTCTCTGTCTCTGTCTCTGTCTCTGTCTCTGTCTCTGTCTCTGTCTCTGTCTCTGTCTCTGTCTCTGTCTCTGTCTCTGTCTCTGTCTCTGTCTCTGTCTCTGTCTCTGTCTCTGTCTCTGTCTCTGTCTCTGTCTCTGTCTCTGTCTCTGTCTCTGTCTCTGTCTCTGTCTCTGTCTCTGTCTCTGTCTCTGTCTCTGTCTCTGTCTCTGTCTCTGTCTCTGTCTCTGTCTCTGTCTCTGTCTCTGTCTCTGTCTCTGTCTCTGTCTCTGTCTCTGTCTCTGTCTCTGTCTCTGTCTCTGTCTCTGTCTCTGTCTCTGTCTCTGTCTCTGTCTCTGTCTCTGTCTCTGTCTCTGTCTCTGTCTCTGTCTCTGTCTCTGTCTCTGTCTCTGTCTCTGTCTCTGTCTCTGTCTCTGTCTCTGTCTCTGTCTCTGTCTCTGTCTCTGTCTCTGTCTCTGTCTCTGTCTCTGTCTCTGTCTCTGTCTCTGTCTCTGTCTCTGTCTCTGTCTCTGTCTCTGTCTCTGTCTCTGTCTCTGTCTCTGTCTCTGTCTCTGTCTCTGTCTCTGTCTCTGTCTCTGTCTCTGTCTCTGTCTCTGTCTCTGTCTCTGTCTCTGTCTCTGTCTCTGTCTCTGTCTCTGTCTCTGTCTCTGTCTCTGTCTCTGTCTCTGTCTCTGTCTCTGTCTCTGTCTCTGTCTCTGTCTCTGTCTCTGTCTCTGTCTCTGTCTCTGTCTCTGTCTCTGTCTCTGTCTCTGTCTCTGTCTCTGTCTCTGTCTCTGTCTCTGTCTCTGTCTCTGTCTCTGTCTCTGTCTCTGTCTCTGTCTCTGTCTCTGTCTCTGTCTCTGTCTCTGTCTCTGTCTCTGTCTCTGTCTCTGTCTCTGTCTCTGTCTCTGTCTCTGTCTCTGTCTCTGTCTCTGTCTCTGTCTCTGTCTCTGTCTCTGTCTCTGTCTCTGTCTCTGTCTCTGTCTCTGTCTCTGTCTCTGTCTCTGTCTCTGTCTCTGTCTCTGTCTCTGTCTCTGTCTCTGTCTCTGTCTCTGTCTCTGTCTCTGTCTCTGTCTCTGTCTCTGTCTCTGTCTCTGTCTCTGTCTCTGTCTCTGTCTCTGTCTCTGTCTCTGTCTCTGTCTCTGTCTCTGTCTCTGTCTCTGTCTCTGTCTCTGTCTCTGTCTCTGTCTCTGTCTCTGTCTCTGTCTCTGTCTCTGTCTCTGTCTCTGTCTCTGTCTCTGTCTCTGTCTCTGTCTCTGTCTCTGTCTCTGTCTCTGTCTCTGTCTCTGTCTCTGTCTCTGTCTCTGTCTCTGTCTCTGTCTCTGTCTCTGTCTCTGTCTCTGTCTCTGTCTCTGTCTCTGTCTCTGTCTCTGTCTCTGTCTCTGTCTCTGTCTCTGTCTCTGTCTCTGTCTCTGTCTCTGTCTCTGTCTCTGTCTCTGTCTCTGTCTCTGTCTCTGTCTCTGTCTCTGTCTCTGTCTCTGTCTCTGTCTCTGTCTCTGTCTCTGTCTCTGTCTCTGTCTCTGTCTCTGTCTCTGTCTCTGTCTCTGTCTCTGTCTCTGTCTCTGTCTCTGTCTCTGTCTCTGTCTCTGTCTCTGTCTCTGTCTCTGTCTCTGTCTCTGTCTCTGTCTCTGTCTCTGTCTCTGTCTCTGTCTCTGTCTCTGTCTCTGTCTCTGTCTCTGTCTCTGTCTCTGTCTCTGTCTCTGTCTCTGTCTCTGTCTCTGTCTCTGTCTCTGTCTCTGTCTCTGTCTCTGTCTCTGTCTCTGTCTCTGTCTCTGTCTCTGTCTCTGTCTCTGTCTCTGTCTCTGTCTCTGTCTCTGTCTCTGTCTCTGTCTCTGTCTCTGTCTCTGTCTCTGTCTCTGTCTCTGTCTCTGTCTCTGTCTCTGTCTCTGTCTCTGTCTCTGTCTCTGTCTCTGTCTCTGTCTCTGTCTCTGTCTCTGTCTCTGTCTCTGTCTCTGTCTCTGTCTCTGTCTCTGTCTCTGTCTCTGTCTCTGTCTCTGTCTCTGTCTCTGTCTCTGTCTCTGTCTCTGTCTCTGTCTCTGTCTCTGTCTCTGTCTCTGTCTCTGTCTCTGTCTCTGTCTCTGTCTCTGTCTCTGTCTCTGTCTCTGTCTCTGTCTCTGTCTCTGTCTCTGTCTCTGTCTCTGTCTCTGTCTCTGTCTCTGTCTCTGTCTCTGTCTCTGTCTCTGTCTCTGTCTCTGTCTCTGTCTCTGTCTCTGTCTCTGTCTCTGTCTCTGTCTCTGTCTCTGTCTCTGTCTCTGTCTCTGTCTCTGTCTCTGTCTCTGTCTCTGTCTCTGTCTCTGTCTCTGTCTCTGTCTCTGTCTCTGTCTCTGTCTCTGTCTCTGTCTCTGTCTCTGTCTCTGTCTCTGTCTCTGTCTCTGTCTCTGTCTCTGTCTCTGTCTCTGTCTCTGTCTCTGTCTCTGTCTCTGTCTCTGTCTCTGTCTCTGTCTCTGTCTCTGTCTCTGTCTCTGTCTCTGTCTCTGTCTCTGTCTCTGTCTCTGTCTCTGTCTCTGTCTCTGTCTCTGTCTCTGTCTCTGTCTCTGTCTCTGTCTCTGTCTCTGTCTCTGTCTCTGTCTCTGTCTCTGTCTCTGTCTCTGTCTCTGTCTCTGTCTCTGTCTCTGTCTCTGTCTCTGTCTCTGTCTCTGTCTCTGTCTCTGTCTCTGTCTCTGTCTCTGTCTCTGTCTCTGTCTCTGTCTCTGTCTCTGTCTCTGTCTCTGTCTCTGTCTCTGTCTCTGTCTCTGTCTCTGTCTCTGTCTCTGTCTCTGTCTCTGTCTCTGTCTCTGTCTCTGTCTCTGTCTCTGTCTCTGTCTCTGTCTCTGTCTCTGTCTCTGTCTCTGTCTCTGTCTCTGTCTCTGTCTCTGTCTCTGTCTCTGTCTCTGTCTCTGTCTCTGTCTCTGTCTCTGTCTCTGTCTCTGTCTCTGTCTCTGTCTCTGTCTCTGTCTCTGTCTCTGTCTCTGTCTCTGTCTCTGTCTCTGTCTCTGTCTCTGTCTCTGTCTCTGTCTCTGTCTCTGTCTCTGTCTCTGTCTCTGTCTCTGTCTCTGTCTCTGTCTCTGTCTCTGTCTCTGTCTCTGTCTCTGTCTCTGTCTCTGTCTCTGTCTCTGTCTCTGTCTCTGTCTCTGTCTCTGTCTCTGTCTCTGTCTCTGTCTCTGTCTCTGTCTCTGTCTCTGTCTCTGTCTCTGTCTCTGTCTCTGTCTCTGTCTCTGTCTCTGTCTCTGTCTCTGTCTCTGTCTCTGTCTCTGTCTCTGTCTCTGTCTCTGTCTCTGTCTCTGTCTCTGTCTCTGTCTCTGTCTCTGTCTCTGTCTCTGTCTCTGTCTCTGTCTCTGTCTCTGTCTCTGTCTCTGTCTCTGTCTCTGTCTCTGTCTCTGTCTCTGTCTCTGTCTCTGTCTCTGTCTCTGTCTCTGTCTCTGTCTCTGTCTCTGTCTCTGTCTCTGTCTCTGTCTCTGTCTCTGTCTCTGTCTCTGTCTCTGTCTCTGTCTCTGTCTCTGTCTCTGTCTCTGTCTCTGTCTCTGTCTCTGTCTCTGTCTCTGTCTCTGTCTCTGTCTCTGTCTCTGTCTCTGTCTCTGTCTCTGTCTCTGTCTCTGTCTCTGTCTCTGTCTCTGTCTCTGTCTCTGTCTCTGTCTCTGTCTCTGTCTCTGTCTCTGTCTCTGTCTCTGTCTCTGTCTCTGTCTCTGTCTCTGTCTCTGTCTCTGTCTCTGTCTCTGTCTCTGTCTCTGTCTCTGTCTCTGTCTCTGTCTCTGTCTCTGTCTCTGTCTCTGTCTCTGTCTCTGTCTCTGTCTCTGTCTCTGTCTCTGTCTCTGTCTCTGTCTCTGTCTCTGTCTCTGTCTCTGTCTCTGTCTCTGTCTCTGTCTCTGTCTCTGTCTCTGTCTCTGTCTCTGTCTCTGTCTCTGTCTCTGTCTCTGTCTCTGTCTCTGTCTCTGTCTCTGTCTCTGTCTCTGTCTCTGTCTCTGTCTCTGTCTCTGTCTCTGTCTCTGTCTCTGTCTCTGTCTCTGTCTCTGTCTCTGTCTCTGTCTCTGTCTCTGTCTCTGTCTCTGTCTCTGTCTCTGTCTCTGTCTCTGTCTCTGTCTCTGTCTCTGTCTCTGTCTCTGTCTCTGTCTCTGTCTCTGTCTCTGTCTCTGTCTCTGTCTCTGTCTCTGTCTCTGTCTCTGTCTCTGTCTCTGTCTCTGTCTCTGTCTCTGTCTCTGTCTCTGTCTCTGTCTCTGTCTCTGTCTCTGTCTCTGTCTCTGTCTCTGTCTCTGTCTCTGTCTCTGTCTCTGTCTCTGTCTCTGTCTCTGTCTCTGTCTCTGTCTCTGTCTCTGTCTCTGTCTCTGTCTCTGTCTCTGTCTCTGTCTCTGTCTCTGTCTCTGTCTCTGTCTCTGTCTCTGTCTCTGTCTCTGTCTCTGTCTCTGTCTCTGTCTCTGTCTCTGTCTCTGTCTCTGTCTCTGTCTCTGTCTCTGTCTCTGTCTCTGTCTCTGTCTCTGTCTCTGTCTCTGTCTCTGTCTCTGTCTCTGTCTCTGTCTCTGTCTCTGTCTCTGTCTCTGTCTCTGTCTCTGTCTCTGTCTCTGTCTCTGTCTCTGTCTCTGTCTCTGTCTCTGTCTCTGTCTCTGTCTCTGTCTCTGTCTCTGTCTCTGTCTCTGTCTCTGTCTCTGTCTCTGTCTCTGTCTCTGTCTCTGTCTCTGTCTCTGTCTCTGTCTCTGTCTCTGTCTCTGTCTCTGTCTCTGTCTCTGTCTCTGTCTCTGTCTCTGTCTCTGTCTCTGTCTCTGTCTCTGTCTCTGTCTCTGTCTCTGTCTCTGTCTCTGTCTCTGTCTCTGTCTCTGTCTCTGTCTCTGTCTCTGTCTCTGTCTCTGTCTCTGTCTCTGTCTCTGTCTCTGTCTCTGTCTCTGTCTCTGTCTCTGTCTCTGTCTCTGTCTCTGTCTCTGTCTCTGTCTCTGTCTCTGTCTCTGTCTCTGTCTCTGTCTCTGTCTCTGTCTCTGTCTCTGTCTCTGTCTCTGTCTCTGTCTCTGTCTCTGTCTCTGTCTCTGTCTCTGTCTCTGTCTCTGTCTCTGTCTCTGTCTCTGTCTCTGTCTCTGTCTCTGTCTCTGTCTCTGTCTCTGTCTCTGTCTCTGTCTCTGTCTCTGTCTCTGTCTCTGTCTCTGTCTCTGTCTCTGTCTCTGTCTCTGTCTCTGTCTCTGTCTCTGTCTCTGTCTCTGTCTCTGTCTCTGTCTCTGTCTCTGTCTCTGTCTCTGTCTCTGTCTCTGTCTCTGTCTCTGTCTCTGTCTCTGTCTCTGTCTCTGTCTCTGTCTCTGTCTCTGTCTCTGTCTCTGTCTCTGTCTCTGTCTCTGTCTCTGTCTCTGTCTCTGTCTCTGTCTCTGTCTCTGTCTCTGTCTCTGTCTCTGTCTCTGTCTCTGTCTCTGTCTCTGTCTCTGTCTCTGTCTCTGTCTCTGTCTCTGTCTCTGTCTCTGTCTCTGTCTCTGTCTCTGTCTCTGTCTCTGTCTCTGTCTCTGTCTCTGTCTCTGTCTCTGTCTCTGTCTCTGTCTCTGTCTCTGTCTCTGTCTCTGTCTCTGTCTCTGTCTCTGTCTCTGTCTCTGTCTCTGTCTCTGTCTCTGTCTCTGTCTCTGTCTCTGTCTCTGTCTCTGTCTCTGTCTCTGTCTCTGTCTCTGTCTCTGTCTCTGTCTCTGTCTCTGTCTCTGTCTCTGTCTCTGTCTCTGTCTCTGTCTCTGTCTCTGTCTCTGTCTCTGTCTCTGTCTCTGTCTCTGTCTCTGTCTCTGTCTCTGTCTCTGTCTCTGTCTCTGTCTCTGTCTCTGTCTCTGTCTCTGTCTCTGTCTCTGTCTCTGTCTCTGTCTCTGTCTCTGTCTCTGTCTCTGTCTCTGTCTCTGTCTCTGTCTCTGTCTCTGTCTCTGTCTCTGTCTCTGTCTCTGTCTCTGTCTCTGTCTCTGTCTCTGTCTCTGTCTCTGTCTCTGTCTCTGTCTCTGTCTCTGTCTCTGTCTCTGTCTCTGTCTCTGTCTCTGTCTCTGTCTCTGTCTCTGTCTCTGTCTCTGTCTCTGTCTCTGTCTCTGTCTCTGTCTCTGTCTCTGTCTCTGTCTCTGTCTCTGTCTCTGTCTCTGTCTCTGTCTCTGTCTCTGTCTCTGTCTCTGTCTCTGTCTCTGTCTCTGTCTCTGTCTCTGTCTCTGTCTCTGTCTCTGTCTCTGTCTCTGTCTCTGTCTCTGTCTCTGTCTCTGTCTCTGTCTCTGTCTCTGTCTCTGTCTCTGTCTCTGTCTCTGTCTCTGTCTCTGTCTCTGTCTCTGTCTCTGTCTCTGTCTCTGTCTCTGTCTCTGTCTCTGTCTCTGTCTCTGTCTCTGTCTCTGTCTCTGTCTCTGTCTCTGTCTCTGTCTCTGTCTCTGTCTCTGTCTCTGTCTCTGTCTCTGTCTCTGTCTCTGTCTCTGTCTCTGTCTCTGTCTCTGTCTCTGTCTCTGTCTCTGTCTCTGTCTCTGTCTCTGTCTCTGTCTCTGTCTCTGTCTCTGTCTCTGTCTCTGTCTCTGTCTCTGTCTCTGTCTCTGTCTCTGTCTCTGTCTCTGTCTCTGTCTCTGTCTCTGTCTCTGTCTCTGTCTCTGTCTCTGTCTCTGTCTCTGTCTCTGTCTCTGTCTCTGTCTCTGTCTCTGTCTCTGTCTCTGTCTCTGTCTCTGTCTCTGTCTCTGTCTCTGTCTCTGTCTCTGTCTCTGTCTCTGTCTCTGTCTCTGTCTCTGTCTCTGTCTCTGTCTCTGTCTCTGTCTCTGTCTCTGTCTCTGTCTCTGTCTCTGTCTCTGTCTCTGTCTCTGTCTCTGTCTCTGTCTCTGTCTCTGTCTCTGTCTCTGTCTCTGTCTCTGTCTCTGTCTCTGTCTCTGTCTCTGTCTCTGTCTCTGTCTCTGTCTCTGTCTCTGTCTCTGTCTCTGTCTCTGTCTCTGTCTCTGTCTCTGTCTCTGTTCATTTTAGTAATAAAAAAAAAAAAAAAAAAAAAAAAAGGTCATTCAAGGTCAAGGTCAAATGTTAAGTTCATTCGACGTCAAATGACATTCGATAACAAAGTCTACTTGAGGTCAAAGGTCATTCGGGGTTAAAGGTCAAAGGTCATTCGAATTCAAAGTCGACTCGTGTCCTTCTCCCCACCCTCCTACTCAAACCTAAACCTAGACCTAAACCTAATAGCGCCCCTAAGGATATACATTGACCCTCGCAGTGAAATTATTTAAACCCTAAATACACGAGTTCCTTATGTTCCGATTACTTTTTAACCGACTTCAAAAAAGGAGGAGGTTCTATGTTCGGCTGTATGTATGTTAACTGATTTCTCCGACATTTATGAACCGTTTTGAAAAATTATTTTGCTATTCGGTAGATCGTAGCTCCAAGTTGGTCTCATACAAAAATAATTCCTAGAATCAACCCCTAAGGGGGTAATTTTGGGGGGTAAAGGTCGTCTGAAAAAAAAATCTTGTCCTAATGACTTGAAATTTAATGTATATATATTTTGCATAAAAATAATGAAACTCATGTTTCAGGATTTTGGAAAAATCGCCCCCCAATGGGGTAAAACGACGTGTTAAGTTTGTATGGAGAGTTACCGTTTATCTCTGACGTTTATGAACCAATTTTTCTTTTTAAACTGTTATTTGGTAGATGACTAAGTCGTTTTGGTCCCGTAAAAAAATCATTTCGGAAATCAACCCCCAAAGGGGGAAACTAGAGGTAGAAGTATGGTAGAAAAATATATTTGTGTCCGATTGACTTGAAACATAGTATGTATACTCCATATAATAAATTAAGAAATTTTTATTTTGGAACCTTGTAAAAGTCACCGCCCAAAGGGGTAATTTGGGGTGATAAAGTTTGTATGGCGCCACTAAAAATCATGGAATAAAATTATTTTTATAAAAAAATAAAAACAGACTTCAAAAAAATCTGAAGCACTAAAAAGCCTGAAATAATATTTCTATTACCACCACTGCCTACCCCTTCGGGAAAATCAGGCGTGATGATGTGTTATCGAGTATTTGGAGTCAGTGCCAATCTTGGTATGCCGAGTCTACCTACTATAAAAGTAAGAAGATAGATTGGCACTGACCCCAAATACTTGATAACACATCATCACGCCTGAAAGCGCTTCATGATGGTTATTTATTAATAATATTTAACCGACTTCATTTAATTATAAGGTTTACAGAGCTGATTGGTACACGTATATTTGAAGTAGGGCACTAATTTTTGTATATTAATAAAAGTAATCGGAACATAAGAAACTAGTGTATTTAGGGTTTAAGTAATTTCACCGCGAGATAGCAATAAATCGTAATAAATCGTATCGTATCGTAATGGCAGGAAGATGCATTCGGTCCGAGTGACTGCATACTACATAAGGCACTAAATACAACAAAAAGTCCAAACCCTTTCATTAGTGTCCATTTGTCTCGTCAGTCTTACTAGAGCAATAATTGGTTAAATGGCTAACTAGTTGGTTAACTAGGGAATCGGAATTCACGAATATACCTATGATCTTGCTGCCGTAACGTTACCGCAGCAGTGTGGTTTTTTCCTGCTGGTCCAATCAAAATCTGAATAATTCAGATAATTAGTGCTCCATGTCGTGTAATTGTGCCGAAAATTTTAAATTTGTGCCCCCCAAGGTTTCAGAGTTATTTCAAATCTTGCTGGCGTAACGTTTTGCGAATTCCTGTATCTCAAAAACTGTTTGGCACACAATCATGATTTTTCATACACACATAAGTGTTAGTTTGTGCCCATTTGTGACAGTTTCATATTTCAATATATCAGAAAGGTTCGGGTGTTATAAGATTTTTCCTAAATAACTAAAATAGCTCCTAGCTCTTAAACTGGGAAACCTAGAAACCAAATGTTAGTGCTAGCTTGTATTTCTTATTGATCATAAGCATTTCTATAATGATTGTAAGCCTACTCCAAGGAATTTACGATTTATTACGATTTATTGCTATCTCGCGGTGAAATTACTTAAACCCTAAATACACTAGTTTCTTATGTTCCGATTACTTTTATTAATATACAAAAATTAGTGCCCTACTTCAAATATACGTGTACCAATCAGCTCTGTAAACCTTATAATTAAATGAAGTCGGTTAAATATTATTAATAAATAACCATCATGAAGCGCTTTCGGTGGTTAACTGACGGAATTGGAATGTATAGAAACAAGCGAACGCTCCGTACTTCAAGCCATCCTATTTCAACTGACAGCGTTGTAATGAGTACAGACGCGTACATAATACTTTGGAGTGTATTTATAAACAATTAAATAAGGTAAATAAATGTATAATCACAGGGTATGCTAACATTTGAATATGAAGGTACCTTACATAATATTCCTTTTTAACCGACTCCAAAAAAGGAGGAGGTTCTATGTTCGACTGTATGTATGTTCACCGATTTCTCCGGCATTTATGAACCGATTTGAAAAATTATTTTGCTGTTCGGTAGATCGTAGCTCCAAGTTGGTCCCATAAACCTGGAGCACTAAAAAGCGTGAAATAATATTTCTATTACCACCACTGCCTACCCCTTCGGGAAAATCAGGCGTGATGATGTGTTATCAAGTATTTGGGGTCAGTGCCAATCTATCTTCTTACTTTTATAGTAGGTAGACTCGGCATACCAAGATTGGCACTGACTCCAAATACTCGATAACACATCATCACGCCTGATTTTCCCGAAGGGGTAGGCAGTGGTGGTAATAGAAATATTATTTCAGGCTTTTTAGTGCTCCAGGTTTATGGGACCAACTTGGAGCTACGATCTACCGAACAGCAAAATAATTTTTCAAATCGGTTCATAAATGCCGGAGAAATCGGTGAACATACATACAGTCGAACATAGAACCTCCTCCTTTTTTGGAGTCGGTTAAAAAGGAATATTAAGTAAGGTACCTTCATATTCAAATGTTAGCATACCCTGTGATTATACATTTATTTACCTTATTTAATTGTTTATAAATACACTCCAAAGTATTATGTACGCGTCTGTACTCATTACAACGCTGTCAGTTGAAATAGGATGGCTTGAAGTACGGAGCGTTCGCTTGTTTCTATACATTCCAATTCCGTCAGTTAACCACCGAAAGCGCTTCATGATGGTTATTTATTAATAATATTTAACCGACTTCATTTAATTATAAGGTTTACAGAGCTGATTGGTACACGTATATTTGAAGTAGGTCACTAATTTTTGTATATTAATAAAAGTAATCGGAACATAAGAAACTAGTGTATTTAGGGTTTAAGTAATTTCACCGCGAGATAGCAATAAATCGTAATAAATCGTAAATTCCTTGGAGTAGGCTTACAATCATTATAGAAATGCTTATGATCAATAAGAAATACAAGCTAGCACTAACATTTGGTTTCTAGGTTTCCCAGTTTAAGAGCTAGGAGCTATTTTAGTTATTTAGGAAAAATCTTATAACACCCGAACCTTTCTGATATATTGAAATATGAAACTGTCACAAATGGGCACAAACTAACACTTATGTGTGTATGAAAAATCATGATTGTGTGCCAAACAGTTTTTGAGATACAGGAATTCGCAAAACGTTACGCCAGCAAGATTTGAAATAACTCTGAAACCTTGGGGGGCACAAATTTAAAATTTTCGGCACAATTACACGACATGGAGCACTAATTATCTGAATTATTCAGATTTTGATTGGACCAGCAGGAAAAAACCACACTGCTGCGGTAACGTTACGGCAGCAAGATCATAGGTATATTCGTGAATTCCGATTCCCTAGTTAACCAACTAGTTAGCCATTTAACCAATTATTGCTCTAGTAAGACTGACGAGACAAATGGACACTAATGAAAGGGTTTGGACTTTTTGTTGTATTTAGTGCCTTATGTAGTATGCAGTCACTCGGACCGAATGCATCTTCCTGCCATTCGTAGGCGTAGGCGTAAAACCGAAAATTTTAAATTACTGCCTATAGCCGTTTTGGAGTTATTAAGGTAGTATTAGTAAGGTTACTCGAGGTCAAAGGTCATGCGGGATTAAAGGTCATTCGAGGTCAAAGTCGACCCGTGACATTTTCGCCACCCTTATACTCAAACCTAAGAATAAACCTAAACCAAAACATAAACCTAAACCTAATAGCGCCCCTAAGGATATACACTGACCCAAAATTCAAATAACTTTATTGCGTTAATTGTGGTAATAGTTCCTGTGGCTAATGTTATTTTTTATTATTAGATTGAAATTTTAAATTTTTGCATGCTTGAAGCTGTATATGGTGAAACAACTTAAAATGCAACATCTTCTATAAACCCATATTACGCAAATAAAGAATTGAATTGAATTGACGTCGCGCAAAGATAGTCCTTTACACAAAGCTTCTAAAAACGTGACACTGCCGTAATAAAATTAGGAACTCAAACTTCGATCACATTAGCAAAATAGTCCGGCTGCAATCGTAAAATAATATCCGCAACAAAACAAAATCACATAGCAACATTGACCAGAGTAAATTGAGGGTAGGCAGAAAACTTCGTCCACTCTTCAATCCAAATAGCAATATCACGCACACCCGCACTTTCTCTGTCAATGTTATAGCATGTACCGCGTGTACCCTCTCTATAGAACACGGGTACCAAATAAACATGGTTCGACTCACCGGATTCTGCTCCATGCAAACCTGCGACCACCATCGCCGTCCCGATGCCGCTCTGCGCCGTTGACTGCCACACCGTCTGTCGATACTCGCGTCGTCGCAGCCATCCGCTTTCACGTAGCACCGTATCACCACACAAAACACTTTTAACACTTCACACACAATAATTCAAACGTCCGTTTCGACTTAGCGAATCGCATAATGTCTACTGTGCACCGCCATTTTTTCATTGGCATTGTTCAAACACGTGGCACTTTTAATTTTTAAAATCAACGATAATTAGCACTACGACTTGGAAACTGAAGAAACTGCCATCATTTAAATTTCTACGCGATCATCAACGGTTTTAGCCATCGTTCGATCTCACTTCTGATGTCGAAGAAAGAATGATGGGGCCGTCGTTTTTTCGGATTGTGGGCATTCAGTGGGTATAAAGATGACTAATAAGATATTGAAATGGCACGATGACAGTTTCCAATCGCGCGACTCGACTGCTCGGCGGTGCAAAGCGTACTGTGCTCTCCGCCGATGCCGGTCTATGCAAGTGGACTCTGTCCAAACGCCTACAGATGGCGCTTGCGTCCCATTTCGATCGTTTCAATACTTTTTAAAAGTCGCTGTGCCGACATATATATAAAGGGAAAACTTATATTTTAACCATTAGTGATCATTATAATAGCTTTTACATAAATAGTTGAATAAAAATATCGTAAAACTACATTTTTTACCAATTATTTAACTTTTAAGCGACAGTGGCGCCATCTAGTCGCATATGTGTAAACGAACATTTTCAAAGAAGAATTTCAATAAAATTTATACGGTGTTTGGTACGGAACCCTCTATGTGCGAGTCCGACACGTACTTGGCCGGTTTTTTTTGAATTTAGAATTGTAGAACGGCGCCATTTTTGCTTGAAAATTCCAAATTTGAATTTCTATATCACCGTTAGCCGAACGCGTCTGCGATGCAATTTTCGATCGAATTACATAACTAATCGATGCGTCGAAGTGGAATCGAGTAAGTTCTACGACCGATTTATTATAGGACCTTTGATTTGGTGCAAGGCTCTCATGAATTAGACCGGGACTCATTCATTTAAAAGTAAGTCCGGTAACGTTTATTGTTTCGTATGAAAATTGAATTATTGGAATAGGTATCTGAAGACCAATACATGTTTAGGTTTTAGTATTTTATTGTGTGTATGTGTAACGTCACAAACTTGCAGAAAAATACTTTGATAACCATTGATGTATTATTCTAGCAGTTATGATACGTTCTAACATCGCAAAAACAAAACATGTAGCGCACTACTACATGCAGCGAAATTCACACATCAGGGGGGTTACTCCAAAATACGTCGCTGACGGATCGTCCGAAGTACGGATTCGATTTACGATCAAAACAATGTCAAATCGTAGAGAAAAACGAAAGAAGAAATGTCAAATCACGACAATCAGTCAGCCGAAACGTTAGGTTCGTATTTCGGAGTAGGCCAGCTGTAAACAAAAGTAAACTGTTTCACACACAAGTCCATGCAAAGAAGGAAAAAAATGTTTATTCCGTCTTTTTAAGGAAAACTTGTAACTATTGTTTTTCAGCACAGTTTTTCAGGTACCGTTCGATATACAAATCATTGGAAAATGGTGACATAAAAACAAGTTTTTGGGTCACATTGTATTCAAAACAAAGATATGGATGGACAAGGAATTTCAAATTGTAACATATTAGAACTGCTAACGGTGAATGATAAAAACTATTTTTTTATGGCACTGAGGTATCAGACAAGCGCACGGCCCGCCTGATGTTATGCTTGCAATACCGAAGGCATTGCTCGCACGTTGGCGACCTAAAGGGGAGTGAGATGGGGAAGGGGAGGGGGGTTGGCTCGAATTGAGCTTCCGGCTCTCTCACTCATCGTATAAAACCCAGTTGTAAAAGCTAGTTTACGCCGATCTTCTGTGAGAGGGTGGTACTACCCCGGTCGAGCCCGCCCGTATATGAGCTGCAGTTAATTGGCTACAGCTTAGGTCAACCACCAAACAATTGTGTGACAAGCTGCTTATTGAAGTACCTACCTGTTTGATATCGTGGAAGTTCTGACTAAGAAAAATCCTCAATTTCAAGAATGACACGTGCAAATATCGAGACTGGGCCAATTTGAATGAAATTATTTTGGTACAACAGACTCCCGCTGCGATGATTACCCACAATGTATAATCCTTGAGACGATACACGTGGATGAAGACAACATCTTTCAGAACCATTGATTATTTTAGCAGATGTGGTACCTCCTAACATTGCAATCACTAGACTTGTGCTCAGCGCACCACTACATGCAGCGAAATTCACACATCTGTTTTCACAATCGCAATTCGCAATTTCACTTATTGAATAAAATAAGAAGGCATAATTCACCAGAAGTTTAAGGGGCCATCCATAAATTACGTCACACGTAAAGGAGGGGAGGGGGTTGACGAAATATGACACGGTGTGATAGGGGGGAGGGCTACTAAGTTAAGTGACGTCACATTTAAAAATCTAATATATCCAAGTATTAAAACCGAAATTTGTAGTTTTATTGAATTTTTTTTTTAAATTACTGAAAATTGAAAAAATATTTGACGTCACACAGGGAGGGGGGGAGTCTCGCTAATGTGACCAGCTGTGACAAGGGGGGAGGGGTCTAAAAATCATGAAATTCGTATGACGTCATTTATGGATATGGATTTAACTGTATTGGCAATACTAACATGTTTTCAACATTATATTCCGCAATCGACGTATTCGTCTGTGTCTATGGACTTCGACAGTCAGTCACATATTATTGTCTCCCTCTTTTCTGGTAATATCTTTGCTCACGGCTTAATTTTTCAGCAAAGTATTACTGTTTTGTACTGTATTCCTTTGAAATCAAAGTTCTTTATCAAATATCTGATTCATTTGGAGAGAACATTACAGTTTATGGAATTTATACTCGTGTAGTCTACTTACCATCAAACCTACGCGTGTATGTCATTAGATATAATTTCAGTAATGCAATTTGAATTTCGGGTAGACATTTGATTGAGTAGGAAAATAACTTGAGATCATATATCATAGGAAACCCGATTAAGAACTTACCTATCTATACTTCTATACTAATAATAATATTATAAAGAGAAAAGATTTGTATGTTTGGATGTTTGTAATGAGTAAACTCAAAAACTACTGCACCGATTTCAAAAATTATTTCACCATTAGAATGCTACATTATCCCTGAGTAACATAGGCTATATTTTTCCGGGATATACGGGATACAAGACCCGGGATATCCGGGAAACGGGATCCGGGATCAGAGATCCGATTTTTTTTAATTTAAATTTTACGCGAACGAAGTCTCTTGGAAAAGTTAGTTCATAATATAAGTACTTACCTTTTTTAAGTGGCGTAAACTAGCTATTACAGGCGTTTTGTACGAGTGAGATAGCCGGAAGCCCAACACCTCCCCTTTCCCTCCCTCTGTCCCATTCCCCTTCAGGCTTTAGTATTGCAAGCATCTATAGGGAACGGTAACTGCTTGACATTAGGCGGGAAGTACGCTTGTTTGCCACCGTAAAAAAGTTCCTTACATAATAAGGTGATCCAAATATTTTCCAATATTTTACTAGGTGATATCATTACATCTATTCAATTCCTTGCCCTGCTTAATCTAAATTAAATACTAGGTTGAATGGTTATAAGAAGTTACTTACCAAATGTATGTATGTGGTAGGTACTTACTAAGATTAGGAATGTAGAACATAATCAGGGAAGTAGAAATAAAAACGCAATCATTAAAAATTACCACGGAATAGTAAAAATAATTCCTCGAATTTATTATTTATTTCTTAACGCTATAAGGTACACAGACATATCGACTGTACAACTCGTAATAACTTTAATGACTTACAAAACACCAATTATCTATGTTGTAAAACTAAATTATACTACCGAAATATATTAGGTAACACATTTTTTATACGATCAAAATACCTATTAGGGATGTTTTTTATATGACAACGGTGGCAAATAAGCGTACGGTCCGCTTGATTTTAATCAGTTATCCTATAGATGCTTGCAATACCAAAGGTATCGCACATTGCCGACCTGAAGGGGAGTGGGACAGTGGAAGGGGAAGGGGGATTGGGCTTCCGGCTTCATCATTCATCATACGAATCGCAGCTGTAATAACTTCTTTACGCCGATCTTCTATGAGCTCTATATTTAGAACTGTCAAAATGTAATATCTATCTTTAGAATTCGTAAACACTTTTTTTTTCAATATGCTACAGCTGACCCATCATCAGAATCAACATAATCATTATTATTAGAGTCTTTGTATTTCTCTGCGTCATCGTGTACATCAACGTCATTAAACGCCTGTTCCAGTTCTCCTGGATCCTCGTAATCTAGTGCATCTTGAGGGAACACTGGTCTGTTCTGCACATCATCTTGGGAATACACAGCACCACCATACAAATGAGGCTTTAACGCCTCGTATTTAGAGTACAGATTGCTATCAACAACACTCACTGGTTCATTATCGGCTGAGTAATCGGAAGAGTATTTCTCAGCTCTAGTGTTAATTTCTTCGTCATCAAAATTATCACTAGCTAAATCACCTTCGTCATCAGATGCAGCTAAACTACTGCCGACGTCATCCGCTTCATCATTGTAATTAATACCTTTTACTTCTATATCTTGGTCATCATTGAAATCTTCGTTGTATTGAACATGAATATCTTTCTGGTCATTGTCATCTTCGGATACTTCGTAAGAGTTGTAGCCTTGTGACTCAGCGCTATATGGTTCATCATTACTTATTTCATCACCTGGATTATCATTATCATCATTTTCTTCATTCACATCACTCTGAGCGTATTTATACACATTTGAAGTAGATTGCATTAGTTCAGCATTACTTTCAATGTAATTCTGACTCTGTGACGTATCATTATTATCATTATCTTGTGTAGTATCAGTCAAATCTTCCGCACTGTTATTAGCATCTGTCCCAGTCAGTATATCACCGTAGCTGTCACTTACAACGTTTTGTTTATCGGAAACTGTGTCTTTTACAGTCTGCACAGTCAGCACCGCGTCGTACGGGACTCCTGTGTTACCCATTAATACAACAACGACGTATTTGTACCCAGGGCCACCGTCAACTATGTTAGCCTTCAAATCTGTACCGAAGTCAATGCTGCTCACTCTGACATGGCCAATGGTGTCTCCGTCGCCTATAGCTGGGTACCGTAGAGCCACTGATCCTCCGGGTAAAGACAATCTGATCTGTTCCGTGTTTGTCTTCTCCAACTCTTCATTACCAACGTCCAGTAAGAACACAAACGGGTATCTGTGGAATGGATTTGCCGCGACGAGAACTGATAGATGGCAGAGGAGTGCAAGTAGCATCGCGACTGTTTGGTGTCCAAGTGTGGGTCATGGTACAATAACCAGGTACTTATATAAGTCAGTTTCACGGTTGATACGCCGCAGTTTTTGTTCGGCCCTGGTGGGAGCGTGACGGTCTCAATGTCAAATGGATCTTCGATGGAGATCAGGAAGATTAATTTCCTCATTTTTGTCTAGTTATTCGGAAACGGTCATTTGTTAAGAAAATAAGTGATGTTATATCGGGATTGATCGAGGCGAATTTTAAAAGAAGTTTTTTAAAGTTAAATTGCGAGGTATTATTAACACTTATCGACTGTTTTGTGATTTTTTTTGTGACTTTTGCAAATTGGTGACTCTGGTAGAGTTAGCAAGATAAGTCGCTGGCCATTTTTTTTCAATATGTTACGTTACTGTAGATCTGGGATTGTCCTCATCCATTTCTGATTGGCTTGTGGCACACGGTCAGACGGTCCACTTGATTTTAAATGGAAATCGCCACCCAGGACATCTGCAGACACGGCGCCGACCAGCATATTTATAGGTCGAACATGTAAACATGCTCTTTAAAAAACAAAATAAACTAAATGGAAGCGCATAGTAGTGAATAGGATTAGCATTTCAAGTGCCCGCTACCCAGTTGAATAAATGTTTATCTCCTTAAGGCGTCACATTTGGCAGGAAATAAAGGATAATGCATCCACATTTTGTTATACATGCAATAAATCATCTTTGCACGATGACGCAAACGTCTGAACATTTACGTTGAATATTTTGATTACGCGTACTTAATTCTTGAATCGCCGCAAATAAAAATACATTGTTAATCACAGCTTTATTTCGTTCAATATCGCTAGAAATCATAAAAATAATGTGTTTTACACAAACGTTGTTTATCACATTAGAATACATTTTAATAAATGATGGAAGAACAAGCGTAAGGTTTTTTTTTATGGGACTAGGCCCGCCACTCACTCCCGCCAATGTTACTCCTGTAGTTAAGCCAGGATCGACAATAGTGGCCAACGATGACGCCAACGTTTGACCCTCGACGAGTCCCGGGGAAAAGCTAAGTCGTCTTAAGTGAGTGAGTGTTGTCTAAGCGTAGGGATTAGATAACAAGAAATTTAAGTTAAATCACAATTTTAATTATGGTCTTGTGTAAAAATTGTGCATGAGAAACTACCTATAACGCCTCGGTTATCTCTGGTGGTTTGTTTCAGAAAATAATTTAATGTAATATAACAGAATTATGTCATAGTGTAGTCTAAGGCCCGCCACATACATACGGGATTTTCCGTACGGAATTGAGTTTCGAAATACCGAATCGGTGATTCCGAACGCAGTAAATCCATCCAAATGTATGGGCGTATCGCGTTCGGAATTACCCCGATTCGATATTTCGAAACGGAATTCCGTACGGAAATTCCGTATGTATGTGGCGGGCCTAATAGGGGGTATATCGATGAGCTAAGGGGGCGTTCACTTTCAGCGAGGGAGGAGGTCGAGGACATCTCAGGACATCTCACCAATGGAGGAGAAGGCGTCGAAAAATCGCCTTATGTAATTAATGGGCGTCCCTAAGTTTCATACACAAGTTTTACACAATTAGTCCAGTCTTATTTCTAACTAAAATAATTATTATAGTTTTATCATGTAATCTATAGATTCATTTTATATACTTACATGACTTAAGTACATATTTAAATATAACACGAATTTTATCATTATGAGAGATACACTTTTACATAACGTAGCTAATATTGTCGGGTACATAGAGCGATTAAAATTACCTTTTATTTCCACATTAAAAGCACCGATTTATGAGTATGTATGTACTTCAAAATTATAATTTAGTCTTAATTTACTTATGAATTAAGGGTTGTAATGGCATTGCCTTAAACGTAAGGGATTATAATCTAAGTAAAGTATAAAAATAATATTCTTCGTAATAGTTACGTATACTTAATTTAAATTGTCTTAGAACAAAATAAAATTAAAGAAACACACTGGCCTGAAATACAGATCCTTTTAAAAAGCGTAATTTAGTCTAGGTACTAACACAGGAAAAATCAAGGATTGCTTTATCGTTACCAAGGAAAATATATTATCTAAGTATTCTTAAGTAAGTATTATTTCATTCTTAACTTAACCGTATGCAATTACAAGTTAACATGCTTGTTATAGTTTGCTGCTAGCTGAGTAGATCATATAGCGCGTTTCTAGCATATTTCAGGCCTCTAACTGAATTTACGACATTACAATGGAAGAAACAAATTATCGCAAACAGGACCTCATTTGCTTATTCTGATGGTTCAAAGACGACTGCGCTCGATCCGCCTGGCAGATCATCTGATCCAGCTTGCTAATCTGTGACGTCACCTGCTGCCCAATATCCTTAACTGCAGCTTTACTTACCAGCGACTTATCTTGCTCCTCCATCTTTTTCAAATCATTTAAAGCGGAATTAATATCGCCGCCATTTTGTTTAGATATTCCCGCGCGCGGTGTCATTTCGAAGTCATTGGGACCAAGGCCTTGGTTTATTGAGCCAATATCGTTTGGCGGGATGTAGTCTTTGTCATAATTCGTTTGGCCGACGTAGGAAGGCTCGCTGGAGTATGATAGGTTGTCCTTTGAAGATACTTTTAGGCGGAAGAAGTTTGTTATTGTGCCGCAGACACCCTGTAATATAAAACAAGTGAATTTAATTGGAGGAAGATCAATGACATATTCGATGAACCCAGTGTTAGATATTCTAAATTTAAACTTGTGCCTAAACGTGCTCATAAGGAACGAAACGGAAATAAATAAATAAACTACCTAATATTATTCATAAAAAGAACGCTCTGTAAGTACTATAGTTGGAAAAAACAATGATTAAGAATGTAACAGAAAGGTCACATGCAAAATAAGGTCGTAAAATAAATGATTACAATCGCATTCGCTAAGCAATGATGCGCTACGCTACGCAACAAAAAGTTATATATTATTTTGATATCTTTTATTTATATCGTCAACAGTTTTTTTTAATATTTTTGTTACCTTTAATCGATTTATTTTAGTTTGCGTCGAGTCCAATATGGTATTCAACTCGGCGAGGCCACTATTGCCTTCTTTTAGATGATCATTCAGCATAGCAGTATTCTGAAATATAATTTTGGAAGGGTCAATTATTTACATACCTAATATAACTTGATTAAAATAGATATTTATTTATTAATCTACTATTACACTAGCTACTCACCCCAGCTTTGCGCGGTTTTTCTTTACTATTAATAAATTTAATTAGATTGTGTTACATAATTAAAATTTTCTGATGGAATTCTTAAAATTACTGTGAAAACCGCATCAAAATCAGTTTCGTAGTTTAAAAGAACTAAGCGGACAAACAGGCGTGGATAGAGACTCTGTTTTAAACTATTTTGGAACTATTTAGGATTAGAGAAGAGATTTGAGAAGATTAATGCATAAACTAACCTTCTGAGGACAATCTTTGTAATGATAGTGAATTTTTATCCTCAACCTTGACCTAATTATTTCTTATACTTATTTAAAATAGAAATCCAATTCATTGCTTACAAAGTGAAAATACTTCAAAAATGAGTTCCTACCTCAGAAGTCCTTATTTCCACTTCCTCAAACTCCACAACGTCCAAGTGTTTATGTTTTGACAAAAAATCTTCTTTGTCAGGCAAAGGCTGGCCAAACAACTCAGCTCTCGTACACGCATCTTCATAAGCTTTCAACGACATTATTAACCGAAATTTCTTTAAAATTAGGCACTTACAAAATTACAACCTTGACCTGATTTATAAAAAAACATGCGAAAGGTCCGGAAACCAGATCGTGGTTGTGAGCTTTTGTCGCAAAGTGTCGTCCCATCACGTCTTGGTTTGACGTTTCTATTGATTTTTCTACTCTCTGAGGATATTTTTTTTTCTATCGGTTTGAGATAATATAAGGTATTAAATTTATCAAAACAAATCATATTTAAAATAAGGAAGTTTATCGTGGTTTAATACAAGTACAATTTTGTTTTAATTCAAGTTTTTCTCAAAAGAAATCGTCATGGTAGAAGTGGGTGCTAACGTAATTTGAAATTCGCGCCATTACACACATTCCATCAGTGTTGTCAGTGTAAAAATATATTATAATTTCCATTAAAACACGATTAAAAACAAAATTTATAGTGATTTTATTTTCATGTCTATTAAATCAGAACATTGTGGTCAATTAAATTCTGTGTTATTTAATTGCTTGGTATAGAGAACAGCTGAAAATCAGCTGCTCATAGGGGTCAACAACCGAAGGAATGAACTTTTGACTACTTCAAACTGGATAATGAATGAGTTGGAAAGAGAGAACTATATCATTTTTACTCGTCCGTACTATACGTAACGGTTTCTATTATTGACTTGACTCTTATTACTATACAAATAAAGATTACTTTAAACGAGTCTTTGTCGTCACCGGCATTAGAATTTCACTTGTCATCTCTTTAGTTCGTTTCAAAATAAATGTTAAAAAAATCACTTTGTTGTGTGATATTCAAGTTTAGGACGTACCGTCTGTTGCAAATAACTTCAGCAGCCATGTCGTCAGGTAAGTCGAGACATTTTAATATTTCAAACTTATGAATCGGCAACATAACCTTACCATTCAATATTCCGAATATTCAATTCTGCATTTTGTTTTTTGCAGAAATATATCTACGTATTTTTCTGATATTAAATAACTACCTACAGTGCATATTACACATTTGATAAAACTATTTTGAATGATTACAGTATATAAAATCGATCTAATTGCCAAAATATTATTAAATTAAACTAGGTTCACCGACCTCTAATAAATAGGTATTATTTTCTGAATCTTATGACCTCACCAAGCAGGTTGAATGAACTTTAACGTGGACAAAAAACAAACAAAAATAGCACTGTCACCAAATTGACACTTCTGGACGGATGGAATTTCAAAATTAAAAGAATTTTTAAAAATCTTACCACCATGAAATGATTTATAAATTTAAATTGACAGTATGTAAAAGTGCTTTCACAAAATTCGTAAGATATAGGTCAATTGCACAGAAAAGTGAGTTTAATTCCTATGACAGAACTAAAAAGTAATTTCTTAAGCCGGTTTCCTAATGATGGGGACCAAACAAAGCTACACATGGCTAGTAGGTATTGAAATATTTTCCATGGATGAGAGGCATGTAAATAATACTAAAACCCGGCCACTATGTCTATGTACATCAAAATATGGCATTCAAAACATTGAGAAACAGCATTTCATTTTTCCAAAGTTGGTAAAAAAAAATGCAGAAGGGACTAGAGTGACAACTGTATATTACCTATCAGAATACATGCTCAGAGAAGGCCCTACAATAAAACAACATAATTTTATCTGTAAAATGCATGTGAAAGATTTTATCTGACAATTAACTCCTTATCTTCTAAAAGCAATAATCTTACTACCCATGATTAGAAAGCCTTATTTCATTCATATGGATCATTCTTTGTCTGACCCAATTCCGTGGAAATCCATGTCAAAATTTTTCTTTGATACCGAGGTCATAAGGAAAACGTTCATACAAAGAATGACCCATATGTACAAGAGAGATATTCTATGAATATTATTTCGTTTGTTTCCAGTCCCCCTAAGCCTCGAGACGTTGACGAAGCTCCGCAATGACTTCTACGCATGCCCTAAGAACGAACTTGCACAGAACGTGTGCACTCGCTTTGACCCCTTCGAGGTCGCCATTAGTAGAAAAAAGGCAGACAGTAGTCTACATGTTTACAACATTAAAGTAAGTTAAATTCTATTCCACGATCGCAGACACAATAGAAAATTAATTGGCATATATCAGTGTGCAGATGAAATGTTAATAAACAGTGGCGGAGTTCACCAACAACACTAACAGACGATCGAGCAGTAAACATACATTACCAGTATAGGTACCAAGCAATGGGTTACTGCTGTAACGGTTCATTAGTGTGCTGGTGAAACAGCCCTTAATAGTTTTCTAGCCAAAGTCCACAATTTTAAGCATCAATAATGTAATGGTTAGAAAGCCACCCTCGAAACAGAGGAATGGGGTTTAATCTCTGGTGATAAACAATAAAACAAATGTATTTTATGGCTAAACTCGAAAACTTATTTCTTTGCCAACATAATGAAGATATCACGACGGCCGCTTGGCGCAATAGTTCAAGCGTAGGCCGCCCGGGTCAATGCATCGTGGGTTGCGGGTTCGATTCCCGCCAGAGACAAATTTCGGAAACAGCTTTTTCGCAATGTGCCCTGATCTGGGTGTCAAGAATTGCTTAGTTTGGGACCATACAGTTTGTGTGTTAGACAATATTTATTTATTACTCATCATTGAGTATCTACCATCATTAAAGTTCTACAGCTTGTTGACCATTGTTCTATTGAGTAGTGAGAGATTAATGTTTTTGTTTCCAAGGTGGAGACTGAGGGTAAACCGGTGACAAATCAGGAGAACTCGGGACGATGCTGGCTGTTCGCTGCCCTCAACGTGATGCGGCTGCCGTTCATGAAGAAATATGGCATTGAAGAGTTTGAGTTCTCGCAAAGGTTGGTTGCCCTTGGCATAGTAGAAAAATGGGTAACCTACTATCCATCTTTCTACTATTCCCTTGGCCATGACGTTGATGCTGATTTTTAACCCCCGACGAAAAACGAGGGGTGTTATTAGTTTGACATGTGTATCAGTGTATCTGTGTGTCTGTCTGTGGCATCATAGCGTCTGAATGGATGGACCGATTTGGATTTAGTTTTATTGGTTTGAAAGGTGAGTTAGTAAAAAAAAAAAGATGCTGGTGTAGGTAATGTACCCTTAAGGTACGATTCCGAAGAACGCGGCAGACAGCAGACGTCAGTCGGTTTCATACAAATTTTGGTGATGACGTGTCGCGACGGCAGCCGGCATTACAATTTGTATGAGACCGACTGACGTCTGCTGTCTGCCGCGTCCTTCCGAATGGCACCTTTACACGTACGTACCAATTTTAGCTGAGATTTGTACGATAACTCGGAGAGCCGGATTTGTCGCTATGACTAAGAATCTTAGGTAAAATTTTCACTCTGTGGTGTAATCAAATCTCTTTGTACAGGAAAGTTCTACTGTCTATGGGTGTAGTAAAATGTTTTGCAATAAACTAAGATTCTTACTTGTGCTGATCAACCAATGTTTCCAGAAAAAAACTACTATATTCATGTTTAATCCACAGTTACCTGTTCTTCTGGGACAAAATAGAGCGGTCCCACTACTGGCTGAACAACATCGTGGCGACAGCGAAGCAAGGCGAAAAACTCGAAGGCAGACTCGTCAACTTCTTGCTCAAGGTACCTATGGTTAATTTAATTTCTAGCTTGCATCGCACGGAGGGCAAAGGACTAATCTACCATCTCCATCTGAGCCTGCCGCCTGGCCACTTACCGCAAGAGACATGCTTGCGTAGTCGGCATTATTACAGATGGTAGAGCCAAGCTGTAGCCAATAGTCTGCAGCTGATATACGTTCTGGCTTGACCACAGAGTAAAGACTAAAGAAAGAGGTGCCCTTATTAGATATTTGTATGAAACAAAACGTGGTCATTGTATTTTCATTTTACTATTTACCGGTAAATAGTTGAACTACTCGCTTCGTTTTATGTCGATGTTAGTACTAGGCCGACCACTCGGCCGACTTGCTTAGGGCCAGTCCCCTTAGTAACTGGTCCATGGGCTTGACTGACCACCCTCTCGCAAGAGTCGGAAGCCCAACCCCACCTCTTTATCCGCTTTCAGAAAGGGGACAGAGAGTGAGGAAAAAGACCTGCCCTCCTTCCCCCACTTTCTGTCCCACTCCCCTTCAGGTCAGCAACGGGCGCACGATGCCTTGCGTATTGTCGTATAAAAGAACAAACACACTGATTGGGATTCCCGAATTAATTATGAAGATTTCTGTATATCATCCTTTCCCAAAGTGGGCGATAACGCCCCCTTGTGGGCGCTGCAGGCCTAAAGGGGGGCTGTAAGAGACCCAGAAAAAAAATGGGGGCGTTGTGTAGAGTCTACTCTTGAAATGTTTGTCAAGATTGATAGTTTACCGGCCAAAACAACCCTATGAAAGACAATTCAATGATACATACATTGCGGTGTATATTGCCCTTCAAGGGCGATAGACAATTGCACATACATAACATAGTACTCAATACATTCGTTACTCAAATATTGACACCGACTGACGCCTTAACCGCGCATTGTTTGCACTGATAGGTTGCTAAGTACGCAGCTAGATAAGGAATTATTTGTCTTGATTTATAGATTTGAAGTGCCACGTACTTATACCACAGAATAGATAAGGCGTACAGAAGTTGCACTCCTTTGATCTTAAAGAAAGCCGACATTTTAAATACCTAAACTTGCCGCGCCCGGCCGCGCGCGATCTAAATTGTGCCTTGACGCCACGCGTTAGCGTATGTAATTCGCCGTCCCGCTGCTGCACGCTGCTTAACCTTCAATCGGTAGGGTTGTCACAATTACCAAAAATAATATACTACCAACATTCTTGTATTTCATGGTATAACCATCTCAACTGTCTCATTATTTTTTAAACGAATTGTAAACTGACTAAAAATGTCTATGGCGGTAATAATTTTCCATGCTCGGCCAAACCTGCGCGTCAAATACATGGGTCGGGGGAGGCTAAGCTGGATCTCTTACAAAGTCTTAACAAAATTTCGAAAGACATGTGAAATCCACCAACCGGCACCGAGCCAACGTGGTGGATTATGGCCTGAATCCCCCTCGCATTGAGGGGACGCCCGTACCCATTAGTGGGTCGTTAAAAGGCCTTATAAATTATGAACAATAAAAAGTATGTTCCTCGTTTTATAAACGTACCTATAAGTGTTTTATTTTTTAGTAAGTTATATTTTGTCAGCCTACTTCTCAAATCCAATAGATTATCTATACTAAAATGCCAGTTAGAAGGGAAACCCCCTTATTCATAGAAAGTTATGATAGACTTGCAGTGGAATTACAAATCACATTTGTTCCTAAAAATGTTTTTCAAAACCATTGTAAACTGGGTAAAATCTCTATGAATAAGGGGGTTAATATTCGTGTGTTTGTTCTCCAGGACCCAATAAATGACGGCGGGCAATGGGACATGATAGTGAACCTCATCAACAAGTACGGTGTGATGCCCAAGAAGTGCTTCCCTGAGTCCTTCAGCTCGCGCCGCAGCCTCCACATGAACGCGCTCATCAAAACCAAGGTAAGGACAATACCTAGATATACCGGGTGGCAAAAAAGTCCCGAGTTTTCAGGGAAAATAAATAAATATCGGCAGACTTACACAATGACTGGCCCCCAAGTCACTTATGCTATGGGTTCCTCCAATAGCGGCGCCATCATGTAACGGCCGCACTAGAACATTGGCTACGTAAACAGGTAGCGGTCTAGGAAACCGCGCCATTTTGATTACATAGCCAACGTTCTAGTTACGGCCGTTATATGACGGCGCCACTATTGGAGGAACCCAGCGCTTTAGCCATTGCCATTGAGCTGCTATAGTGATCGACCCTCTGATTGGTCCGCCGACCGGCTGATCGGGCTCTGATTGGTCGGTAACAATCAATCGACCAATCAGAGTGTCGATCACTATAGCAAAACGCCTTAGTTGGCTTAGTTTGAGACCATAGATAGCTATGGTCTCAAACTAAGCAACGCTTGTACTATGGCTACCATACAATGGACTGGGGGCGATCCCAGTGACACCCAGACCAGAGCAAATTACGAAAAGGCCGTTTCCGAAATTGGCCTCTTGCGGGAATCAAACCCACAACAACCCGATGCAGTGAGCCGAGCGGACTACGCTTGAACAACTGCGCCAAGCGCTCTATCTTGCACTGTTTAAACAAGTGCAAACAAGTTCTCATTTGATGCGTCTAGATGCCTCGCATGCCTCGCCCGAGCACTCATGTTGTGACATTATTTTTAGGCGTGGCATGCGTATGACGTGCCATTGAAATTTGAACTCTAACACCATGTTCTTGGTTTTAATGTTGAACAGCTCCGCGAGTTCGCCAAGGAGCTACGCGACCTGGTCGCCGCGAACTGCTCGGACGAGGAGATACAGACGACCATCGATAAACAGATCGGGGTCATATACCACATCGTCGCCACTTGCTTAGGTAACATTATCATTGCTATTATGCTGCTAAATTTTATTGTCTGTCTGTATGTTTGTACCGACTAATCTCTGAAACGGCTGGACCGTTGACGGGACTTTCACTTGCAGATAGCTGATGTTATAAGGAGTTACGCTACTTTTATTTACGCAAACATTAACATTATCATGTTAAACTAGCTGTGCCCGCGACTTTGTCGCGTAAATTTCAGAAAAAATAGTACCTGCCTTAATCCCCTTATATGACGTCACACGGGGAGGGGGGAGTGTCGCAAATGTGACCAGCTGTGACAAGGAGCAGAGGGGTCTAAAAATCATGAAATTCGTATGACGTAATTTATGGATGGCCCCTATGTACTTTCATATACATTTGGTGAAAAGCTGTTATTTTGACATCACAGACACTTCAATTTTATTTATTTGTATAGATGTATAGATTCCACTTGCACTACTAGTTTAAAAATATGTCTTACTTTTACCACCAGGTACCCCGCCGGAGTCGTTCGTGTTCGAGTTCTACAACAAGGAGAAAGCGTACAACACGTTCGGTGCGCTCACGCCGCAGGAGTTCTACAACACGCACGTCCGTCCGGTATTCGACGTTGATAGCAAGGTAAAGTTACTACTTTCCACCCTCCCACACAACTTGCTTTCTGGCCCACAAGGCTATTAACAATGGAGACGAATTTCGTTGAGAATGTAGATTTATAGAGCTAAGAAATCCAGAGTTAACATACAGTGCAAAATTTTTCGCGGAAAAATTAGTGAAGTTCGCACGCGGTTGTTGTGACGTCATTTGGTTCACGCACGCTTTGTAATGAACGGCGGCGCGGGCCGGCGCGGGTACTATACCTGCGGCACGTTATGATGCCCGGTTTGACATGTGGGAGGGGGAAAAGATGAACCTTATTATAACGGAATAAAATTCATTCTCGCATGAATTTTTTGACATTCTTATTTTTTAAAACGGCCAGTCTTATTCCGTTATAATAAGGTTCATTTTCTTCCCCCCCCCCCCCCACATGTCAAACCGGCCATCGTAAAATGCCGCTACTGTAAGCTCCTTCAATCCGACGGCCCCGTGTGACGTCACACGCACTTGCCGCACATTATATAAAATGTGTTATGAAATCGCAACGGATGGACCGATTTCGATGATTTCAAAATTATATTGATAAGAAAGCTTAGTTTTAACTATAGTGTTAATTATGAGTTGCTTTGTTGACCTAGTATTGATTCTCATTATTCATTGCGAAACCACTCTCTGATATTGTCTTTGCGAATTCTTCATCGTAAATCGCAAATTCATGGCGGTCGGCATTTTATCCGCCGGACTGCTAACAGATGGCCGACGATTGTTAAGAGAAATTAGGCCCTGAACGTGAACGTACTTTACATCCTCTCACAAAAGATCGGCGTAAAGTCACTATTTTAGCTACGTTTCGTAAGATGACTGAGAGCGCTGGAAGCATAAACCCCCCCTCCCTTCACCTCCCGGTGTTCCACTCCCCTTCAGGTCAGCAACGTGCGAGCAATGACTTTTGCGGCCTAATACTCGTACGCAACTTAAATTTGAAAGCTGCTTAACTTTGACGCGCCATACAAAAAATGACAGTTAACGACGTCTCAAACTGCTAAGTGGGACTTAAATATTTAAGTAGCCTTTGAGTATTCGGCCGTTGGTATCGCAATCTATATAGCTACTTACCTTAAAGTTAGATTAAGAAAGAAGACAAATTATACTTGTTCTTTTCCCGCAGGTGTGCCTAGTGAGCGACCCCCGGGAATCGAACCCGTTCGGTGCTCTGTACACGCTGCAGTGCCTCGGCAACGTCGTCGGAGGCCGACAGACCGCATACAACAACCAGCCCATTGAAACACTCATGAAGTTTGTATATCTTGAACATCTATACAAATAAATAAAATTGCAGAGTCTGTTTCTAATGTCAATATAACAGCTTTTTAGGGTTCCGTACCCAAAGGGTGCCGACGGGACCCTATTACTAAGCCTACGCTGTCTGTCTGTCTGTCCGTCTGTCAGCGGGCTGTATCTCACGAACCGTAATAGGCAGAGACTTGAAATTTTCACAGAATGTGTATTTTTCTTGCCGCTACAACAACAAATACTAAAAATAAAAATAAGTTCAAAATTAAGGGGTGTCCCAATACAAGAAACATGATATTTTTAACTTTTTATTCTACTATGGTACGGAACCCGTTATGTGCGAGTCCGCATCTGGCCGGTTTTTTACTAAATGCATAAAGTATAATACGGTACTTATAACAAAAAAAAACTATTTTAAATGTTTTGTATATCTGTGTCTGTCTGCTTGTTCCGGCTTATCTCCGAAACGGCTGGACCGATTTTGTCGGGACTTTTATTGGCAGATAGCTGATGTTATAAGGAGTAACTTAGGCTTATATTTTAGGAAAAACTAACATATTTTTTTCTGTTAAATTCATCAATTAAATTCAATTGTATTGTCATCACACAACAAGGCATCCCCACTCGCCCAACATATGCATTATCACTGCATAATTATGCATGTGTGATGACACCTGTTTTTTTTTCCATTATTCCAATAAAATTCTACGTCTCCCTCTATACCCCGCCTACTTTTGAAGATCATTCTCATACTAATGTATGTAAGTGGCGTCTAGTCTTATTGGTCTGTGTTATGTTCCAGGGTTGTAAAAGACAGTATACAGGGTGGTGAAGCGGTGTGGTTCGGCTGCGAAGTGTCCAAGAGGTTCGAGCGGAAGAACGGACTCGAGGACTTGGACGCGTGAGTCTTTATAACAGTCAATCACTGACAGATGTCACATGGACTAGGTGACATTAGGGGGCGTCCATAAATTACGTGAGGCATTTATGGAGGCGAGGGGGTCGAGCAAAATCTCACCAAATCTCACGTGGGGGAGAGGGGGGGTCTAGGCAAATCTCACGTAATTTTTTGTTACCCCAAGAAACAGCGTAAAATTGCAAGAAAATTGGGTTGAATTAAGTTTTTTTTTAAATCTAAACTTAACTTTTTTTAAGTAAAACATGTATCTCCTCTAGAATATAGCTTTTGAAAAATCTCACGTGAGATTAGAGGGGGAGGGAGGGGGTCGAGCAAAATCTCACGAAATCTCACCAGGGGGGGAGGGGGGGTCGAAAAATCTCAAAAATCACCTCACGTAAATTATGGACGCCCCCTTAGCTGTCACTTCCCTGCTGTCAGTGTCACTGCTCACTATAAATAGCTATGTAGTGAAAGCGTTGCTTATTGGGACTATACTATTGGTGTAAGTCTGGTGATATTTATTTATTATTTATAATATCAGCCCACTCTAATGTGGCGCCACCTGGTGGTAAAATAAATTGAGGATACCCTCAATAATAGGCGTTGCAGCACTCATCGAAAGGACGGCACGACACGGCACTAAAAAGCACCCTGTAAACTGAAACCATTTAAAAACTTACATACGTAATAGGTACTATTAGAAATCAAATTTTGTTGTTGGTGGTAATTCTGTTGTTCACAAACTACCAAACTAAAGACATGACTGAAAATATAGCAGTCTCACATACATTTCATTTAATTAGTGTCAGGCCATTTCTTTATTTTATATTGTACGTTTAAGAATGTCAAAGAAAAAATATTTTTATTGCTTTGCTTTATGGTTCATTTATATTATTATACAATAAACCATAGATTTAAAAGATAAACATTTTAATTTGATATTCTTAATTGTCAAGAAATAAATTATGAACTGGACAGATTATAAGTTTAGTTTGTGGTAAAACAGAATTAAAGGCTCGGCTCCGGGAGCGTTTTCCTTACACTAATATAATTGTACCGCGTGTGTGTGCCATTGTATTGTATTATAATTTGTATTGTATTGTATTGTATGGTGCAGGCACGACTACCGGCTGGTGTTCAACACGGAGGTGCAGGTGGGGCTGTGCAAGGCGGACCGGCTCATGTACGGCGACTCCTGCATGACGCACGCCATGGTCTTCACCGCCGTCGGCACTGACGTTAGTACATCTACTTACTAAAGGGGTTATTACAATTTAGGGAAGTGTAATCGCATTTAGCAAGCTATTCAGAACCTAGAATGGTTTAAATATTTAGAAGCTTCTGAATTTCGGCTTCTAAATTTAGCCAAGTGTAATAAGCTCTTAACCTTTTTTATGTGACGTGTGAGCGTACGGCCCGCCTGATGTTAAACAGTTACCGTAGCATTTAGATGCTAGCAATACTAGAGGCATCGCTCGCACGTTACCGATTTGAGAGAGTGTGAGACAGATTCGATATTTCGACATGATTCGATATTTCGAAACGGAATTCCGTATGTATGTGGCGGGCCTTGGGAAAAAACACTTCACGAACGTGCACTTCTAACCCCACCAGTTTAATCTGCGTATTGTCTGTCAGTCAGTAAGCCAGTAGTTATTTTTTATGAAGTAATATCGTTTCTCCGCTCAACAGGAGCAGGGTAAACCATTGAAGTTCCGCGTGGAGAACTCGTACAGCGACAAGGAATACGACAAAGGGTACCTGCTGCTCACCGAGCCCTGGTTCAGGGAGTTCGTGTTTGAGGTACGTAACGCCATCCATCTCCATCAGAAACGTGGCTATACTACGGCCAACGAGATGCGATACGAAATATAAACAAACCCAGTGCGGGTTCCAAGACAACTTAGCTTTTCCCCGGGACTTGCCGAGGGTCAAACCTTTGCGTCACCGTTGGACACCATTGTCGATCCTGGCTTACAGGAGTAACAGTGGTGGGAGTGTGTGGCGGGCCTAGTCCCATAAAAAAAAATCCAGTGCGAGATAAATAAATAAATATCTTCGTTTCACAGGTGGTAGTAGATAAGAAGTACGTGCCAGAAGAAGTATTAGAAGTGTTCAAGCAAGAAGCCAAAGTGTTGCCAGCGTGGGACCCCATGGGCACCCTCGCGTGTCCCCACTGTTCCAAATAATCTACCTCATCACTACAGTATTGCCAGCAAAAACAAATAACAGTAATGAATTTCAAAGTATAAAATTTACGCTAATTATACCAATAAGTTCAGTATTGCACATCTTAAAATTCGAACGGACAACCAATGACAGCCGTTTATATTCGCGCTCGCACGTTACTGGCGTGAAAATGATCGATTGCTATTTGGTCTCCGTTCAGATGTGATCAAATTTTGCTGACAGCCTTTTAAACCTTAACGATGCAGTTTTAAAGCCGTTATATTTTTTTGTTCAATGGGTAGGAAGTCTTACGGATGGACTGGATCGTGCGTTGGTCCAGTTTATCTATTAAATAGTGCCTATGGTGTCTTTAATATCCTATCTATTGATATTTATAAAAATAGAAAACACTTAATTGTAATGTTGGGATTAGTACTAACTTTATTTTGATCTGCTGATCCACATTGCACATCTATCTAGTTAAAGCCTCGTTTATAATTCAATATTTAAATTTTGACATGGCAACATTTAGGCTCGTATAAATGTATCTCAATGTTGAGATCGATCTTAAGATGCTGTTTTTGACAGATGATCCATACATCAAACTGCCTCTTAAAATCGATCTCAGCTTGGAGATGCATTTATTTAGCCTTATTGTAGATAATGACACCAATAAAATTGCATGCATTTTAACACTCTTGTACATGCTGCGTTGACATGGTACGAGACAACTTGCTTATGGATAATCCAAGCACATTTCTATCCAAGTGCGTTCGTATCACCTCTCATCATGATCATCAAGTGTTCTAGTAGTCATCTTCACTTTATACAAGTTTACTTGTAACGTGCTAACGAGGCTTAAACAAAACAAATGCTACTATTTTAGCTGCACTGGGGGCTTACCACGACCTCTTATCGCGATTCTATTATAGGAGCGTTTTAACGTTTCAGCGACTTTTTGTGCAATGACGTACCTTATTGTCATGACAATAAGAAACGTCATTGCACAAATGGCCGCTGAAACTTTAAAACAAAACTGCTATAAGAGGTGGTGGTAAGCCTGCTGTTGTCATGTCAAAAATTAAATATTGCGTTGTTTCGTTGACGTTTGGCAGCTGTTTGTTGTTATTTACGAAACTTGATAGGCGTGACAATGGTTGGAGTAATCTTCTATATGTCTAGTAGTCTAGTAAATTCTTAACATAGTTTTGGCCTTAAATCAATCTCATTAGGTATTTAGTTTTTCTGGTTAAATAAATATTAATTACTGAATCTTAAACAAGTATTAAAAATTCGTTAGTTAATACTATGAAATAAGACGAGCAGACCCGTCAAAAAGGGTTAATAATAATCCGGTATTTTGAACTGGTAAGATTAAGAAAAAAATACTACTTAGGCCTAGGCAAAACCGCGTCCTATGTAATCATATGAACCGCAAGTGCGGATAGCTTCATATGATTCCATAGGACACAGATTTGACGCGGTTTTAACAGCGCGGATATAACCGCGGTGCGGCCTAGGCCTTAAACTTTCCAAAAATATTGTAAATCTTTTTTCTGGTTGTGTTGCCAGAGTTATTATCAAAAGCAAAAAAAGCAACAATGTAATCATAAAATAAGCAGTAATCGAAAAATATTTGGAATCTCATTGGATATAAGTACCTTAACTGGCAACACAAGCTTAAATTATCACTTTTAAAATGAAAAAATAAATAATTCTTCTTTTGTATTAACCATAGTATGTTGTAATGTGTTCAATTTGTTACCAAAACCATGTGTGTGCTATTAATTATAGGTGCAAATTAATATTTATTTTTATATTTATTTACACTTGCAACACTGATCGACACCATCTACGGCAGATGGCAACATTGTCGATCTAGCTTACAGGTGTAAAATGGTTCATTTATTAATAAAATTAAGAAAATTACAGTGATTTGTTATTATTTTAACACACTCCCTCGCTTTGTCCATTGGAATTCAAATTCAATTGTTATACGACGTGCATGTTCGTCACCATTTTAAGTAAATATAAATCATTTAACACTTCAGTCAGCTGGCGACTACGCGTTCTACCATGAACGCGTTATCGTGGCGAGTTTGCATTAGTCATCTCGACGAATGCGGTTTTCATTTAACGCAAAAGTCACGCTAAAGGTTCATGTTGAATATATTATTATAAATTATAATGATGATTTAGATCTAGTCTGTTAGGTAGTAATTTTTTTTGGTACATATAGGTGTTCAAATACCCAAAGAGAAAGGATAAAAAAGGAATAAATAATATTTATTTACAGCACCAACAAATTGTCCCAAAAAAGTACAATTATTTAACTAAATAATCATGTTCAAACCATACGCTCAAATAGTGTTCTAAGGCATTGAATGTTGCTTTCATTAGAGCGATAACGAAATAATCAGATAACCAAAAAAACAAGTGTTATCCGCTCTAACACGAATTACCTACTTTACCATTCCCTGGCCCACTTTCATTTTCCTTATGCCTAATGGACCTCAAATATTTCAGCTTCGCCCACACACCTTGGCACATGCGTATAAGTCGTTTGTCCTTTGTTTCTCTAGCGAATGCTGCAACATTCCTTACAATATGTCTGGATGTGTGAAGGTGGCCTTTCTGGGCATAGGATAGGGCTGAATAAAGCCTGCTACGTGCTGCTAGACCGTCGTCGCCAAGCATTCTGGATAGCTTGTACTGCCTCACTGATATCCTGCCCGCTTCTTCTGCCTTTAATAAAAATAAAAATTGTGTGTTTATGAACATTGTGGGAACTAAATTGGTTTGGAGCTATGGTTAAGATTAAGAGTCATAACATATGACCAATGATGGCTCATTCTCAGTCGGACCGTTTTATGCTGACCTTCAGTGTCAATAAAAAAAGATTGACACCGAAGGTCTACTTAAAATGGTCAGACTGAGAATGAGCCTGATTGTGACACAAATGCCTTGTTCACAATGACAACATGAACACCAAATTGATGGAAATATTTGTCTCTATTTTGTGCTGTTAAATAGGCAATACAGACATCCGGAACTGGTGCCAAATGAGGGGTAAAGATGCAAAAGTATGTGTATAAATCAATGGCATAATAAATGAGGCCACTTCAATCAACAGTACTATATCCATCAAACACATAATGTGACTGACTCTTTCAATTGATCAACCAAAGCTTCCACACCAATCAATCAATGTTCATCAATGGTTGATGATTGGTGTGTAATAAACTAAGTAAACTCATAAAACTATGAGTACCAATACTGTTGTCTATGGATTAACTAAATTTGAGTACCAACAGAATTAGCATCATTTAGTTCTGAACAAATCTGTATTGATTACAATACTACTTGTCTACTTACACAATCTTCAAAATAATCCCCCAGTGCTGAATAGGCTCCACCAAGTGTGGATAGCCAGGAGAAAGCATTCTCTATCTCCACTCTTGTCCACACTAACCTCTGTACCCTGTCATTCCTGGAAATTACAAGAAATTGCCTTCTTTTTAACTGCCTTCAAAAAGGAGGAGGTTCTCAATAATTAATTTGTGTGGCTTTTTTAATTTATAGAGTGCAGTTTTACAACTTTATATCCAAAACTTCGTATTATATGGCTTCATATTGCATATCAAGGTAATAAATACATGAGGAACACACAAGGACTCTAAAAACTCTGGAAAAGTAATTCGATACTCATCCACATCCAAAAGACATCAACCGTTGGACATAGGCCTCCCCAAGGATTTCCACAACAACCAGTCCTGTGCCATCCAGCGGTTTCCCGGAACCTTCACTAGGTCGTCGGTCCACCTTGGCATACCCATGCTGCGTCCTCTGGTACTCACCAGGCATAATCAATAATTTCCGAGTCTGGAGGCTCCAAAATGAGTTTCAAGAATACAGTCCCGCCTTCACGGTTGCCGCTCAGCTTGTTCAAATACGTCAACACATTGGTTCTGTATACTTCAGAGTTCAAACATTCCTTCACAAAGGGTTGCAGGAAAAACGCACTCGCGGTGAACTTCAATCTCGGATGAACTGGTTCCTCCTCTTTAGAGGATACTTCACAGCAATCCCCTGTCTTCACGCCTATAGACTTGTAGTGGCCTTCATTTGGCAGTGTACACTGCTCTTCAGATAAACAACATATTGTAAAAGGACTCCTAAAAAGTCTCACTCTTGTTATCACCTGCATTTGTTAGGTTATATTTTAAACGGAGAAAAATATATTGGGAGACGTAAATAGTTACGTTACGTTATGTAGGTATTTATTCCAAATTTTGAAGGTTTTACAGGAGAATATTTGAGATTTAAAAATGCGAAAATAAGAAATCAATTAACTGTTCTGTTCGAGAAATAACATTTATTTGAAGTTTGAAAATGAATGACAGTCGGTGTCACGGCAGTGCTGCCAACTCCTAAAATAAAAGAGCCCTAAAATCAAGATGAAATAGCCCTAAATGCAATAATCAAAAGCCCTAAAAAAATAACCAAAATTGTGTACCTATTCAAGGGTATTATTTAAATGAGTTTCCTGTTTTTTAAGCTAAATAAAATAGAGCTTAGTTTTAATTACTTTTTATTAGAACTTTTTATAACTAATTAAAGATTTAAATTTTATATAATCGTTAGTAAATCGTTTACGTCTCGACTTGGCGTTGCATTTGAGCTTTCGGAATTCTTATACAACTGCAACATTTTAATAATACACTGTACAAGGAGGACAACTCGCATAGTACCATAGACGTTTTGCCTTTTTCTACTTGTTTTGGTCAGCAAATTAGTGGTGCATGAAACATTATTTATGGCCCTAAAAAAGCCCGATGTGCATGTTTCGGCCCTAAATTTGGGGCTAAAAGCCCTAAGTTGGCAACACTGTATCACGGTGTCGGCCATAGATTCTTCATTCCATAGACACTTCATCTTTTTTAAAATATGACCCACAATTAGGTATTTCGCCAGTGTCAAGTAACAAAATAGCATCATCAAAAAGACAATAACATGTCAGACACAGAACTGGATGATGACGACCGCTTGGCGCAATGGTTCGTAGGCCGCTCGGCTCGGTACATCGGCTGGTTATGGATTCGATCCCGCCAGAGGCTAATTTCGGAAACGACATTTTCGTCGCCCCCAGTCCATTGTTGTTCATTGTAGTTAAGTTCGGGACCACAGATGGTGTGTAAGTTTGACGATATTTATTTAGAGATCTCTGGGCAGGCATGTTGTTCATTTTGAACCCCATAGCGATGTTATTACAAAACAGTTAAACACGAGTTATTTCAAAATGTACAAGGGAAATTTGACTACACTACAGAGATTTTTAAGACAAACAAATGCTTGAGAAGTTAGTAAAACAATATTATGATCACGATTATATTCCCAAGAATAATATAAAACTTCTTCTTGTGTCGGACATTTGCTGTACTACAGAAAGCTGTAGTCCCAACTTACGACTGATGAGATTTGGTGGTCGGTCAGTGTGTCCAAGCCGTTGCTACTCCACCAAGCCAACTAGGAGCTCGGATGCAATGCGGCTTCCCCGCCCGCATACCGCCCGCACATAGAGATGGGCATTATGCCCAATTTGCCCAAAACGCCCGGGCATTTTCCCATCTCTAGGAGATGGGCATTATGCCCAACTTACCCAAAACGCCCGGGCATTTTCCCATCTATACCCGTACACCCGCCACCGCCTGCGGCTTCACGCCCGCCACACCTCCCGCACACCGCCACCGCCTTTTGTGCGAGTGACGTCACATTTGACAGGCTCCTAGTTGGCTTGGTGAGTACAGAGTAGGTATAGGCACACACACGATCTCTACAGTTACAAACATAGCAATGCAATCTTGACGATGTGTGTACCTGCTTCATCCGTCTGGCAGTTTGTTTACCCGAAAACAAAAGCGACACAAGCTCTATTGTGATCCAAATGTGATCAACGAATGTACAGATAATTCAATAAACACAGCGTGAGAAATTAACGGAAAGTTGTGACTCACGGAAACCATGTCTCATTCACGTATAAATTGGTGCTTGGATATTAGCACAAGTTTAGTTTTCCCCTGCAAGGCGACTCGATATCAAAAGATGTCGTCTTTCAGGAATAAGTTTATTTTATTGTTGTTTATGATAAGAAGTGCGTTATTTTTCATATTTCTTAAGTACTGATTAGACTTTACATGAATAAACAAACTGTAACGGCACTGGCCCTTGGCGTGGCCTGTATTCTATGGCGCTTGCGCAAACCGTTTGCGCTAAAACACGGTGCGTCGTGAAAATCTACCAGTCTCGCCTTTGTTATCATCTTTGATGCAAAAAATATATTAGATAATCACACCCCTGATTGCTCGGTGCTTGTGGACACCGCCTATAGGTAGTATGGACTGTTACCATAGTAGAAAGATGGGTAGTAGGTTATCTTCATAGAAACGCACCGCGCGCGGCTTGTATGTGTGCGCCATGCGTATCTATGCGTCGCGCACGCACACTCAAACAAAATATAGACCCGGTTATCAGTACGAAACAATGCATGTAATGTTTGAGTATGCGTGCGCCACGCGTAGATACGGAAGGTGCACACATACAAGCCACGCGCGGTGCGTTTCCATGAAGATAATCTACTATCCATCTTTCTACTATGCTGTTACCGTATTAGGCCTACGCAAACTGTTTTAGGCAAGCGTTGAGGTAGGTCTGTAATCTTCAGCACAGCGCAAATAAGTACTGCTCCACCAAGCCAACTAGGAACTCGTATGGAATGCGGCTCCACCGCCCACATAGCGCACGCACACCCGCCACCGCCTGCGGCTTCCCGCCCGCCACACCTCCCGCACACCGCCACCGCCTTTTTGTGCGGGTGACGTCACATTTGACAGGTTCCTGGTGGGCTTGGTGGAGTGGTACGTACCAAACCATGGACCAGTTACTAAGGGGACTGGCCCTAAGCAAGTCGGCCGAGTGGTCGGCCTAGTACTAACATCAACATAAAACGAAGCGAGTAGTTCAACTATTTACCGGTAAATAGTAAAATGAAAATGAAAAAACAATGACCACGTTTTTTTTTCATACAAATATCTAATAAGGGCACCTCTTTCTTTAGTCTTTACTCTGTGTACCAAACCTACAGCATTATTATATTGCAGTTGATCTGTGCGTGAACCTAGCATGGAATCAGATACAATGCTCCACGGACCGGCAGATGACGATGCCGGAAGGACGCGTGGACGACATTGGACGATTCCCCTGGCTCGGCATCGTGCAGCACAGCTTCTGTAAGTGTCTTAACACTAGCGGATCTAGCACTGCCTTATGCGACAAAACATGAGTTAAATCGTTTGGTCTCATTCTCTCCTATGTATTAAGTAAGAGAGACAGCGACTCGGAGCGACAGAATGCGTGATAAAAGTCTTGTCTTAGGTTAAGACAAGCACTGGCACACCAGCCAAGACTCTTGGCGCGTGTGCTAGCCGTGCTGGCCTAGCACAGCCGAATGTGACCTGTATACCCTGTAGCGATTCCAAGACTATTTAGCTTTTCCCTAGTACTCGTCAGGGGTCAAATCTTGTCGTCACCAGACGGATACCATTGTCGATCCTGGCTTACAAGAGTAACAGTTACTGACCAGTGGCCAGTAACACCTAATTTTACCCTATAGTTTGACCGCAACCGCTGTACCGCGCATTAGGTACGCGAGCGGCGAGACGGGGGGCGTTTTCCCACTCCCCACCTCCCCGAGTCCTCCCCGCGCATACATAATTTTACACTCCCCACCTCCCCGCGCATACCCAAGGCGCGGTACAGCGGTTGCGGTCAGACTATAGTTACATTACCTAAATAATATTGTTCTGAGGACAGATATGGGCGGTAAGGTCCAGTTCGCGATCACGGGTGCAGTGCTGGTCCACCCTGCGTATGCCATCGCGTCTGCCGAAGATATAGCCAAAATATTGCCGAGTCAGCTAACGTTAGTATTTAAAACACACACACATACACACAGCTCGTAATTCGTGCCTTCTGTGCGAACTTTGGGGGACGCGCCCCCACTTTGAAAATCAATGCTGCAAAGGAAATCGGTTACGAAAATGAGGAACTACCCTCTAACCAGCACCTCTTATTACGACTCAATAGCAGACCTAAAATGAATCGTTAAGTAGCAATTCATTTTAGTTCTGAAACCAGAGGGCCTACTCTTTTACAAACGAAAACGAAATTTCGGATGAAATTCGTGTATTTCGTACTACGTTTCTCATTGATTCCGACATTTATTACTAAAGGAAATAAGTTTGACGTTTAGATTGGACGACGACGAAGACGTCAACCTATTCTCGTTCGTAAGAAATGTCGGAATCAATGAGAAACGTAGTAAGAAATACGCCAATTACGTCCGACATTTCGTTTTCGTTTGTAAAAGAGAAGGCTCTCTAGGGTGCTAATATCCACGCTATGCAACATTGCCAATGAAATTCATTTTTCTGATTTACTGAGGAATAAGAATATAAGAATAAAAATAAGAATATTTTTATTTCAAAATAAACTTTGACATGAGAAATTCCTGAGAACACCAAACTAGACAGTGAGTCTGTATCTTGGGGAATCCTTAGCAATTCCGTTAAATTTCTGTAAAATACTCACACAGTCAATGGCGTGAAATCCATTCGTGACAGTCTCACGGACATTCGGCGGATTCTGCTGGAGGGACGGAAAACTGAATTGCTTTTGTAGAATTGCTGAAATGTTGCAGTGTCGCATTAGAACTGCAGGTTGAGTATAGTGATCAGAATAATGTTCGCAGAAACAACACAAAGTTGGTGCTATGGAGGAATGCTGAAATCAAGTACGCGTTGGAGGTGAGGGACTACATCCTGCACCCACAGTACCACAACAAGGAGACCTTCGCGACCATCGCCCTCCTGGACCTAATCACTTGGGGGGAGACCGGCCTTAGCGATTTCGTAGGTGAGATTCGAGATATTATTACATACAAGCTGGTGGCCGTAACTTCTTCTGCGTAGAATTTGTACTTCAAGAATTGTTTCTTCTTATCGTATGGTTAGTGGTCAATGGTGTCAGAGTTGTTCAAGCCGCCCGAAGGCCTCTGACATTCTTAACGACTGCCTAGATGACAACAACAGGGACCGACTTTCTAAGTGCCCTCCTACGCTCAGTTCAAATGCCCCAAAAAGGTCACTCATCTCTGACTGTCCTTGCCAAGTGTTGCTTAACCTCCAATCGTTAATCAGTGATTGCAGCTGGCTATGAGCGCCTCAAGAAATGATTGGTCTGATGACAAACTTTCATCCCCTATTCACCCCTTCAAGTAGTAGCTCTGGCTAACCCTTTAGAGACAAAGGTGTGATGGTGTACTACTCCACCAAGCCAACTAGACACTCAGGTATAAATATCAAATCCAATAAGTCAATGATTCCGCGGTCCTTCCACCACGTAGTGGGAGCTACTGCCACAGGAGTGCCCAGGCATTGGCCCAGACTCACTACGTTGTGGACGGAAATCATTGACTTATTATCATTTGATACATATTTATACCCGAGTGCCTAGTTGGCTTGGTATTGTTGTATAGGTAAGTCCTTTCATACACCTGTAGCAGGCACTTTGTTCCAGCTCCTGTGTTACCAGTCTGTATGCCCCTGACTGGGGCAGGAACATTCAAAGATTTGTATGCTGTTAAAATGACTGACGGTGAGTGCCTATTGCAACTTTATTGTGTCAGACTGTCAGAGTGTATATTTAACAGGCCTAGACGGCTGTGACAAAACGTGAGATAAATGGAATTTGTCCCACTCTTAAAGCATAGGAATGCTTTAAGCACAGTGGAAGTAACATAAGAGTAGGTACTTAGACTGTGCTTTAAGTTCGCTCGTTCTTTAAGAGTACCTAAGATCGAGCAACTCGGTGTGACATAATTTATTTATTTATTTATTTAATAAGGTTCACCAACAGTTGTTGCATTCTTACGAGTATAAAATACAAAATATTTTTGTTCTTAAGTCTAATGCACAACTACTTATAGGTAAACACAGCATGCAATTTTAGCGTCGTACTGATTATTGAAAAAAGTAGAACCTAGTGTTGCTTGAAGATACATGTTTACAAAGTGCTGCTTACTGTTAATATAAGTGTGAAATTTAACTGCCAGCCTCCAATACACAAGTTCGGAAACTGGCCTTGGATTGAGTGAATATGTCCAGTTTGGGAATTTGATTTAGAAGCCTACACAAGCGAGGTATTGGCGAATTTGAGCCCATGGTTGTTCTGCGAAACGGTGGCGCGAGGAGCCTGATATTGTGTCTGGGGTATCTACAGGGCACATTTAGATTAATTTTTTGCAATAGCTGAGGGCAATCTGTTTTGTTTCGTAATAGTTTGTATAGAAACTGTAGATCAAGCAAGTCTCTTCGTTTAGAGAGTGAGTTTATTTTAAAATAATCCGTGACAAAACTTGTCTTGGCGTGTGTGCTAGCCATGCTGGATTCATAACACAGGTATAACATTGTTTATATAACATTTCCAGAGGGCGGCGAGATGGGTAAAGAAATACATAAAATGAAATACGTCGATTCAAAAACTTGCGATGAGTTCTATTATACGAATCAGGTAATTACAGATAATATCTAAGATGAAATCGTTCGCATCTACTTACAAATACTGACAAGAGCTTCTTCTTCCCAGCTGATGTACCCAAAGACGACTCCCGTATACCCTCTGTGCGCGGTATCCGAAGTAGAAAAACAGAACCCTTGCATCTGGGATAGCGGGGTCGCCCTCATCACCAAACAGTCCTGGGGCTTTTGGAAACTGGTAACTCTTTGATGTCCTGTCTCCCTGGTACCATGGTACAAAAAACTAGCGGCGTTAGATCCTCAAGTCCCCTAGCGACTGTCATTACATTGCCATCTGTAAACCAATGGGAAAATACGATTAGGTACCGTCGTGTCAAGAATCCGTAGTCTGGCGGACTGGTAGCCAACAGTCTTGGTATTACGTTGCTATTGTGTGAAAAATGAAAAAACTAAATGAAAAATATTTATTCAGCACAGCAGTACACACATAAGAAAAGAACAGCACATACGGCGCTCGACTAATATATAATCTAAGAGCACATACATAAAAGAAGTGAAATAGATAGACATAGGTTTTTTTTTGGGGCCCTTTGACCTTAGTGAAAGGGTTATTATGTTATTTATTGAGTCACGATTTTGCGTTATTATGTCACGTTTCAATTGTTCCTTTTTTTTCTGTCTCCTATGTTTGTTTTGTTTATTGTTGCGATCAGTGTCGAATAAATGTTTTTTCCTTCTTTCTTCTTTCTTTTCTTTAATTGTTATTTTTAAGTTGCGTTGATTCGTTTCCTCTTCTGCTAATGGATACAGAAGAGATAGACATAGATAAGGTAAGAAAGATGCATTACCTACAGTGTGAGCTGGGCCGAAAGGCATTTGGCTCAGCATGTGCTGAAGTGGAACGAGGGGTGTGGTGACTGAATGACCTTGTTCTCTTCTCTGATTGGTCTGTCAGAATTGCAAATCTATCGGTTGCAGTTCAGTAGCTATGATACTTCGAATTTATATTATATTTATTATTAAGTGTAAGTACTTATTTTGTTGTAATAGCTAAGTGCGTCGTGCACTGTATGTTTTATTTACATTTGGGTAGCCAAGGTTGTATGTAAGATAGGGTATGAGGAGGCTTTGGCTGAAAATCAGCGCTGGAGGAGACCTCGTTCCCCTCCGGCACATGCTGAGCCAAATGCCTTTCAGCACGGCTCACACTGTAGGGAATATAGCTTTCTTAAACTTTATGTCCATCTATTTTACTTCTTTTATACGTGCTGTTCTTTTCCTATAATGTGTGTACTGCTGTGCTGAATAAATATTTTTAATATCATTTCATTTTCAATTTTACGAAAGTTAAAAGTGGTTGGCAATAGTGATTTTTCATTGATAGACAGTAGGTAGACTTCGAAATCCGTCAGAATTGTAAAGTCCTCCTCCATACTAATTCAGGGTGTCTTGTTAAATTTGTCAGTTAGGCTTCAGTCTCCGCGGGCCTGGCTGCGGCGCGCCAGCCCGCTTCCTCAACATCCACGACTACCTGCCCTGGATCAACGACGTCATCTCCCAGATACCCTTTGCCGACGGAGAGGATACCTACAAGTTCGTGCTGCGAAGACTCTCCCCCATAAAACTTGTTATGTACAAAGGTGTTTAAGAATTTCTCAGATGGGAGGCAGTTACGCATTCAAGCGTACCGCGGCAGCGTTCGACGTTCTTGGCGCTCCATAACCATTGTTAACGTCTTTGAAATGTATATCAATTTACATTTTTTAACCGACTTCAAAAAGGAGGAGGTTCTTAATTCGGCTCTTTGTTTTTTCTATATTTATAACGTGTGGGGATTAATTAATTAATATTATTGTTTACAAAATTAAAATACATGGCAAGATTCTTTTCAAGATACGACTGGTAAGTACACTTTGAACCGCACGCTTGAACGCTAAACCGTCTTCTGTTTACAAAACTCTTACCCTCAAATTTATAGAAAGCTATTATGCTCAACTTGCACTGGCATTATAAATCAATCACCTTCTAAAACCATAAATAGTGCAGCTATTATTTTCATTGTTGAAACCCTGATGCAAATGGACTTATTATAGACATCTGCGAAATGCTTGTACTAAGGATACCTATAATACTTTAGCGGAAAAGGGAATATCTTCTAGCCAGGCGGTTGCCGGATGGTATGCCTGGCGAGGCCCGCCGCCGCTATGTCTCAACGCTTGTTGATAACTTCTACATATAGCGATGTGCCTTGTGAATCTTGATATCGTGATTCAGGATTTCTATACAGAATTGTATGTGGTACTGTATTGTTTTTATATTTGCAGCTGATGATGCTCGAATAGCGAAAAGACAAGGCCAGTGCGACAGGAAGGAGCGCGGGGGCGTATTATTCAAGGATTCCGCTGAAATACTCTGCAATAAGAACTTTGCTCAAGGGTTCTACTATGTAAGTCCATTAATTAAATACATATTTTGTGAAATGTGGTGGTGTATGGCCACTCAAGCCTCTGAATACCCCCGAACGGGGATAAAAGTCGTGACGTTACATTTTGTGAAATGGGAACGTTAGGCGGTTTCATATTAGAGTATTTTTTGTGCGTATACGGTCGTTTCGGCATACGCGCGCTTCAAAAAGCCGTACGCGCGTAAACGAGCTTATTCCGCCGTGTTACATCCTCTTTGCCGTGTACGCTCGAACCCATGGACCAATTACTAAGGGGACTCGGTCTAAGCAACTCGGCCGAATGGTTGGCCGAGTACTAACATCGACATAAAACGAAGCGAGTAGTTCAGCTATTTACCGGTAGATAGATGCCACGCATCCCGGGAAAATGACCACGCGTTGTTTCATAGAGATATCTACTAAGAACGTCTCTTCTAATTAAAATCTCTATGCTCGAACCTGTGGAGCGTCTCTCGCGGCTCGCGCTTATACGAGCTTGCACGTCAATGTTCGTACGTACGAGTTGCGCGTGTGGCTAAGGCGCGCCTATACGCGCCTACACGCGCTTCGGAAAACGCCAATACAAATCTCAAGTCTTATTTTATTTTGGATTTTGATAACAACGAATTATTTCTTTCGCACGGGTTTGTTATAGCCCCCAGCAGCACTAGTAGTACAGCAGCACTGGGCTGTGGCAAGACTAAATGCGAGATAAAGCACACGCGTTATCTCGCGTATTGTCTTCTCCCAGCTAGCTGTGCTACCAGTGCAGAAAGTTTTTTTTTAAATAATTTTAGTGCCATGCTGTTGCCAATTGATCTCTCATATATCGGCTGGCTCTACCGGGGTAGTGCCACTCTCTCACATGAGACCAGCGGAAATTAGGTAAATAAATAAATGGCTGAATCCGCCCTGCGTGTCCACAGGTGATTGTAACGCAAATAGCGCAGTTCCTGTGCGCGCATGTGGAGTTGGAAGTGAGCTCGCGGTCGAACGCGGCAGTGTGGCTGGAGCACCACTGCCATCGTGACGTTAGGGGCCTGGCGCACGGCATGGACAGGCCCGACTATCGCAAGTAATACCCTGGACTCCAAGTTAAAACCGAAAACAAACTTGATACACTTCTGCACTGGGAATGGGAATTGTAAAAGACTGGGCCCACTGGCGCGTTTATTGAAGTCAAGGTCGGCACTCATCTATCAACTCGGCACCCGACCAGCACCGCCTCGTCGATCGGCGTCCACTTGTTGTCGACAGGTGGTCCGCGGGCGGACGCTGCTTACACCATAAACGTCACGTGATCAACCAGTGGACCGCGCGTGGTCAACGAGTGAACGCCGCGTGGGCAGCGCGTGGCCCACTTATTTCCGGTTCAGTTAGTGGATGCCGTACGAGGCGGTGCTGGTCGGGTGCCGAGATGATAGATGAGTGCCAACCTTAATGCAGAAAAAGTTGCTCACATATTTTGAGGAAATAAAATGCCTAGGTAGTAATTTTCTAAATAACTTCAAAATTAGCGTAAATACAGACTTTGAAGTTTGCAGCTGCCGCACGTGATTTTGGCAAACTTAGATACCTACTTAATCAACTCCATTTCATCCTCAGGCAAGAATGCTTCATGTACTTCAAATCGGCGGCGTTCATCGAGTTCCGATTCTTCTTCTCGTTCAAGGCGATCTTGGAAGTGACGATCTACGGCACCGAGGAGACCCCCAGGATCATCCCGAATCCGTTCAAAAGCACGGTGTTCACTACGCCGTGGTGGCCTACGTCGGGTGGTCTTAGATTCTGGTGGTTTGTTCCGAAGGCATCTTGGTGGTGGTTCATATAAACCAAGTTTTGTCAACCTGTTCGCATGGACTTCGGTAATAAAAACCTACCTGTATAACGTTTTTATTTATTTTTGATCTCTTTTCATTATGGTAGAAACTAGGTAGTTATTATAAAGGTCACCTGAACCCTTGAGTGAAGCTATCGGCAAGAAGACGATTGCCAAAAATAAAAAAGAAGGATAAGCTATCGGCTGTTTGTTTGCCCACAGCCGGTACGGCACCGGCAACGGCACGGTGAAAGCTTTTTGCGGGGTTTTCATTGGTCAGTGACCAATGACAACTGGTCACTAACCAATGACAACTGGTAACTGACCAAATACAACTGTGCCGCCGTGCCGGCATCGGCACTGATGGCATGGCAGCCTTTTTAAAACAGAGAGGCTCCAAAGGGTTTGTACCCAGGGCCATAAAACAAACTTTTATTTCTTTGATGGCAGCCAGCCAATGGCGGCAGCTCATTAATCTTTGAATGGCAGACAGTATTGTGCTGCCAACTAAGCACTTTCGACGCCAGATTAGGCACTTTTTTAGCTTCGTCGGGCCGGGCGCCTAAAAAAATATTTGACGAAAAACGCTTAATCTAGAGCGTTTTAAATGTGAGATCTTCATATTTCGCTAGTGTCAAGTAACAAATACCTAGCAAACTCAATTAGTAAATAACGCAAAACAAAAACATGGCCATCAATTTTGGAAAATCAAAATAGAGGATAATGTGAAATCAAAAACAAGCTACAGTTACATACTTTTTGTCAATACAGTCCCCACAAACTCATCTGGCCCGATGGCAAAAAGAGGAACTAAAATGTTCAATCATTGAATAGGTAGTTCAATTTATGTATTGAACTTCAATGCATACATTTCATGACTTGACTTGGTTTCTTAATTGAAACATTACGTAATTTGTTTTTACATTTTGCGCTTATTTTTTACAAACGTTCAAATCTCTACTCTGATTTTTAATTTCGTGGACGAAAATGACAGCTATAGTAAAATAGTCACTTTATATTTTAATTAAATCTATATTTTTTTAGTGATCGTGTTTATTTTATTAATTAATAAATAAAATGGAATTAATTTGAACCAGAATCATAAAAACAACATAATTAATGACGAACAGATCAAATTAATTTTATGTTTGACATTTATAGCTGTCATTTTACTCTACGAAATTAAAAATCAGAATATAGCGCTCTATCATCACCGAGAGTTGGCATCACTGGCAAGGCAAGCAGGCGGCCATTTTGTTTTCTCCTGTCGGGTGACAGGCCGGTGTGTGAAGATTAAATTCGATTTTAATCTTCTACATCGAGTTTTTGACGCCAATTTAGTGTTAATGAAGTGAGAAGTGTGGTGTAAAACATGGCGCGATACGGTCAGAGACCGGAGAATGCCCTGAAAAGGGCCAATGGTTAGTACAAAACTTCACAACATACCACGTTGTCTTGCAGGATGACCTTACGGCTTACGTTGCTATTTTAGATAAATTCATGCCATAAAAGATACCTTTCACATATTATAGTATTAGCGATGGGGCTGATATGACAACTGTATTATTTTTACAAGCTTATTATCACCTATCACCTAATATTTATAAATGTTTGATACATAACCAATAAATAAAAGACATGGTCGGCACACGTAACATGTCGTAGACATTCCACATCCACACCCATTTTGCGTAATATCTAGGTTATGTACACCGTCAAAAATATGGATTACTAGGGGTATACACTGATTAAATATTGCTTGACAACAATATTATGTATCAGTATTGAGAAAAACATCAAACAATTTGATACAAACAATATTTTTGGAACAATCTGTTCTGTCTGGAGTCTCAACCCTATCCTCGAAGAAAAAATGTCAAATTACTATGAGCTACTGTGAGTAGACATACCTGTTGTGAAGAATTCTTTATTATAAATCGTAAATTCTTGCTGGTCAACATGTTGTCAGCCATCTGTTAGCAGTCCTTTGGCCGACAACTTGCCAACCGCCATGAATTAACAATTTATAATGAAGCAATCACAAAGATAATATTAGAAACTAGTGGTTTCACAATGGTTAATTGCTGAAATAGAGTAGGATCTTATATCAAGTCGCCTGAATTTGAGTTAAGTGTAGATATGGGGTGGTTAAGGGGCTTCATACTAAGTGATAAAATATAATTTTGGCTGCCGGAGATGCGCCAAAATATTTTAATTAATATTTAAAAATTATGGGAAATCTTACGAAAAACTTAGAAATGCATAAAAAGGAATGTAATTTTTATACATTTCGTAGCGATTTCGATGTTGCGTATGTCAAAGTGTGTGAAAAGAAATGTAAACCAACATTTTGTTGACATTGACAGATACTTTTGGCGTTCGTCCTGTATGTCTTCAAATGGCCGTTTTCCGACTGCACGGCACGGCACCGGCACCGGCACAGTGACAGCTATTTGCGGGGTTTTCATTGGTCAGTAACCAATGACAACTGGTCACTGACCAATGAAAATGCTGCCGCCATGCCGGTGCCGGTGCCGTGCCGTGCAGTCGGAAAAAGGCCAATCTGTTGCTCTTGAGTTTACGTGAATGTTTTTGAAATGAGTGACAGATGCTACATAGAACACCCTGACTGTGGGTTAGGTTAGGTGAAAACAGCGCCAAATCGCGCGAGCCGAGCGAGCGTGCCGCGGCAGTGGCCGGCAAAGCGCCAGAAAGTACCTAAATTACATAGTGGAATATTTAAAAAACTACGCATCTTCGGGGGGGGGGGGGGAAAGGGGTGTGTGTGACTACCTAACCTCCCCTTCTCCCCTCCCCCCTCCTCCCATCTTAGTATGAAGGCGACTTGATTTGAGATATTTACCACAATTTTTCTTGTGATGTGGTAATATGCAAATCTACAAAGAATAGTAAAAAAACTCACGTTTCATGGATATCATTTATTGGCACCAAGCTTTTTTATTTTAAGTAACAGATGGGCCATTCTTCGTGACTGTTTTCCATGGAACTTCAGTGTCAATTTTTTTTCTTTGACAGCGAGGGCCCACGTAAAACGGTCAGACAGAGAATGAGCCAGTTACCCTTTATTTCATACACACATCATCACTAATCATCTACTCAAAACAAAAATGGGCCTTAATCCCTACAAATAAATCATAATTTACAGAGTTTATGGACTTGATGAAGCCAGCGCGGGCTTTAGACACCTTGCAAGAGGTGTTCCGCAACAAGAAATGGGCGTACAACTGGTCCGAGTCCGTGCTGGAGCCCATCATGTTCAAGTACTTGGAGCTGTGTGTAGAATTGCGCAAGTCCCACATCGCCAAGGAAGGCCTGTTCCAGTACAGGAACATGTTCCAATCAGTTAATGTTGGGTCATTGGAACAAGTTATTAGGTAAGTGTTTTGCAATACATAGAGCCAGGCTCGTCGAGGGTCAAACCTTGGCGTCATCGTTGGACACCTGTTAGGGACAAGATTATGTAAATAAAACTTATAATGGTGATGAAGGGTGTATTCATTTTATATGGTAACAGAGACAACAGACTCCTACAGATTCTATATAAATCATAGATAATGAAATATAGTATAAAGGTGGCCACTGACAACACGTCTGCCACACACACACCTTACTAATTATGTCATAAACAACACCATTGTCCAGCCTGGCTTACAGGAGTAACAGTGGTGGGAGTGTGTGGTGGGCATAGTCACTTAAAAAAAGTACATAGAGCCGACTGATGCATCAGCAAGGCTATTGGATGGGCAGCCCAGTGTGCACTTCGTGGATTTACTCGAGCGTCATCCAAACCTAGTAGATTCGGTAGATGAGATGATAGGCAGACTACATTGTTCTAGATGTTTCCACTTTCAGCGGTGGGGGAAGCATCTACATGACAATTTCAATATTTTTTTTATAAAAAGCAATGACATGGAAATACTCAAACGTGTCAGATATTTATACTTTTCATGCTCCAACATGATAAATTGAAAAAAAAAACACTCGAGCGCGCCAGATTTTGTAAGCATCTATAGGCTACGTTAACTGCTTAAAATCAGGCGGGCTGTAAGCTTTTTAGCCACCGCAATCCTATAAAAAAAAAAAAACTATCTGTGAAAAAGTGAAACTTCCAGATGCTCCCATTTCTTAGACTGACGATCAAATTAGCAACATTGACACTTTTGACACTTCTTAGCTAGTAATGAATCCCCCTTATCTTAATCTGATGAGTTCGAGTATTTAAATTGGTCTTTTTTTTTTGGTTCCCCTGAGCGTACCCACCAATATTAAGGGCTCATACTGGTTGGAGGTTCTTATCAATATGTAAGCTATCTCCCTTATCTTAATCTGACGCGCTCGAGTAAATCCAGAAAATCCTTCTACGGCTCCCCATCTATATTACGTAACTGTTTCAACCATGTTTCAATTGGTTCCATTCATCCTGTGTTGCTTTGTCACTGGGAACCGGGAACAGTCTGGACTTACTGGACTGTTCCTGATTTAAATTGAAACTGGTTAGTAACTTAAATTACTATTGAGTTCCTAGAATGTAATAGGACTAGTTTTCTATGGTGGCTCCTACATAGTGCTACTCAAAACAAACTGTTTAGTAATCAACTAGTTATTAGTAGTGCACATGTGGTTTCCAGAAATTTTCTGCACTACATACTTGAGTGATTGTTTTTTTTTTTGTTATTTTTTTTTTGCTTGGGGAGTTACTAACTGATTGCATTCCTTTTGAGTAGCACTGTGGATGCACCAAGCGCGACTAGCGTTACTAATTAGTAATTTAAATTACTAACCAGTTCAGTTCCTTCTGAGCGCTAGGACGAATAGCCTAAATTTGGGTCAGTGGGCATGTATAACATCAGGCTTCTTGTGTAGGGGCTACCTCCGCATGGCGGAAGAGCGCACGGAGTCGGCGCGCGCGCAGTCCACGCAGGCGGTGATCGAGACCGATGACCTGGACAACTTGGCCACGCCCGAGAGCATCCTGCTGAGCGCCGTGTCCGGGGAGGACGCGCAGGACCGCTCCGACAGGACTATTCTCACACCATGGGTGAGATACATTGACCTGTAATATACTATTATAGCACAGCTAAAGAGAAGCGATAGGAAATTTAATGGATCATTTGATCACATTAACAGTTTATTTTATTTTATGTTACCAGCAGTTACCCTAGCGGCTAGGGTAACTGCTTAACATCAGGTGGGCTGTACTCTTGTTTACCACCTTAGTAAGGAAGGCCTAACTAGATAAAATAGGATTCGTAATTAGATAAAATATAACTATTTCGATTTAGTAGTCTGAAGTCTCACTAAATTAAAACGCCTCCGAATTAAATCCCACGTCCATCTCTCCCATAGTTGAGACGTGGTAGGCCTCGGAGGCACAGCATGTCGGGGGCTAGACGCGACAGACTATGACACATGTGTAGTCTGTGTTAATTTATGCCTGCACAAGTACAATGAATGAAGATCAATGGAATGTAAAAATAATGATAGTTGCATTACAGTTTGCCTATACTTGCATATTTACCGGAATTTCATGCTTAAATAAAAGTAGCCCAAGTTACGCCTTATAACTTCAGCTATTATTCCCTAGCCTAGCCTATAAATGCTTGTAATACCAAAGGTATTGCTTGCACGTTGCCAACCCGAAGGGGAGTGGGACAGAGGGAGGGGTGTTGGGCTTCTGGCTCTGTCACTCATCGTACGAAACGCAGCTGTAATAGCCGCTGTACGCCGATCTTCTGTGAGAGGGTGGTCCTCCCCGCCCCCCCTTCCCCCTCGCCCTTCATTAACCATTGCATTGCATTTTTGACTGATACCTTCATGTCCAGGTGAAATTCCTGTGGGAGTCGTACTGCCAGTGCCTGGAGTTGCTGCGCACCAACGCGCACGTGGAGACGCTGTACCACGACATCGCGCGCATGGCCTTCCAGTTCTGCCTCAAGTACGCGCGCAAGACCGAGTTCAGGAAGCTGTGCGACAAACTGCGCAAGCATCTCGAGGACATCTGCAAACCGACGGTACGTACCGACGCACAAGTCGTTGAATATTGTCAAACTTTTAATAGGTAACACAATTACTTTTATAGGAACATGCGCGAACGGTAGGAATATTTTATTGTGACTAAAAGAAATATAAAAATGGAGTTCGGCGTCGTCCGATTCGATGCGATTCGTCGCAAGACGAGATTAAACACGTACACTTCATTATGCTACGGCTACACTATGCGGCGAAGTTTCGCTTTCATGTTGCCTCGATATAACTTCGTGTTCAAACTACTATGAAGTGTATGGCCACATATAACCCAACGCCACGATAGTCTAGAACTGCGCGATATCCCGGCGATAATTCAATTGTTTTTTCTTGTGATTAGGCTCTTGGGGATTCCACAATACTGGTTCAGATTCATAATTTTCTATGAATTCTAGTATGTTATCGTTACTCCAATCCATTACGATCGATGCAATCTACGATGCAACCCACAAAACAAAGTACGAGCCTCTCGGCGTCTCGCTGTCAACTGAGTGCGGCGAAGTGTGGCCAGCCGCACGATACTGTGTCGCGATGTGCGGTAATTTACCGACAGCCGCGCGAAGGGCATTCGCGTTCGCGACTATGTTTCGCGACACGATGAATTACCTGACCACACATGCCACGACAGCGCAAAACTTCGCGCGAACGCGATAGTGTGGCCCCTGTATTAGAGTAACCTAATTGAGCTTGCAAGTCATCGCGCGAGCACAGGAACAAATTTTCATCGTCCGCTATTATATTGTTTGCTAATTAGGACGACGCCTTAGGCCATGGATAAAAGTTGCTACAGAATTATTACTTTACTTGAATATTAGTCTTTTAGGAAATAGCTAAAAAGTATATTATATTGTTTTTTTTTTACAATAACCGCCACCACACGTAGCTTACTTATGAATGTAACACCACATATTTGTTTCATCAATCAGGTCCAAACCGGCAATGTGAGCATCTCGAAGCCGGAGACACAGCAGCTGAATCTGGAGACCAGACTGTTCCAGCTCGACAGCGCTATACAGATGGAATTATGGCAGGTATGTGTCTTTGACGGAATACCCAAAAACCCGAGAAGCAGACAGAAATTTGCACTACAACATGGGGTTCTTCAAAGGGCATGTTAACATCTAAAAGGTCGGCGCCGCGTCTGCTCCTCTTAAGTTGCAGATGTCCTGCAGGGCTATTACGTATGTCAATTGACAACTGGCTTCGGTTGTTCATTGAACTTTGATGGTAAATTAGAATGAGATAACATTGGAATTACGTATTTCTTGCAGGGCTAACCTAACCTAAAGTCACTGTACCTTGAGATCCATTCACCGAAATACGTAATACCAATGTTATTTCATTCTAATTTACCATCAAAGTTCGGTGTACAACCGACGCCAATTGTCAACTGAGATACGTAATAGCCCTGCTGGGCGGTGGCTTCCACTTAACATCAGGTGGACCGTCTGCCAGTGTCCCTACTTGGCAATAAAAAAATAAAAAAGTGTACCTACATTTCGCCCCTAATATTAGTGTACTTATTGCTAGCCTATTGCTGTTATTTGTTGAATGTGGGGTTCATCCATTAGTCTAGCTAGGGCTTAGTGTGTTAGCAAGCTTCACATGTCTTACAGAAGACGTGCAGATTTCCTAAAGTGTTGTACCATCGACTTAAAACGCCTCCGAATTAAATCCCACGTCCATCTCTTCCATAGTTGAGACGTGGTAGGCCTCGGAGGCACAGCATGCCGGGGGCTAGACGCGACAGACAACACATGTGTAGTCTGTGCTAATTTATGCCTGCACAAGTACAATGAATCAAGACCAATGGAATGTAAGAAGAATGATAGTTGCATTGCAGTTTGCCTGTAATACTTGCATATTTACTGGAATTTCATGTCGAACAAATGTTTGCAACACTATTACTGTTATAAGAACATACGCGAAGAAATTATTGAGTCACAAAAAATTGAGTTGGGCGTCGTCCAATCGATGCGATTCGTCGCAAGACGAGATTAAACACGTACATTTCTTTAGAGTAACCTAAAGGTTGGCACATATCTATCAACTCGGCACCCGACCAGCACCGCCTCGTCGGTCGGCGTCCACTGAATGAATCGGAAATAAGTGGACCACGCGGCGTTCACTCGTTAACCACGCGGCGTTCACTCGTTAACCACGCGCGGTTCACTCGTTGTTCACGTGACGTTTATGGTGTAAAAGCAGCGTCCGCCCGCGGACCACCTGTCGACAACGAGTGGACGCCGAGCGGCGAGGCGGAGCTGGTCGGGTGCGGGGTTGATAGATGAGTGCCGACCTTTATTGAGCTTGCAAGTCATCGCGCGAGCACAGGAACAAATTTTCATCGCACGACGAAATCGCATCGCCCGCTATTATATTGTTTGCCAATTAGGACGACGCCTTAGGCCATGGATAAAAGTTGCCACATTGGAATTAATACTTGACTTGAATATTAGTCCTTTAGGAAACAGCTAAAAGGTATATTACATATTTTGATATTTATTTTTCATATTCAGTGGACACCTAGTATAGGACGGACATTAGGAAGATAGATCTATAAATCCACGCCCACTGATGGTGGCGTCGTGGATGTATGTAGCGAGATGCGAGTCTCGCCACACTGCCAACATCATTGGCACCAATTCCCCTCATTTTGCTATCAGGAAGCCTACAAAGCGATCGAGGACATCCACAACCTGATGAACATGTCTAAGAAGACCCCTGTTGCCAAGACTATGGCCAACTACTACGGGAAGTTGGCGCTGGTGTTCTGGAAGGCGGGCCACTGCCTGTTCCACGCCGCGGCGCTGCTCAAACTGTTCCAGCTGTCCAGGGAGATGAAGAAGAATATCACCCAGGAGGAGTTACAGAAGTAAGTGATTACCATGGACCGACTAACTATTGGACACCGCACCGTATCATGCTTATTCTAATTTTCACGTGGCTTTTTGGCACGAGGGGTACGCTTTGCTTTGCATATGCATATCCTTTCAATATTTCGGGGGTCGAAAATGGTCAGTAAAATTCAGTATTTTAGATACCTTTCCCTAAGGGTTTCTACGCGATTCCTAACTTGATAAAATATAACTATTTAGCTTTAGTAGTCTGAAGTCTCACTAAATTAAAACGCCTCCGAATTAAATCCCACGTCCATCTCTGCCATAGTTGAGACGTGGTAGGCCTCGGAGGCACAGCATGCCGGGGGCTACGCGACAGACTATGACACACATGTGTAGTCTGTGTTAATTTATGCCTGCACAAGTACAATGAAGATCAATGGAATGTAAGAAGAATGATAGATTGAGTGAGATTCGGCTCGGTCCCCTCCCCTTAACGCTTCTCGTAATTAATAGACACCCTCTTAGTCCGCTTGATACCTCCACGTGAGATTGGGTGAGATTCGGCTCGACTCCCTTAAACGCCGCCCCGTTGGTCCGCATCCGTATTGTATCGTGTGTGACATCCCTACGTGAGATTCGGCTCAACACCGTCCTCCCTCAACCCCTCAAGTGATGCGTGCACATACGCATGTGCATAAGTTCAATAGAAAATGTACTGACTTTTTTTTTGGGTCATTCCACGGGTTAAAAGGCGCCCCGTGAATCCGCATCCGTATTGTATGATGTGTGTTTGTGGCAGGATGGCGTGCCGCGTGCTGGTGGCGGTGCTGTCGGTGCCGCTGCCGTCGCTGCACCCCGAGTTCGACCGCTTCGTGGAGACGGACAAGAGCCCCGTGGAGAAGGCGCAGCGCCTCGCCGTGCTGCTCGGCCTCGCGCAGCCGCCCACCAGGGCCAGCCTGCTCAAAGGTAACACCCATGGACCAACCACACGTTCGACACCGCACTAGGAATCAAATGTAACTAGCCTTTAATGACTTGAATGCAAAGTAAATACAATAAAATAACAAAAAAAAACAACTGATTGCACTCCGGAAGTGCCGGCAGAACTGAAAACTTGAACATTAACGTTGTGCATTTTAAATATTTTGTAATGGTTTGGGAATAATTTCGCACGAATTGCTTTATTTATCAGTATAAAAGTACTATCATTTATGTGGTTAAATAGAATATTCATTTATTGCGCCATCGTACACAATCATGACAATTTATATGTAGTACAAACACACACGCACACTCGCGCAAGCCCCCTGCGCTGCTTAAACGAAACAGCATGAGCAGGCATACATTTTCGCCGCGCGGTAGAAAGAGAGGGGGATATTACATTCTCTCCTACGCCGCGCCGACCGGCTACTCTCCTTCCATCTTACGAATTTTCGATCAGGACACGTGACCTGTCGCGAGTTTAACATTTTTTACCCGTCCCAAGAAAAGTGCACAACGCCGCTGAAGAAGTTTTCACTTCAAAAATATATGATAAAAGTTACAATATTATTACACATCCAACTTGATTCCAAGTCAGCGCCTCCGAATTAAATCCCACGTCCATCTCTCCCATAGTTGAGACGTGGTAGGCCTCGGAGGCACAGCATGCCAGGGGCTAGACGCGACAGACTACAACACATGTGTAGTCTGCGTTAATTTATGCTCGCACAATACAAGCTTTGATTGCCTGTAATTATCACCGTCATACAATCATTCAGGATGTTTTAAAAAGGTGAAATAATGCTTGGGGGTTTGGAAGAATATTGGGTGTAGAAATTGTATAAAAATTATATCGAAATTCGACCACTTTTTAAATATATTTTTTCGCCATTTTTGATAAGTTGTAATATCTCAAATGCTTTGCATTTTTTTATTTAGTGGCTGCATCTCCTAAATAAAGTTTTCTACGCCATTTGATGTGTTCTAAGGCCGTAACACGAAAGTTGTCACGACTATTCAAAGGTCCATAACTCGGAAACTAGTCTCCAAATCACGAACGAACGAAACAGATGGTCCGGGGGTCATAATAGGCCCCCTGGATTACTTTCTAGTGCTGTGGTGTTGCCTTTTCAGTTGTTCAGGAGTTAATTTATAAATGATTGTATCCTAGACGTGGTCCGTTTGAACGTGGTGGCGTTGGCGACCCCCCAACTGCAGCAGCTGTACGCGTGGCTGGAGGTCGAATTCGACCCGCTGACCCTGTGCCGCAACGTGCAGAGCGTCGTCAAGTCCCTCGAGGAGGAGAACAGTAAGTAACCTCACTTATCACTACTAACCAATTATCATAAATTACATAGACAGGTTACCTTCATACAAATAGGGTTTGGTTGTCTAAACACTTGTCAAACGGTCTGTCAACGCTTTCGTCGGTGACGCGAGACTGAAGCTCGGGTGTACCAATTGACTACGTTTCAATGTGCCACTTACGAAGTACAGTCTTAGGGCCTACTCTTTTACAAACGAAATCGAGATTTCGCGTATTTCCTACTACGTTTCTCATTCATTCCGAAATCAAACAATTTTCGTTCGTAAGAAATGTCGGAATGAATCAGAAACGTAGTCGGAAATACGGGAAATTTCGTCCGAAATTTCGTTTTCATTTGTAAAAGAGTAGGCCCTCTGGGTGTCACTGGGATCGCCCCAGTCCATTATGTGGTAGCCATAGTACAAGCGTTGCTTAGTTTAAGACAATACAGTTGGTTTGTTTTTCTGGCGATATTTATTATTATCATCAACAGACGCCTCCGAATTAAATCCCACGTCCATCTCTCCCATAGTTGAGACGTGGTAGGCCTCGGAGGCACAGCATGTCGGGGGCTAGACGCGACAGACTACAACACACTTGTGTAGTCTGTGTTAATTTATGCCTGCACAATACTAACATAAGCTTTACTACTTAAGAACTAAAATTAAAATCAATACAGACATGATGCCCATTCAACTATTATTGAGGCGCTCATAGCCAGCTGCAATCACTGATCGGTAAGGGCCACCGCAAACACGCTACTTTTTGCATCGGCGATCGGCGATTTAGTCGCTTTTAGGGTGCGTTTCCACTGACGCGGAGCGGACCGTGTATTGGCCAATCGCAGTGTTCGCAATGTCCACTCAGCTCTTGGCCCATCACAATTGGCCAATCACAGTCCGCCGCTCCGCTCCACTCCGCCCAGCTCCGCGTCAATGGAGACGCACCCTTAGCATCGCAGCAGTCGCTGCATCCGAACGCAGATAGTTACCAAATCGCGATGCAGCATCGATACAGTCGCAAAATCGCCGATGCAAAAAGTTGCATGCCTGCGGTGTCCCTAAACAATCGGAGTTTGAGCAATGTTTGGCAAGGTCAGTCAGAGATGGGTGCCCATTTAGTGTCATTTCAACTGAGTGTCTCCGTGCTGCGGAAGGCACGTAAAAAGTCGGTCGTGGTTGTTGTCATCTAGGCAGAAGTCGTTTAGCCAAAGGACTTCGGAGCTTGAACAACTCTGACGCCAGCCCCTCTAGACAAGTGGCTTCGTCTACCAGCGTTTCTACAAATCGCTACGCTTCATCTATGGAAATGACATAAGTCATGTGATCTACTTATCGACTTGTAATTTAATTTCCATACATTTCAGCGTAGCGACTTGTCTAAAGGGGCAGGTTAGCCACTAACCATACGATAAGAAGGATACGAATTCGACTATAATGGAGACCCGTAATGCATATAGTTGAGAATAAAGATTTATAGAGTTAAGAAATCCATAACATACAGTGCAAAAATGTTTGATCTACGACAAAAATTTACGAAGTTCTGACCAAATTACTAGCGCGCGGTTGTTATGACGTCATTTGGGCCATGCGCGCTTTGTAATGAAGCGCGCCTTCAATCCGACGGCCCCGTGTGACGTCACACGCACATGCCTCACATTATATAAATAGTGTAAAAAAATCACAACGGATGGACCGATTACGATGATATCAAAATGATATCGACAACAAAGCTTAGTTTTAACTATAGTGTTGGTTATGAGTTGATTTGTTGACCTAGTATTGATTCTGACTTGGTCCCGCCAGGCTCGTCGCTGGCGCAGTACACGGTGGCGCTGACGGACGTGGCGCTGGTCCGTCTGATCCGGCAGGTGGCGCAGTGCTACGCGTGCGTGCAGTTCGCGCGCCTGCTCGACCTGGCCGCCACCGACGACCTCTTCCACCTGGAGCGGCTGCTCGTCGACTGCGTGCGGCACAACGACATGCAAATACGGGTCGACCACGCCAACAAGTGAGACTTATATTCATCATGATGCTATAGTCTGACCGCAACCGCTGTACCGCGGCTTAGGTACGCGAACGGCGAGATGGAGGGCTCATCGCTCTCGCCGTCCCACTCCCTCACCCGTCATCGCTCTCGCTGTTCTAAGTTCTTGTGCTAAGGCGCGGTACAGCGGTTGCGGTCAGACTAAAATACACACACTTCATTCACTTCACTTCATCTTATCGTGTCAACAGTTCTACTATTTGTTTAGAGTGTAGACCTTATTTATAAAGTACTAATTTAATACCCAATAATTAATTTATGTCCAATATAAAAAGGTGCTAATTTAGAAAGAAAGAAAAAACTATTTAAAACAGCTCAATAATGGTCATCGACATCGACATCGCAACAAGAGAAAATGCTCCGATGTCAATCACCGACCATTGAAATATGGACCTTATTTCAATTGGATAAGTATTGAATTCGATTGATAAAAAATTAAATGCCATACCGTGCCGTCCCCTATGTGCGCCAGCCCTAAGACATAATACAATTTAAATAAAAAACAAACAATAGGTAGACTATTAAAATAGAACAAGAAAAAAGAAAATACACCAGAAGAGAAGTGAATGTGTCTCTCGGCTGGAACAAAGAGGTTTCCAGATCAGCCTAATGCCAAGCATAAGCTTGACGCTGATTTTAATCTGGGACCTCAGTGCCTAGCGGATGTGAAGCAGAAAATAAAATTAAAATAAAATACAATATTGACTAAATTGTATTGCTATCGTTCTCATGGTGGGTCAGTAATATTTTTAGATGGGTGAAATTAATCTATTTGTGATTGACAGCAATTATCAGATGAACAGTCGCCTCCGAATTAAATCCCACGTCCATCTCTCCCATAGTTGAGACGTGGTAGGCCTCGGAGGCACAGCATGCAGGGGGCTAGACGCGACAGACTATGTCACACATGTGTAGTCTATGTTAGTCTATGCCTGCACAATACAAGCTTTAGTCGCCTATCCCCTACGCCGATCTAGATCTTGAATTCATTTATACTCTGTACTCAACGGCTGATTCTTCCTCTCACCTGCCTGGTAAATGGCTTAAGGCCGAATTTTCAAAAGCCCCACTTAGCTGTTTGACGTTTTGACAGACTGATGTTCTATGGAAAATCTGTCAAAACTTAAAATTTATGGGCTTAATGTTTAGGGCCTGTTTCAGTTTTATCCACCAAATAAATTTGAAGTTATGACAGTTTTTCCATAAAACATCTGTCAGTGTTTTGGAAGATATTCTATTGAAAAACTGTCCAAACACCATATTTATCTGTTGGATAAAATATATCATACGATTCTGAAACAGGCGCGAAATATGTCAAAATGTACTTGAAAACTTGCTAAGGGATGACAAAAGCAAGACGAATAGCCGTAATTTAATTGTTTGCCAGCTGGTATTGTGTAGTCTATAGAGGACACAGAATGATGATGTAATGTCGGTAGGTGCGTGCACTTCGGCGTGGAGGCGGGCGGCGGCGAGTGGTGCTCCACCGCGGACGAGGCGTGCGGCGGCGCTATCCTACAGGCTACGCCCGCTGAGCAGGTTCGCTACGCTACACACTACACCACATACATACTACCCTACCGGACCATACCTTTTTTCTTTTCTTTTTTGTTCACTGGGAGGAAATCTTCAGAAAGATTCCCGGGCCTGCCGTGGGAGAGGCTCGGGGAATGTAGAAATCTTTATTGTTTTTGAATATGTTAAAGTTACATAATAATTTCAAAATTACTTCACTAAATGAGAATCAATACTAGGTCAACAAATCAACTCATAACGAACACTATAGTTAAAACTAAGCTACCTTATCAATATAATTTTTAAATCATCGAAATCGATCCATCCGTTGCGTATTTTATAAGATACGCCGTTCATTACAAAGCGCGCGTAGCTCAAATGACGCCACAACAACCGCGCGCGAACTTCGCTTGTAATTTCGTTACGGGTTCGGTTCGTTACAACTAAATTCGTTACGGGTCTCCAATGGATGAAAAACATACGTATATCTTCTAGTCTAGGACCCCCCCTTGTTGGATACTATTTTTTTATCGATCTCACGCTCATTGTGTGGTATGTACGTCCAGGTCCGCGAGCAGCTGGTGCGCGCGGCGGAGGTGCTGAGCCGCGCGGCCGCCACGCTGTTCCCGGCGCGGCGGCGCGTGGAGCGCGAGCGCGCGCGCGCGAGCATGGTGCAGCACTACCACGAGCACAAGCACGCCGAGCACCACCGCGTGCTGCAGCGACACAAGATCATCGAGGAGCGCAAGGAGTACATCGAGCGGCTCAACACTGTGCGCGAGGAGGAGGAGCTGCGGTCAGTACACCACTACACTACACTATAAATTCTAATCTAATAACTTTATTGCGGTAATTTGTGGTGTTAAAAGTAAAGGTAGGTACAGCACAATTTACCTAAATAGGCATGCAATAATATTTATAATATTAAGGTACTTATAGTAGATATGAATTAACTTAGTTAGGTTTTATAAAATCTAAGTATTCTTTTAAACTATAAAAACAATTATCAGTTACAAAAATGTTGAGAGACGTTTTAAAAAGTGGCAATTCCAATGACTTAATGTTACATGGTAAATTATTATATATCTTTATACATGTGTAGTACATATGCAACACCACAATACACTAGCCAGTAGCGAACGCAAGCACTTTGAGCACTTCCCACGTACCTCTCAGTACGCTACGCGAGCTTTCTTACCCCTCGCTACGATCTATGTCCATGCCTTCAACTCTTTAAATCATCACCCGATAGTCGACTTCATCTTCTATTCTAGCTATAGCATGTAACAATGAGCCATATCGTAATGGTGGTATACCAGAGTGACTGTTTAATACGATGGTGACCGCGGGCGCTAAATTTATACTCAAATTCAAATTTTTTAAGTGGGCGTGCATGTCTACATCACGAACGAAAAGTACTTTTTCGAAATAGTCTCGGGCCCTAATTTGATGAAAACTAAAACTGCATCATTAGAATTTTGCACAATCAATATTCCTAGCAAGGAATTGAACCCATTGAGTTTGAAAAAAAAATACACTGTATTTATTACACCATTCCATAATGTCGCTAATAAGGAACGAATTCTGGGAAGTAATGACGTACGGCAAACGTACGCAACGAGAGTACGTACCGATCAGTAAGTGCAACTGGGTATGACCGCCTCGTGGATGTGTCGCTGACTAGGTTTGTCGTGTGTTGGTGTAGTCAGTTCATTAGGGTGATATTGCAGTCATTGAGGATGTGTTGCTGACGAGGTGTTGTTGCATTGTGCAGTCGTGCGGAGGAGCAGTCGCGTCTGGCAGCGGCGGCGGAGGCGCGGCGCGCGGAGGCGGAGCGCGAAGAGCGCGAGCGGCGCCGCTACGAGTCGGAGCTGGCCGCAATGCGCGAGCGCCACGTGCGCGAGCGCGTCGCGCACATGTCGCAGACCGCGCACGGACAGAAGATGCTGCAGAAACTTGACGAGGAGGTCAGAGGGGCAGCATTTTGTTTACAAACCTGGGGTCTAAAGCCGCATATTCACTAGGGGACAAAGTCGAGAGACATGGCGCGATCAGTCGCGGGACATTTACGTGCGACTGTCCGGTGACAATATCGACCGACATTTCGCTCGTTCGCATACCCAACTTGTGGTCAAGATGTCGCCCGAAGAGGTAGACTATTCTGAGTTGGGCACAAATTGATTAAATTTTGGTTGGAGGCTGAAAGTTAGTATGGAAAATTGAAATTTTCGCCCTAATGAGGTACACGGCTAGTGTTATAATAAACGACTCTCGACTCACAGGACCTCAAGAAGATGGACGCTGAAGCCATCGCGCAGCGCGAGGCCGAGGAACTCATGAAGGAGCGTCGCGAGCTGCAGATTAGATTGAAGTCGCAAGAGAAGAAGGTACCTCCATAAACAATATTTATTTGGGTTTTTTGTGGACCTTTATGTTTTTAGCAATCTGCTAAAAAAAATAGCACTAATGAGCCACATTTCTTGAGAATTAATTAATTCAAACTCCCCATTATTGTTTTATATTATAGGTGTCAATTCGAGTGTGAATATTTCTTCTTATTTAAGGGCCCGAATAACCTTGTTTGATGTATCTGATGGAGAGAGCATTTTTCCCCATCTAGGGCTCCTCCTTTATGAGGTAATGCATGCTGTACCCTGTATGCCATGCACATAGGCATACTGCACGCTTCACCAGTACGCGGCTATTTACTAATTAAATAACTAATTTTTAGTGTTGTGTTTTTTTTACTAATTTACAAATATTTCCCACTAAGGTTGATTACTTCGAGCGCGCCAAGCGTATAGAGGAGATTCCGCTGCTGCAGAAGAGCTTGGAAGAGAAGCAAGTACAGGACAAGGCCTTCTGGGAACAACAGGAGAAGGAACGCATACAACAACTTATTGGTGAGATATTTTTAATCTTTTCGCAGGCTTGGTAGTTTTATAATGAGGAATGAGTTTGATTACATGTGGCGTTACTAAGGTGGCAAACAAGCGTGCCGTAGCCTATAGATGCTTGCGTTGCCGACCTGAAAGACAGCAGGGGGGGTTCGGCTTCGAGCTCTCGCTCATCGTATGAAACGCAGCTGTAAGAATCACGCCACGAGATGACGAACTCGGTGGCAACGCGAGTGATTTTTGCCGAGCGATTGGCTGCAGCGGCGCGCCCTTAAGGCCCTTCTGGCCAGCTTGAAGTACGGTGATATTGATATGCGTGTGTTGCAGAGGCTCGCGCGCGCGACGTGGCGACATCAACGCGCATGTCGCGCATGGCGCCGCACCGCGACGTGTTCATGGGCAAGCTGCAGAGCGAGCGCGGCGCCGCGCACACGCAGCGCCTCGCCGCCTTCCGCGACAAGCTCGCCGCCGAGCGCGAGCGGCGGCTCGCCGAGCGCCGCCAGCAGCGCATCGAGAAGCGACGCCAGGAGGTAACTACACACGTCACTACACTACACTACACTACACCTGTCTGCACTGTACACACGTTTAAAATACGTTTACTCAAAAAAGTTTATAATGTTGTCATTATTTCACAACCTTCTTCGAGCAAACCGGATTTGTCGTACTGCAAGAGCTACTAGACATACAATGTATTATTACCCGATATTATCGTCATTATATTTGTTATTTGACCGTTTCCATGGAAACGTAAAAAACAGGTATGTTTATGGTTCGTAAAAAAACTGATTGAAGGTTAAAAACGAGCAGGTCGTGCCGTTGCCATGGAAACGTAACCAGAGAAAATACACAACTATAGATATAGTTCGTAAAATATAAATATAATTGTAATAATTTATACCCACTTAGCTCGTTTTGTTTAAACTAATAGTCGCATTTTTGAGTAAAGCACTATACAAGCCTTGGCCTCTAATGAGTGTACTGCTGACCACGCTATAATGGCCTCAAGCTAAGCTTCGCTACGCTCACGGCCTTCAAGCTTGGTCATCATAGCTACCCTTGCTGCCCGCGCTGTGAAGGCCTGGAGCTGCGCTGCGCCGCGCTTTCGGCCATCAACAACGCGGTCAACAACACACTCATTAGAGACCGCGGCAGTAATGTACTATTATAGGTCCAAATTAATTAGATTGATTGATTTAATAAGGCTTAGATTCAGCAAGTTAGTCCAAATAATGTCCCACCAAAACTCCAACTAATTAAAAATCTACATACACTTATCCGATACCGATTTTTTGTCGGCGCCGACGAGATATCGGTGTCGGATAAGTGGAAACAGCTCCATATAAAATGGTCTGCCACTGGAGCAGCCGATTGTCTGTGTGGGAACGAGCTGATGGTCGCGGTGTGTTCCCAGTGGCTGGCGGAGAAGCAGCTGGTGGAGGAGCGCGCGGCGGAGGAGGCCAAGCGGCTGCAGGAGGAGGAGGAGCAGCGCGAGCGGGACGAGCGCGAGCGGCGCCGCCAGGAGGAGCTGGACGCGCTGCGCGAGCGCAAGGAGCGCGAGCAGCGGTAACTACACTACACGCACTTACACTACCTTTTTCCCCAACGACTGTCGCTTACCCATAGACGATATATAATAGAGGACTAGGTCTAAGCCCCTCGGCCGGGTGGCTATTACATCGCACAGCTCGGCCGGTGACGTCATCACAGTAGGTGTGGCTTAAGTCAGTGTGCTGTTGGCGTTCGTCCTGTGCAGACGTCTTGCCAACGTTCGCATCCCAAATATAATTCTATTCGACACTAGATGGCGACGCTCGGTACGTTTTTTATATGAACCTACACTTAGTGACATCTAGTGTGAAAAAGTAAAACTACGTACTAACATCGACATAAAACGAACCCAGTAGTTCCGCTATTTACCGGTAGATTCAAATTTCAATGTAGGTTCTTTCAATCTACACCCCTTCACCCGTGCCTTCACCCGCGCAAAATGTCCACGCGTTGTTTCATAGGGAAATCTAATAAGGGCACCTCTTTTAGTCTTTACTCTATGCGCTTACTCACAGTCTAACCCCCAAGTTCATTGAAAATTATGATCGACTTGCAGTGGAATTACAAATCACATTTGTTCCTAAAAATGCTTTTCAAAACCATTGTAAACTGGCTAAAATCTCTTTGAATTTGGGGGTAAGTATTCATACAGTCGGCCGAAGCCTTTGATGTTTGCTCAAAAACCGACAGCGTCGCGCGACATCTACTTGTATAAGGGTAGTCAGACATTAATAACATATATTATTTAAAGGTATAATTATTTCAGACTACTTCTCTTCTATTGGCTTCTGTCTATTTAACCTTTTTTAGTATCTTTGTATTTTATTAATTTATTTTGTCTTTCTTGTCTTCTGTATCTTTTCGTGTCATTTCTTTAAGGGCTATAGAGGCTATGCACACGTGCAAATTTTGCGGCAACTGGCAACTCGCAACTAACTGTATTCATATAAAACAATTGCGAAACGATTGTGGCAATCGCGGCAACTGTTGCTGCAACTGGCAATTGTTTGCTGCAACTGCCAAAAAACAATTAAAAAGTTGATAGTTGCGGCAAATTAAGTTGCTCCGTGTGCATAGCCTCTTAATGTTTTTTATTCCTCAGGGAACACCAAGAGATGCTCGCCCGCGCAGAGGCTAAAATTCGCGCCAAAGAAGCGGAGGTCGCCCGTAAACTGGACGATCAGAAGACCACGGTCTCGTCCAGCTGGCGGAGGGGTGGCGCCGCACCCGAGCGGACTGAGCGAGTCGAGCGACCTGAGCGAGCCGAGCGACCAGAGCGGACCGAGCGACCCGAGCGGACCGAGCGAGCTGAGCGACCCGAGCGAGAGGACGCCTGGCGCGGGAAACCCGCAGAAAAAGACGATAAGAAACCTACGGACACCTGGCGTGGAGGTTTGTTGTTATTCTGGTTTTAAGCCTTTTCCCCTAATAGCTATAATATGATATGTATTTCTATAAATAAATAAAAAATAAATATAACGTCACGACTTTTATCCCCATTCGGGGGTAGTCAAAGGCTTGAGTGGCCATACACCACCACATTGTGGAGGTGTTAAGTCAACTCAAAGCCCACGTTTCACCAGATAGTCAGAACCCAACGTGACAGGTGGTGAACCTTGTCGCCGTGTATACAGGAACTGACTATTACCTAATCCCGAGGGATAGGTAGGTTTCCTCACGATGTTTTTCCTCACCGTAAACGAAATGTAAATTATGCACATAGATGAAAATTCATCCATTGGAGCATGCCCCACTGGGGATCGAACCTGGGACCTTCTGATTGTTAGCCCAACGTGTTCGCCCCTAGGCTACAGTCGCTGATGTATTTTTAGGGTTCCATAATCCCTATGACGAACCCTTATAAGATCATCCAGTCCGTTTGATTGTCCCAGTCTGTCACCGTACCATATTATCTATGGTCTGATTTTTAATTAGACTAAGCCAACTGACAGCTGAAAATGTCGAATTTGAACCTTATTTGTTCTATTTATATTGAAAAGTGACATAAGAACCTGTCAGCCCACTTCGTCTAATTAAAAATCAGACGATAGGAAATATCATAGGAAATGGACACACTACAGCCACAATATCCTCTCTCCGTGTAATTGTTGGTCCTGGAATATCACCGAAGCAGATTTCAAAAAACATATTATTATGTATGCCAGGCGCGAGCTGGGCCCGCGAGTCTAACCCGCCGCGTGACGAGCGCCCCCGCTCCCCGGAGCGGCGCGTGGCGCGCGACGAGCGCCCCCCAGCCCGCGACGAGCGCCCCCCGCCCCGCGACGAGCGCCCGCCCCCGCCCAGGGACAGGGACGACCGCCCGCCCAGAGACGACAGGTACGCGATCATCGCCGGCTTTGTTCGCACAGTTTTTAACCGACTTCAAAAAGAAGGAGGTTGTCAATGTGACTTATGTTGTTTTTTTATTCATATTCAAACTTTAGTAAGTATTTTAAAGGGTTTTGTTCATGTAGGGAAATAAACGCACTTGTGAAATAGAATGGTTTTAGTAATGCTGCCGTTTTTTAATTGAAAAACAAATCCAACTGTTCGCCGCAGACCCTTTGGAAATTAAAAATGAATCAGTAATTGTGCTAATTCTGTTTTTTTTTTTTTTTTGTAATTTCCTACCTTTTTTTTTTAAATTAACGAAGCTGATTTATAACATTGATGATAGTTTAAATTTTTTGTTTGAAAGTCGAAAATGTAATATTCGACATTGAGCCGTATGTGGATAATAACAAGGTGTATTTTATCAGGCGCGGGGAGGATCGCGGCAAAGACGAGGGAGGATGGCGCACCGCCACCAGGGAGCCAGAGCGAGACCACGCGCCCGCCGACAGGTCTCACTCGCACACTACATACAACCTTGCATGCCGTACACTAACCTATGGCTGGAGCGCACTTTGTGTTCGCCCTCAGTCCGGGTGAAGTTGTAAAGGCAACAACGTATAGTCCATCAAAAAATTTAAAACCATACACTAACGGACAAATTTATATAGATTTTAACCAGTTTGTAATGGTTTTACAAACCATTTCTAGCAACAAAAGTGATGTGTAATGTCATTTTAAGTCCATCATGACTTTCTATAAATTAAGGGGGGTAAGAACGTATAGTAGGCGACAGGTTCGGTTGACATATTTCTAGTGATGTGGCAAAAGGTACTAGTAGTTTTATCGATATTTTTTTTGCAACGTAACAAATTAAGGTTTATTATAAGTAAAATGAAAAAATATTTTGTAACAATATTTTATTCATAGTTACTCACCTCCTCCTTTTCACTCACAGGGTAATTATAATAATTTGTTTTTCCGTTCAATGTCACAATTTTTAATACTCTTCTGGCTAGTTCTCGTGTATGAGAATGAATTATTGGTTTTTCTGTTTTAACACGTGACGAAGAAGCGACCAAAGTCATTTTAATACACTACAACTAAGAACAATATGCGAGATCGAAATCGATAACTATAGATAGCGATAGTCATCGAAGCGGACTCGTGCTGCGCTAAGGCTAGAATCGTTCGGACTCGGCCTCAGCCTTAGCTCATACCCCGATTGTCATCTCGACCTGTCGCCTACTATACATACAGCTCGCAATTCTCCTATTGAAGGCTTCAATGGCCCTAGATAGCTGGTGCTGGTACCTATGTATGCTAGTTGTAGATTTGTAATGAGTGTTGTGTGTGCAGGGCCCGGTACGCAGGCCGCACGAGCGGGCCGGAGGGCGGCAGCTGGCGCCGCGCCACCGCAGACCCGCCGCCCGCAGCCGCCGTGAGTACTACTTCCTTTATTTGCTACCTTAGAGCGATATCGCACGAGGCAACCGTGGTTGCATACAATTGAAATAAATATTAATACAATCGCTCCAAACAATTAGACATCCCTCCCTTAATAATAAACTAACTTCACATGTAAATTTTATTCCAAACTTAAAATACGTAAATTCCTCCAAAACAAGGTTCCTGACCCCCATGTCAGGAGAGAAGTAGAGGATTGTGTCCCCTGACACAATCACAAAAAAAAAAAAAAAAAAAAAACCGGGGTGCGCCACCAGCGAGCGATTTGATAGCCGACACCGAATTGGTTGTGCTACCAAGCGGACACCAGGTGCGATACCCTCCATACAGTTCTATACATTTTGTTGGTGGAGCGACTGGTTGCGCTACCACTGGTGTCCTCGTGCGATATAGCCCTTAAGTATTTGATGCTGACAAAACAATGACATGTACAGTCAACAATGTAAGTCGCTGAACGTTCTCAGCCTTTCAAATCGCTTGTACACTTTTGTTTTGCATCAAAATTCAAACCCATTAATTTTCTTCTGCTTTTTATTTTTATACTACTTTACACCGATCTTCTGTGAGAAGGTGGTACTACCCCGGTCGAGCCAGCCCATATATGAGCTGCAATCAATTGGCTACAGCTCGGCTCTACTACCAATTACTCATTAGTAACTAGGTATTTTGAGTAGCGCCGTGAATGAACCTTACAGTCACAACGTTAATTTTTATTATTTTTATTAAGAGCTTATAATAAAACACTTGTCTGACCATGATAACAGGAGCGATCATCAGCGTGGCGTTCTAAGGACGGCCCGCCCCGCGACGCCCGCGACTCCCGCGACTCCCGCGACGACCGCTTCGGCGGCTTCCGCGACCGCGACCGCGACCGCTACCCGCCCAGGAGAGACGGAGACCGGTAAGAGACCTTTAAAGCTTGAACAAGGCCTTATGACAGCTACCGATAGTGGCCGGGCATTCACGTTTTCATCGAATTTACGGTTTTTATTGTTTTTTTTAGATTTTCATTGAATAATGACTGAAGTCCAAATATATCAAATACACATTATTAAAAAGGTCTTGCATTATTTGGGTATAGATTTCACATAGTATCTGTGAGCCTTTGTGGAGAGAATCTACAATTTCACGGTCCTCCGTGTTCACTTGCCTACTTTAGTTCGCCTACGAACATCCTCATGTCGGATTTCATCGCGTAGTGTATGTAATGTATATTTCGCGGGAAAAATGTATTCAATCGTCTGTTGTCTAGCGATGGGCCACGTCGGGACGATCGCGACGGTCCTCGTCGCGACGACCGCGACCCGCCGCGACGCGACGACCGCGACGGACCGCGGCGCGACGATCGCGACCCGCCGCGTCGTGACGATCGCGACCGCCGCCCGCCGCCACCGCGCCGCGACGAGAAACGTGAGTATTCCCATACAAAATATATTTAATTTCATCTTCTTATCGTATGGTTAGTGGCCAACCTGGTGTCAGAGTCGTTCAAGCCGCCCGAAGGCCTTTGACAAGGCTAACGACTGCTGCCTAGATGACAACAACCGGGACCGACCAATGTTATGTTATTCTAATTTGCCATCAAAGTTCGGTGTACAACCGACGCCAGTTGTCAACTGAGATACGTAATAGCCCAGCAGATCCGCTTGTTTTGAGTAGTGCCGAATGGGCTAACGGACTAACCGCCGAATACTCGAACGCATCTCAAATTTGAAAGCTTAACTTTGACGTGCCATACAAAAACTACAGATAAAAAGTCTCAAACTGCTATGTGGGACATTTGTTTGAGTAGCCTTTTCAGTATTCGGCCGTAAAGTATCTAGCTTCTTCGCAATATGTGGTCTAACAAATAGATAACTAATGTGTTTGTCGGCAGCTCGCGACCCCGACGGCGACGACTGGCAACCCGTCACCAGACGCTAAGCGGTCCACCGGCGACGTAATTCATTTGCTACCTTTATATATCAATGTATTCACAAATATCATAGTTTGTTTTGTAAAGGGACCAGCAGGGGATTGCAAATATCGCGAGAAATACACTAATCAATCACTAGAGTCACAAAAATGGGTTTGGGATTACACAATCAGAGACCTAATGAATGACAGGAGAGTGGTTTCTGTCTACACATCTGTACTTAAACTATAGACGGTGTGGTCAAGTGATACCAACTTATCTTTGCTGTTGAGAGCGTCGCTACTATCTATGTAACAACGTCAGATCGAATGTTATTTTATTATGATGAAGTTAGTTTGCAATTTGACCGCTTGCATAGATATATTGGCCAATCTAACTGACATAATTATTTTAGTAGGTACATTAGGTATCCACCAATTCTATTATTTTGTTATTACCCGACTATTCAAAGGAGAGTAATGGTGGCCATAAACGCTAGGGTTTGCATGCACAGTTAAACTGTGCAGGCATAATCTAGTGTGTGTGAAAAAAAGTTGTCCTCGCACATGTAACCTAACGTATATCAACATACAAAAACATAAACACATGTAAACATTTTGATTTGATATTTCTGCCGCTCAGTTAAGCTTGCGAGCAAAACCTAGCGTAGCATTTACGCAAGCATGCACAGTTTTCTGTTATAGAAAGGAATCAAGGAACTCCTATCAAATATCCTGTATGCTCACACCGTCGTCCATTGTCGGTGGCATCAGGCTTCAACTTTTGAAATGTGCATAGAAACCCTAACGTGTACGGCCACCATAATGTGTTTATAGTGTATGCAAACGAGTACAATACTCTATTCGTCTGCTGTCTCAGTGCTGGCCCACTGCCTCCCCTGCTAATCCCATATCAACATGTCATACAATTTATAAGTACCTATCAGTTTATGGTTCACATACTGTTATTTGAATACGCGATACGCGTCAATATAATCCTTATTATTATATGGGACAAGGGTTTATTTTATTTATCGCCTTCATTTAATGCTTAGATAGATTTTAGTGAATTAATAGACTACTCATATGTAGTTGTGATTGATGTATGTTGTATCCGCGTGAGCATACCGGCTCCACAAAGACGGAGCTATAGGATATTACCGTTATAGGTATACCGCAAGCGCTGTACCGCGCCTTAGGTACGCGAGCGGCGAGACGGGGAGGCTCATCGCTCTCGCCGTCCCGCTCCCCCACCCGTCATCGCTTTCGCCGTCCCACCCTCTTACTTACGCATACCTAAGGCGCGGTACAGCGCTTGCGGTATACCTATAGCCGACAGTCCGTCTTATTTCATCGCATAGCTGTGCCTCTTTAGTCAAGAACTCTGCAAGCGTTTCTACAGATCTTGTTAAAACATACGCAAAAAAATCGTCTTCTTGGATAGAAGGCAGGCTGTGTGCAACGGGTGTCAGGGAAGATGTTCAACGGACGCATAGCTTGCTCGGGCCCAGATTGAGCGTCCGAGATTCACAATAGCCGTGTACTAACCAACCGAGCAGCCTGAAAGTAAATGCTCGTAGTCATAACGTATCTTGTCCGGAGCAAACGCTTACTCTCTCGCTCAGTAAGGACGGACGTATTGATAGACGCAAAATCTGCGTGAGCCGTTTAGAACGACCTTTATCAAAGTGATATGAGCCAAGATATTGCTGCCTCGTGTAATATCGACGTATATCTTCGCGCCCGCCTCACATGATACTGCCTCGAGCACACGCCTCGCAAGGTTGCTCATTTAAGGTTGGCACTCATCTATCAACTCGGCACCCGACCAGCACCGCCTCGTCGGTCGGCATTCACTAACTAACTGAACCGGAAGTGGACCACGCGGCGTTCACTCGTTGACACGCGTTAATCACGTGACGTTTATGGTGCAAAAGCAGCGTCCGCCCTCGGACCACATGCCGACCACGAGTGGACGCCGAGCGGCGAGGCGATGCTGGTCGGGTGCCGAGTTGATAGATGAGTGCCAACCTTTAGTCAGCACACAGCTATTGAATTGGGGATTGTAACATTATAATTATACCACGTTATACGTTACGTTATAGCACGTGAAAAACCTTGAATCGCGCGTGATACAGATTGGTAATGTAAACCGCCCATTAATTTACAGAAGAATATTCTCACGGTGTTATTGCAAACAAGTTAAACTTTGAACGCGTGTTTAGTGAAATTTCCCTTGAAAAGACACGAGTTGAACACGAGTTTAACTTTTGTGTGATAACACGGCGAATTTTTAACACGTTATTGAAAATGTTAAGTAGTTTTATTTTAGGACAGTGCTTACTAACATACACTTAGAGCCATAACACACCGGGACGCCATGGCGACGTCGCCAGCCACCGTAGCCAACTAATCCGTATTGAAATGTATGAGAAGCACCGGACGACGGACTGGCGACGTCGACATCAATACAAATTGTTTGGATACGTAGCCGGCGACGTCGCCATGGCGTCCCGGTGTGTTATGGCCCTTAAACAATGCCGACCGTCATACCGTGTGCCTACCGTAGTTATGCCAATATTGAAACTATGTAGTGTCTCTTATATCTTAATAAATCATTGAATCAGGTGATTGATCTTTGATTTGAAACCCTTAAGGCAAATACGTAGACATCTAAAACCACATTTATCAGGGACTAATAGCGACGCTATGCAACATTGCCAATGCAATTTTTCCGATTTCTAGCAGAATACTTAGCGATCCCGCTAAATTTCTGTAAAATGGTCACATTTTACGCCAGTCGTGTCGTGACCGTGTCACGGAAATTTAGCGGATTCTGCTGGAGAGTCGGAAAAATTAATTACTTTTTCAGAATGGCTGCAATGTTGCAGTGTCGCTATTAGACCCGTCTGTGTCCGTTGAAATGTTGTCATTTACGAGTTGCGAGTCTTGCAACGTAAACACGAGAACAATGGCTGAATACCGAGAAATATTGATTACATTCCTCTTAAGTAATCTCTATTGTGGGTATTGCATTAACAATCATGTCGATATCTCTTGCTTTATTATACAAAAACTAGCGTTCCAAAGAAAGTAGCTTATAAAGGCTTCAACCGACTACGCGTATGATACGCGGTTGACCTCTTTAGCCAAAGTAAAAACAAGCTTATTTACTTCAGCGTGGCATTATAAAAAAAAACCGGCCAAGTGCGTGTCGGACTCGAACATAAATGGTTCTGTATCAACGTAGAATAAAAACGACAAAAATATCAAGTTTCTTGTATGGGGACCCCCTTTATTTTTAAATATTATTAAATTTTTAGTATTTGTTGTTGTAGCGGCAACAAAAATACGCATTCTGTGAAAATTTCAACTCTTTATTACGGTTCGGGAGATAAAGCCCACTGATAGACGAACAGCGTAGTCTCTTAGTAATAGGGTCCCGATGGCACCCTTTGGGTACGGAACCATAAAAACTAATGCGTTCAAAAGGCAGAAGTAGCTTATACTACTCCGCCAAGCGAAGCCAACTATACTAGAGCCAAAAGCGATGCGGAATGTTTACCAACAAACCGTTGCTTAGCAACCAATGACAGGAAGATGTTGACAACCTTTTCAAAAATTATAATAATGTTATTTATTATGTTGTTATTTTTAAATATCAATACACAGTAGTAATATAGATGAATGAAATACAGTTTTAAATATATTTATTTAAAACGGTGCTATATTTTTGCTAGTAAATAAAATGTTTTGTAATTTTGTTATGTGTTTAATGAAACGTTTACTTTTTTAACATTGTACGATTATACTACCATTGTAATGCGTCAAAAAAACAGTGATAGCGGCAAGGTTACTGTACTGTACTTTCATACCTTCTTCAATTTGACGATTGATTATAAAAAAATCCAAATGTTTCTTACCTGCGAAATTGCGAAATTCTCACCCGTTCTAAAATTTAGGGTTGTGAGATGCATAGTAGTAATTTAAAAAACATTATTTATTGTTTAAAGCAACTTTTTTTACGTATTACTTATGTAGCGGTTAAGTTAAGTTCCATAAAACCGTGTTAAAGTATAATTTTAATGTATTACTAGGAAATGGTCATAAAATTACAATTTTTCATTATTAAAAGCGCGACAATACATGATGATTTATGGTTTGTTTACAAAGATTCCACATCGATTTTGGCTCTAGTATAGACATTCGGGTGGAATGCGACTTCCCCGCACGCCCACCACCGCTCGCACACCGCCATCGCCTTGTGCGGCGTTTTAGCGGCCAAGCGGGTGGTATACCTGGCGGGGTCGGCCGCTACGCCCCGATGGTTATTGTCGGGGTTTCGTATATATGCGAAGTGCCTCGGGAATCTTGCTTGCGTGGTTCAGGACTCCATTTTTTTATTGGCGCGTACAACTAACGCCATCTGTTGGTAGCGAGATGTGAAGTCGCTACAACGTCACATTTGATAGGTCTCTAGTTGGCTTGGCGGAGTAGTAAAAGCTTCCGCCGACTGCCGCGTATATTACGCGCGTATGATACGCGGTTGGCCTCTATAGCCAAAGTATAATAAAGCTCATTTACTTCAATGTGGTGGTAATTTACTTCATTATTAAAAAAGGCAAGAATGTCTACGCACTGCCGCGAAAAAAACGCAAATACAGTAGGTATTTTTTTTACCAGATTTACTCCAAAATTTATAGATAGTTATAATGGACTTACACTGGCATTACAAATCCATTTTGTTGCTATCAAAGCTTTGTAAAACCATTTGTAAACTATTTATATATTTGACGGTTAATCTTCAGTTTCTCTTTATTTAACACTATCATTCTAAATTTAGCATACCTACACAATGGTGTTGATTTTGTTAGTACACCACTAAACTAAAACTTGTAACTATATTGCCATCCTTGTCATGATCGTCACGTGCGAACGAGACAGATATACTTTTAGTTGTCTTACATTTAGTTTAGTGGTAACTTGTAGCCAACATAATAAACACCACTTGACTGTCCTGCTAAAATTAGCATACACAATGTGTTTATGGTAAATAGCACTTAAGCAAGTATTGACGCTTAAACACTTGCTACGACATTGAGGCGTACCCACTTTCTTTTACCGACAGGCACTTTTTTATTTGACTAAGCGGACGTCCCGCCTGATGTTAAGCAGTTACCAAAGGCTTCGCTTGCACGTTGCTGACCTGAAGGGGAGTGGGACAGAGAGGGGAACGGGGGATTTGGAGTTCCGGCTCTCTCACTCATCGGACGAAACGCAGCTGTAATAAATACTTTACGCCGATCTTCTGTGAGAGGGTAGTTCTACCCTGGACGAGCCGGCCCTTATATGAGCTGCAGTCAATTGGCTACAGCTTGGCTCTACTGTGTAAGTCCCATAACGGTACCTATTAGATAATTGTTGGAATCAGGCGTAACTTTGCGGAAATCCATTGTCAAACAATTATAGAGAGGGACCCACCACTCACCCTCGGAACCACCTTCCGAGGGTGAGTGGTGGGTTCCTCTCTATAATTGGTACCTATTAGATTCGGTGAATTTAATTTGACAACACTTAAGTTTAGTCAAATATAGTACCTCACCTACAGAATAAGCATCAATGTTTCAAAACCTCGGAAAACATACGCATATTCCACGCTGTAACTGTAAAAACATGACGCTAAAAGCCTAAACTAATCGCCCATATAATTATTAACACGACAATAATTGCTGTTCGAATTATGTAAAGGCACCAATAGGCGCACTAACATCGCGGTCGATTGAGAAAGTTATATTTTTTAACCGCGCCGCGCCAGTCGCCGTCCCGCCGCCATTCTAGGCGCATGCGTAGCGCGTGACGCGTCAGAACGTTCGGATATACCAACCGGTTCCGCAGTTTTTGGAACATTCTTTTGAAGAAAGTCTCGTGTTGTGATTATTTTAATGACACATTGAGGAATATTCGGTTAACATGAACGTAAGTTGTCTATTGTTTTTTTCTACTTTCTTTATTTTTATCGTCTATGCTTTCGCATAGGCTTTATTGTCTGTTGCTTGTGAATGTTTCTAACCGTGCGTTTCCACTGCACTAAAACATGTTGACATAACATGCTGTTGTCTCTGTTTTTTTACTGTCATTTAATAAAGACAACAATATGTTGGTCAACATGTTTTAGTGCAGTGGAAACGCACGGTTAGAGAAAAAACTTTTACGACCACTGTAATCGAAGGGTTGGTAGAAGGGCTTCTAATACTCAGGCAATCCATTCTAATAAGTAACTACAATCTACCTAGCATTAGAAATCTTAGGTGGTTAATTACCTAGATACTTATGTTAATATGGTAGGTATTAGTACTTAGAAACGCCCGCGTGGAAATTGGATTAGCCTATGTCTTATTCCAGAGTTTAGGTACTCTATCTACGTTTCAAATTTCATTAAAATCGGTTAAGTAGTTATGGAGATACGTGGTAACAAACATTCACACACACACACTTTCGCATTTATAATATTAGTAGGACACCTACCTTTAACTACCTAATAAATTAGGTAGATACCTATTTAGGATTAGGTACTCTACATATGGATAAGTAATTTATTTAGGATTTAAGAGTAAAAAGTACCTACAGTCTATTCAGTTTTTTCCAACGTACAACTAAATGGTCTGCTAAATATGTAAATAATAAATCGAATCCTCACAATACCCTCTTTGAAAACTAAATATTACTGCAGACTAAAAATTAATACCTATGTTGACACAAACGGCGTCACAGTCCTAGTTTTCACATCAACTCTCATTTTCAAACGGCCACACAAAGAAACTCGTCATGGCTAAATACTCCTATTTTGTATGCAGTTTACTTTTCGAACAGCCTACCTCAAATACGACTGAACCGGTTTCGATAGTGTTTTCATTATTAAACTTCGAATTTTATCGCTCATTTCTAGTTCAACTCCACTGGTCCAGAACTCTCCCTTCTTCTCACCGTATGGTTAGTGGCCAAACTGTGTCTGAGTTGTTCAAGCCGCCGAAGCCCGGAGACACAGTTCAAAATACCACTAAATGGTCACCCATCTCCGACTGACCTTGCCAAGCGTTGCTTAGCCTATGAGCACCTTAATAAGCGTCAATAAGTATAATATAATAAGCTGACACTCAGTTCAAAATGCCACTAAATGGTCACCCATCTCTGACTGACCTTGCCAAGCGGTGCTTAACCTATGAGCATCGTAGAAAAAACCTATTAAGGCCTGCCGCTCATTATCTGAAATGTTGCCTCATACAACCGCCGAAAGGCGTTACATTTTATACTGGGCCCTAACGAAATTTGCGGGACCGGTCGGCCTATAGCTTACATATATCCACAAAATTACCTACGGACATAAATATTCTCTGATAAATACGCGGCCCGATAAAGTCCTTTTAAGCATTCCTGGTCACATACACCGTCTTCTCACAAAAACAGGCTTGTTATTATTAGAACAATGGCCGCATCCGTTGCATTTCCATAACTATCACTACATGGAATGCACCTGTTGACTGGTCGACAGGTACCTTACACGCGTGAATTCATTCATCTTTCACTTTGAGACAATGCACTGACACAGCTAGAAATAGAGAGCTACTAGCTTAAGTTTCTGTTATTATTGGTGGTAGAGTACGTAAAATGTAAGGGGGCGTCCATAAATTACGTGAGGTGATTTTTGTGATTTTTAGATCTCCCCTCCCCCCTTGGTGTGATTTCATGATATTTGGCTCGACCCCCTCCTCCCCTTCTCACGTGAGATTTTTCAAAAGCGATATTTTAGAGGAAAAACTAGTTTTACTGAATTTAACCCAGTTTGCTTGCTATTTTACACTGTTTCTTGCGGTAAAAAAAAATTACGTGAGATTTGCCGAGACCCCCCCCCCCTCCCCAACGTGAGATTTTGCTCGACCCCCTCCCCCTCTTAATGCCTCACGTAATTTATGGACGCCCCCTAATTGGCTACTGCTGCGGCTGGCTCGACCGGGGTAGTAGACACTCTCACAGAAGATCGGCGTAATGCAGTACAGCTGTGTTTCATACGATGAGTACGAGAGCCGGAAGCCCAACGTCTATAGGCTGCGGTAACTGCTTAGTATCAGGCAGTCCGTACACTTGTCTGCCACCCTAGGACACATAAAAAATATAACTAATACTTTAGGGGTATGATTTTTTTATACACCTCTAACGCGGCAAAAAGTGGCCCGCCTAATGTTAAGCAGCTACCGTTAGCCTAAGTATAAATGTTTGGGAAGGCATCGCTCGCACGTTGCTGACCTGAAGGAGGGTAGGGTAGGACGGGGGGGTTGGATATGTGTCGGATTTGTTGGGGGGCGTCCATAAATTACGTGAGGTGTTTTTTCTGTATTTTCGACCCCCCCTCCCCCTTGGTGAGATTTGGCTCGACCCCCTCCCTCCCCTTCTAATCTGACGTGAGATTTTTCAAAAGCCATATTCTAGTGTAGAAACAGGTTTTATTTAATTTAACCCAGTTTTCTCGCAATTTTACACTTCATCATGCGGTATAAAAATTTACGTGAGATTTGCCGAGACCCCCCTCTCCCCCACGTGAGATTAGGTGAGATTTGGCTCGACCCCCTCCCCCCCTAAATGCCTCACGTAATTTATGGACGCCCCCTTGCCGACTGCTAACGGATGGCCGATAACATGTCGATCGTCAAGAATAAAATTCAAGTTTTATACTAATTCGTGAAGATAATGTAGAGACCGGTTGAATTTCATTCCAACATTTCTTCGAACGAAAATTGTTTGACGTCTTCGTCGACTCGTCGTCGTCGAATCAAAGCATCAAACAATTTTCGTTCGTAAGAAATGTCAGAATCAATAAGAAACGTAGTAGGAAATACGCGAATTTCGTCCGAAATTTCGTTTTCGTTTGTAAAAGAGTTGGCCTACAGGAATGCCCGTCGATGACTCAGAAAACTCAGTAACAGTTGTCGCCTGCTTCGCTCATTTCAACATGACACCACTGAGGTCATGAGAGTTCACTGGAGTTTTATCATTCCCTTACACGGTATTTAGCATGAAGTAGCATAGGTACTACACTGCTGAAAAAGTTGAAAAAATTGAAACACCAATTGCTTTTTTCCATTAGTCGATGTAATTAATTCGCCCGTCAGGCGTCATTCATAGCGCACAAACACTCTACGTTTATTTATGACATTTTGACCAACATAGCCGAGAAAAAATTGGCAGAAAATAATATTAATAATAAAAAATAAAAATAAACACGCCTGCCCTAATTTTTATTTTTATTTAATGCATTTTAGTGACAGCAGCCAAAAATGAAATGTTTGTTTTGCATGTACACCCTACCTATGTTAAATTATACCTATACATTCTACAGTTCAGGAATGTGCTCATCAAGGTCTTCAATTTGATACCCATATTGTAATAATAGAAGTGTTTTTTTACTTACATTTGTAAATTGAGCCATAATGCCGCCATATTTTTATTTTTTTCAAAAATAATATTATAAGTTATGGTGGAATAAAGAATCTCACATACATACATGAACCCTAAACACATATACACTCCTTTTTTTGGGCATTCGTGTAAAAAGTGCCGCATTCGGGTGCCTAATAGCAAAATCGGGTACCTAAGTCTAGAGTGTCGAGTACACCAACACACTATCGGAGCGTTAGAGCAGTAAACGATTGTTACCAGTACATCAAACAACAACTGCTAGACAAAATATCATCCGCCAAGGTTTACGATGGAGAATTCACGAAAGTAATATTAGAGCTACCAGTGATTTTCCATTTGTTTAAATATTAACAGACTTGGAGATTCAACTGCTACACTAAATAAAAGTCTAGCTCGTATTTCTTTAACAGGTGTTTTAATTGTTGTTATCAACGGAAAAGCAATAAAAACTATTGTACCTATTCAATAGGTAATAACTTCCCACCAAGCGTAGTCAAATCAATCAATAACAGAATGTAGGAAAAAAACTTTGGACGTAATTTGGGAAGTGCATGCTTCGCGGCCTTTTATTATAAGTAGAGCGCTATTGAGGCACTCATAGCCAGCTGCAATCACTGATCGGTAAACGTTCGGAGCTTAAGCAACGCTTGGAAAAGTCAGCGTCTGTCATCAGCGTGTCAGCGTTGTTGTCATGTAGGCAGCAGTTAAGCCTTGTCAGAGGCCTTCGGGCGGCTTGAACAACTCTGACACCAGGTTGGCCACTAACCATATGATAAGAAGAAGAAGAGTAGAGCAAAAAAAATGTGCTTTAACGTTTAATTATTTAATATCAGACTGTTAGTATTTCACAGCGTTGCTGTTTGAAAATGTATAAGTACAATTATTCTTTTGAACCATTGAGTTTCTTGCCGGCTCTTCTCAATGGAAGCAACATTACGAACCGGTGGTAATGCTAAAATATTGTTTATCTTGACTATTTATAAACGCTTTATTGAGCTTACATGAATAAAAAACGTTTGATTTGATTTGATTTGATTTAGGCGCGTATTAATAGATGCATCTCAAGTTGAGGTCGATCAGATGCAGTTTTGACGTTTAATGTACCTACTATGGAACATCTGTCAAAAACAGTCTTAAGTAAGATCGATCTTAACTTTGAGATGTATTTATTAAGACAAGCCTTAGGTACTAAAGTCTAATTTTTAATTAGACGAAGCCAACTGACAGTTGAAAATGTCGAATTGAACCTTATTTGTTCTATTTATATTGAAAAGTGACATAAGAACCTGTCAGCCCACTTCGTCTAATTAAAAATCAGACTATAAAGATATTGATAACCGTTTGGGACTTGAAGTGTTTAAAATTAATATCCATCGCTTTACAAAGTACCTAAAGACCGTGACAGTAGATAGAAAAAAAACTATGAAAACAATCTTTTGTTATTTACAGTTTTATTATTGTGCCTTCGGTTCATTAACGATCTTGACATAGCCACAAGGTTGTTAGATTAATGATTGGTCTCCTCGAGAGCACCGCGCGAAATCATCATAAATCTATGGACCTTTGATTGCAAAGGTAGACAAAGGTTCAGTTCAGTCTAATCTGCATTGAGATAAATAAAATTAATGCTATTAATTACCCGACTACGGCGGAGGGTTATGATTTTGACCGGTATGTATGTATGTATGTATGTATGTATGTATGTATGTATGTATGTATGTATGTATGTAAGTATGTATGTATGTATGTATGTATGTATGTGCATCTGTTCCCACCTAACTTCCAAACTACTTGTCGTAATTTGACAAATGAGGTATCGTTAGAAGCGGCTTAATGGCGCGCTGGTTATAGGCTATGTGACGTCACATAAAATTGCATATGGCGCCCTCTAGAGGACATAATGTCATGAACTAAAAAAAAAACATTTTTTTATGAAACCGTGTGGGGTATCAAATGAAAGAGCTTGATGAGCACATTTCAAAAATATATATATTATTACCTATAACTCCAAAATAATTAAATAAAAAGTAAGTTTAAAAACTAAAACCCGACTACTGAAAAATCGCGCTCTAAAGAGTATGAAACAAGAAAATATTCTCATCTAGAGGATAGCCGTGGTCCGTGTTCATATGCCATTTGGCCCTAAAAGACCTACACGGACCACGGCTATCCTCTAGATGAGAATATTTTCTTGTTTCATACTCTTTAGAGCGCGATTTTTCAGTAGTCGGGTTTTAGTTTTTAAACTTACTTTTTATTTAAAGACATGTAGCCTACCTAGCATACATCCATAAAGAATTCATATTAAGGGCAAAATTATAGAGATTTTAGCCAGTTAACAATGGTTTTACCGAGCATTTCTAGGAACAAAAGTGATTTGTAATGCCATTGTAAGTTCTTCATAACTTTCTATAAAGGGGGTAAGTCTATGCATACACCGAACTTTCCTAGTCCTTTGTACGATCGCCCCCAGTCCATTGTACGGTACCCATAGTACAAGCGTTACTTAGTTTGGGACCATACAGGGCCCTAAGTTGTTTCCATTGTGGCGCCACTCGCGTTTTGCTATAGTGATCGACCCTCTGATTGGTCGGTTGATTCTGACCGACTATATAGCAGCTCAATGGCAATGGCTAAGCGAGTTAGGGCCCAGTTGGTGTGCTAGTCTGGCGAGAAGTATTTTGTTCCCAGCAATAAAATGTGATAAAGTGCTTTATACACATACATTGCGTATATCATGTACCGTGCAAACATCACGTATTGCACAAATGGGGTAGTCACGTCTCTCAAACACTCTCAGCAGCCGATATTAAACTTCTTATTCGGCAAGGCCAGCGATGTCGTGATCAGCTTAATTCGCCAAATTCATCATGACGACATTTATTCATCGATAAACTTGGATTATTGGCGCATCAAACTAAACTGAAAAATTTAATAAGACTGGCTAAATGCATCCGTTTCCGTTCACGGGTTGTTCCCAGTTGTTCCTCGTTCATCCCTCTTATCAAATCCCGTTCATCCCCGACGGATGACATTTTTGTTTAAAATCGGGTTAAACAGTTGGTGTGCGGTATGGTATCTTGCTTGCATGCATGCTCCAATAAGTTTTTTGATTAGGTAGGTATTTTTCTTTCGTGCCGCCGATCACCTAAACTAGAAATAGATGTAGGTAGTGAAGGCGAGTAAGTATAGGTAAACCTACCTACTGTATACCAAGGAAGTAGGTTTTAAGCGAAATTTTGAAATTATGATACATCGATTATCGGTGTAATTTTGTAGTGAGTGAAGGCATTGCGCTTAATTCAAAGGACGGACGCTTTGAGTATTTATGTGGTTGCGCATCGCGCATTTCACACATTCAGCCAGTGTCAAATGGAATTATGAAGGGATAAGTTACTACGCCCTTCATTTGTTTCTGAAAGGGAAACAATTAATCGCATGATGGTAAGGTCACTCGTTGATCACTTCCGAACTTAGCCGTGACTTGCATACCATATCCGATTTCTATTGTTATTGGAAGAAACTATTGTTGAAACGCATCGATGTAATATATTGGAACTGTATTCATCAAAATATAAGAGCTTATCAGAACGTTATTAAGTTAATATGTGGATAATATAGACGGGGAAACCCCAGGATATAATAAAACAAAACAAAAATAAAACAAAACTAACTTCCTGTACGATAAAAAAGGAAATGGCTTTTTGTCTTTTCTCATACAAATGAAAGTCAATTAAATTCCACAAATTCCGAATTTGAATTCATCTGACGTAACAACATCCGCTAGTGTTGCCATCATTAAACTAAAAACCATTCGTGGGAAAAACAGCAGCGCGAATGAAAGAGCCTAGATTTAAATCTTTCTGGTCTAAAAAGTGGTGTGAATTTTACTCGTTATGTAATTATGCGCGGCCATTGTCTGGCCCTAAAGATAATTACAAAATTGTTACCTAATGACAATAATAATTATTGTTTTATTGTTTACATTTGCCTATTATTTCGGGTTAAACAACTTCCGACGATAAAATACCGACCGCGATAAGATTGTCGTGGTTTTTTTTTTGTCACAAATCGAGTCTCCCTTTCTTTTATAAGAGTGAGAGAGTGATACTAATATTTTCTCACTTCTGTCTTATCAGCGAATTGTACCAAAATCGTAGGACAGTCACGGACGGACCTATAGTACCAAGTCGTTCCCTTATTTCTTAGAGTTGAAACAAAATTGATTTATATTAAAACCCCCTGTGTTAGATCTATATTCGTGTATTTATCCCTGTCGCGTCGAAAATCGTGGTAAATACAAATTGATTGCAGTAATTGTGGTTATACAATAATTTGTGGTCTTAAAAGTAAAAGAAACGAAACACCTAACAACAAAATCTATTGCGTCTGTTATGTTATGGTATCGTTCACATTCCAAACATACCTCCTTTATAGAAAGTTATGATGGAGTCACTGGCATTACAAATCACTTTTGTCCCCGAATTTCTTTGTAACACCATTGTATACTTGCTAAAAATCACTATATTTGCGGATAATATTTCCTCGCCACGTGTGTACAAGCCAAGTGAGAGTGTAATGAGGAAATGCACGCAGCGACAGCAGTCAGCACCGTGACCGATCGTCGCGGGCTTGTGCAACCGACGCGACTAAACGGCTGTGTAGGGCACCGGCGGCGTCGCAGTCAGCGGCGCTTGTCAACCGTGTAGTAGGTAGCTCATATCGTTTCTCTTTTATATTGTCACATTGTAACTGGAGTAAGTAGGTATTGTCAAGTTAATAAGTTATGCGTGTCTTTGATACATAGTGTGAGTTCAATGATAGGCTCGCATAAGAATCTTAATCGTCAATTTAAACCCTAATTTAACCCCTAATTTACTGCGTTATAATTTATTTACAATAGTAGGTATTATAAAATACCTTTGATCTGAAAAAAGGCTGTTCAAAATAGATCAACATTTTTAGGGTAATATAGTTATTGGTCGGATTTTTTTTTTCGGCTGGCAGTACAGCACTAAATTTTGCGCGGGAAACTTCATGTTATCTTACTAATACTGGGAAGGCACGCACACAGTTGCTAATTAATTAAGGTATTAGACTTAACTAATAGGAGAAAGGGAGTCTATTTGGAAGTCTCAAAAGCACACACAAAGCAATAAAATGAATGGCTTAATCCGGCATGGATGACAGCAAGATTCGTCGTTTAATTAATTAAACTTTCTAACAACATCCTTGTGTCAATGTTTAGGTTATTTAATCAGTGTAACGACGTGTTGTAGTTTCCTGGAAGTTAAATAATGTACCTACCTATTTATTTCAAATTGGTAGGTACCATAATAATGTACTTATTATGAAAAATAAAGATTATCCGCCAATATCGTAACTTCGATTCGAAGTCGCTCTGGCAAAACCTAAATTTTTCCGAAGTGGTATTCGATTTTAAAAAATGTGCCCAAGAAATACATAAATAAAGTTTAATTTTACTTCTGCCTAGGGCTGCCAACCATACTTTATAATAAAGTATCTTACTTTATTTTTGATAAACATACTTTATACTTTTACATAAAAATAAAGTATGTGAAAATACTTTATTTCCAATCATTACTGTGGTGCGTAAAATGAAACACTTGTATGGATAATTACTGGACTATTACCGTTACTATCGGCGAAATTGTATGAAAATACCTAGTTCTTGTTTGTTTATTTGTTTTCATTTAAAGAATTTGTTTTAAAGTAAATCGAATTTAATCATTTCAATTGCTGAAAATGACGAGTAACTCTGATAGTGATACACCAATCACTCCCCCAAAAATAGCTAAAATAATCAAATAAAAAATCTTACAAAAATATAAATCCGAATGGGAAAAACAATACGACTGGTTAACAAGTACTAATTCTCAAAACAAAAAATATGTCTTCAAGATAAGAAATAAATATTTTTTTGAAAAATACTTTTTTTTCTTACAAATACTTTACTTTTGCCCTATTTAAAGCTATGATACTTTATTTTTCTCAAAAATAGTTAGCAACCCTACTTCTGCCACTTCTGCATAGATGCCACTGCGGATAAATCGCGCGATATTCCTGCAGCATACAGTTCGAGCTTTGATTAGTATGTTTTATGCGAAACAAGTTATTTTTTCAAACCGGAATAAGACTATCATGTCTATATTTATAGGCATTTATATAAATAACAAACCTATAAAATGACGTCAGTTACGTACTTACTACACCGGATTCGAAACGCGAGTTGCTAAACAGTCTGTCTATAGAACCACAAATCATCGCCTAACAACCTATATTATCTTATGTCGTGCACCGGTCGGAGAAATCCTAAACACCAAGTAAACACTGTCTTCTAGGCGGTCGAGATCAACAGCAAATTATTTGATCAAGAGTTACAAACTATAAGTGTTACTTTCTATTATGTTATGAGTACCTAGTACTGAATCAAATACCTTCCATTTCGTTACTTCGAAATACAAAATATTTACATAACGTACCATACTAGCCAGTTTATAATGATGTTACAAAGTATTTCTAGGTTTAAAAGTGATTTATAATGCCATTGTAAGTTCATCATAACTTTGGGAGTAAGTCTATGCATACACCGCACTTTCCCAGTCCTTTGTACGACCCCCTCACAGTCCATTGTACGGTGCGGTATACTCAGATACCTATTATATTACCTAGGTTCCTAAACTATAGTTAGCCTTTGGCCTTTGTGTTCCCTCCATTATGAGGGGGATTTATGTCATTGTCCACTAGCTCTCCGGTTCTCTCAAACAGTTTTTCTTCACTGTTACTACTTCTGTTTCTGTTGTGTGTATCAAGTGATTTTTTTTTGCCAAAAAGATTCACGCAAAAAATCTTACCTGCTGCGTTTTCACCATACTTTCGACCAACTTAGCTATCACTTACATAACGTATCATCTATTTATTAGAAAATAACTTAAAATAGCTTTCACTTGAATAAAATAAGTTTATATCGTTATAATTGTTAAAAAAAAGCCATTGGTCACGATCATTGAGCGTATCATCCAATCAATAGAAATCAAAATGTCGGATTTATGGTGGAATGCACTTGAAATAGAATAAAAGTGAATAAAACGAATTCCAATGAGTTAATGCAGAAAGCGAGAAGTTATTTCCTATTGGTGCTGATTCTGTTTTAGACAATATAAATTAAAGCCCAAATCATATTTATAGTATTCCTGTAAGCTAAATAAATTGCTTCTGCTCGGAAATAGGCTCACGTTAATAATTTTAATTGCAGTAGGTATGGATATCGAAGCCGGCGCCTCTCAGTTACGTCAGCATCTTTAGCTCCACTAAGCTATTGGGAACCATACAATTATGCTTAGATACGCTTAGCGACAAGATTAGCTAACATTCCCATTGCACACATTATATTTTCCATGAAGCAATTTTTATTTTTATCTAAAGAATAGTTTTGTATAATTCTAATATTTGGTTTGGACAAACTGCAGGGTCTTTTATCACTGACCGTACACAGTCAGGGTAGTAATTTATAATTTTAGACAAATGTCTAAAGACAAAAGATAACAATTGCAATTTAAAAGCTTAAGGGAAATGAAACACAAAACCTTCGCCTAATTCAAACAATAAGCCACTTGTGATGCCGAACGAACTAGTTTTTGCGACAATCGATATAGATTTGTTCCGTTCCACTAGTTGTCTCTTGACAAATACAGAGGTGTAAAACTAAAAGTCAGCAAGTGAAGGTGAACAGGCGTGAAGTGCAAGTGCCTTGCATGTAATACAGCTAGTTTTTGTAAGTCTCCTCAATAACTCCTACGTAACTAAGTTACTAAGTAGGTATATAATAAGAATAACAGTAATTTGGTGGTAAAATGAATTTTGTCAATAGAAATTTTATGAGAACACTAAACTTGACGGTGGAGTATGTATCTTAGGGTTCATCATCAGAGACACACATATTTAATTACTATCTAATACTCTAACGCGATTCAATTTTGAGACCTTTAGTTCAAAATTAAGCAGGTAATTATACGAATAATAGGGCCCTATTTCGATTCTAATCGCGGTGGATTTTTTCATACAATTTTCCCATTGACCATTGAATTGGTTAGAGCGTGTGTCGTTTATTTCATTCTGCTAACTTCTTAATTCTAAATATACTTTTTATTTTAGATATAAAAGTGAAAGCCTTATTTGTATCCCTACATCCTCTATTACGTAAAGTGAAACGTTATTATTGAGACTATGATTTGCATGTCGATGTTATTCTGCATATTTATGAAACTAGGCGTATTATCCTTGCATGTCATTAATATGAGCCCAGTAATGGTTGAATATCAAGCAAAGGCAAGGCCGGGCATCCATTCGGATTGGTCGAATCGAATCGAAAACAATTCACTACAATATGTTTACCTGGCTTTTATAAGAGGAATCTTTGGTTAATTCGAAGTTCTTAGTTAGTAGGTAGGTACATGGTCTACCAACACTGCAGTATCCAGAAATTTGCTAACGAACAAAATAATGTATAAAAAGATTTTGTTCAAGCATTCGACAAGTTACATCATATCAATTTCCACCAGAAACGTTTGTTATTTACAATAAATCTTATATATTCGTGTTTCGTAGCAATAACACTTTCACCTGTCGGTTTGTCGTGTATTCTTGAGCGGTATAATCTCGTAGGACCAGTTTTATGGCGGGAGTCCCGCAGGGGTGCACTTTCGCGCCCATTTACTTAAACGTGAGACATTCGCAATCAAGATAATTGCTGTGTTCGTAATTTACACAAGTAATTACGGATGTAAGCAAGTTTCTTATTTTATATAAAAATATTATTATGATTAGTGTATTTTACGAAGTATATGAGGAGGTTCCGAAGCGCAGAAGTGTTCTTTCTTGTAAAATAACCTGAAATACCCCTAAACCACTGGCATTGAACACATGTAAATTCCTGAAAAAAATAAAAACAAAATTAATGCTTTCCAATTAACTTATACCTACTGGATTTAACTTAATAATCACGATAGTAATCCATTGAGAAAAAATAACAAAATGGAAAGGTAACAAACAGACATTAGCTGCGGAGAGATTGAACAAGATATCACTGTTACCCTTTACGCTATTATTACGGCCTTTTAAACGTAACAAACAAATGGACATATTGCAAAACCTGTTAGTGAAAGCTAAGGCCGTCAACTCGATCAATAACAAGAAGAGGGTGGTTCCTGCAAAGCTCGATTTTAGCGGTCACACAGTCTTATCTCTGTTCATATCAGAGATACCGATTAAAAGTATATGTTTTTCGTTTCTTACTACATTTGTCTATTTGGAAAACATAATTTTTATTTCATAAATAAATAAATTATACATCCAAACTTCATTTGAAAACCAAAATCGGGGTCAAATTAGCCGTTCTCGCTGTGTCACACGCTTCACTTTCATGAAACAATAGCGTTTAACTTTTCGGTAAATGGTGTTGGGATCGTGTTATAGATATCAAAAAATTTGTAAAAATATACTCTTTTTATTGATTACAAATTTAATATATTTTATTGTTTAGTTTGAATATTAAACAGCTATTTGTGTTGGTCACACGTTTGTGCACATTTTTACGGCGCATTACTAAATGATGTATAAGTCTACGATGAAACGATGTATGGTCTTGTTTGATGTCACTACTGACAGCCAGTCATGTCGAGGCAGTCCAGCAGAGAGACGATCGAGGGTGTATCTCTCCGCGATGAGATATAGGGTATCAAAGTCCAAAAAACATGTTTTTTTGCCGATGTACCGGAGTTTTGTGGACAAAATTTATTGTTGTTTGCAGTCACTTTAGATACTGGGGTTTTTAATACGAATTACTTAGCTGTCGAAGTATGATTTAGTGTTATTTAATTTATACTACATTTTGAACTGCAAGAATAATAGTGAAATATGTTTAATTTGACGAGTTTCGTGGCATGAGATTCGTGGCAATTTCTCCACGAATCTCATGAAATTACCACGAATCTCATTTTTCGTAGGATGTTTCATGTGATGAACACGTCTCAGTGCCATAATGTAGTACATATTGGCATCAAACACTGGTTGTATCCCTCACGCAGCGATCCTCATTGCTGACGCTCATGATTTGCCCGTCGCGGGATGATTATTTTGTCTCATGATGCTTCGCCATTTGTTTATGTCCATGGTATCGTGAAGCTCAGCGTTGATCGCATTTGCTCCATACTGTCATCTCATTGCATTATTAATTGCGTATGGTTGTGTCCGTCTTTCCTAGTGATTTGTCCAGGAAACTCAAGAACAAAATTCAAAAATATCATTTTTTTATTAATATTAACTAAACCCGCACGTCGTATCTGGCCTATCGACCACCGATCCGATGTTTGCTCTGAACACGATTGCTGATGAATATCACTCCAAAGACCGACCATTGTATGTTGCTTTCTTGGACATGGAAAAGGCATTTGATGATAGGGTCCCAAGAGACACGATCTGGTGGAGCCTTCGGGAGAATAATGTCCCCGAACAATACATCAACAACGTTGCCGACATGTATAAGGGTGCAAGATCAATGGTTCGGACGGTAGTGGGTGAGACAAAACCAATAGCGGTCACAGAAGGCGTACATCAAGGCTCTGTACTGAGTCTCTTCCTATTGCCTTGTTTTGGATTTTCTCACGGAGTTAGCGCAAAATTCGGCAGCGTAGACTTTTATATACGTTGACGATGTACCCATCTGCACAGAGCGCCGTGATGAGTTACAACAGGCACTTTTATCTTGGAAACACCAGTAGCAAGCCGTAACCTTGTGCTGAGTGTAGCAAAGACCCAACTCATGTGCTTTAACGAACCAGGTCCAAGCGACAGCTGTTCCATTCCCATCGATGGACAATTGGTCACTTTGTGCGATCAATATAAGTACCTGGGGAGTATGATGCACAATTCCGGGAACGTAGAATGCAAAATTCAGCACCGAATAGCTGCAGCGTGGCTAAAATGGCGAGAAGTAACTGGTGTTACATGCGATAAAAGAATGACTGTAAAACTAAAGGGCATGGTATATAAGACCATCAAAAGACCAGTCCTTATGTATGTCAGCGAAACGTGGGCCATAACCCAAACGAACGTGCATACCATTCAAGATGATGAAATGAAAATATTGAGGTGGATGTGTGGCGTTACCAGGCTTGATAAAATTCGTAACGAGTACGTGCGAGGAAGCCTGGGCGTACGCGATATCGCCGACAAGATGCAAAAGAGTAGGCTGCGATGGTATGGTCACGTAAAAAGGAGGCCGCCTGAATACGTAGGGAACTTAGCACTACAACTTTCCATTCCCAGCCCAAGACCCAGAGGCAGACCCAAAACAAGATGGAAATCTGTAATGCTAAAGGACATGAAAGAGTGTCAGGTATCCGAAGACCATGTCGAGAATAGAGCGAAGTGGAAGGGAAAGCCTAGGAAGGCTGACCCCACCACCATGTGGGATACATAGTCAGGAAGAGAGAGAGGATAAACTAAACCCGCAACGCAACAAAATAATGTAATTTAATAATTTTTTGGGCGATTTTATTTGTTTATCGGGTCCTGCTAATTTTGATTCGGATTTTATTCTGGACAAAGCTCGAACCTAGGTAGTGCTTATGAATCGTTAATATAAACATTTTAGCGTATTGCTTTCATTGAGAAGAGCCGCAAGAACATTCGTCTTGTCTATTTAATTTAAAGATACACCTGACGGGAAGCTCTATTGAGAACATAGAGCTGAGATCCTCCAGTCCAGACCAGGATATCATCAGCAAATTGAAAGTGCTAACAAGTACACCTATACTCGCCATTAGCATCGATGCTTTACCTTTTCCAGTGGGGAAGATAAAATACATCATTCATCATCATAATTACGAAGATGGAACGTTCCCTGTCTGACACCTTTGGCAATTGGATCGGTTTCGAGCTCTAGTTGATCCTAAAGCTGGATTGATTGAGGCTCTGCTATTATTTGCGAGAATGCTCCCAGATGACCCAAAGAGTCGAGAAACTCGCGGTCATGTACTTTTCTCCTCCAGCAAACATGAACACAAAGTTCCTTAAAACGCGAGATCGCTTTAGAATTCTGTCGTTTACGAAGATGTCTGAACAAATGGCAGTCCAGATGGGATATAGGAACTAAGGGCCGCCACCTCCGTGAAATTATTTCCATGCGTTTGTGAGCATCTGGAGAGGACAAGGCTAGAAGTGGACCACAGTGTGGCTAAAATTTTCACGACACATTACATCTTTTGGAGTACCTAAATTATTCTATTTCATATTAGTTTCTTCACCTCTATAACAATGTTCGACGCCGCATAACGATCACAAACAATTTGCATATCACATCTTTTGGGAGTGTGGTCTCTGGTAAAACGAACGGAACACTATGTAAAATAGCTTGCAAGTGACATCTGGAGTAGTGTATCACACAGAACTTGTAGAAATCAGGGAAAATATCATTGGAATCAAGTATAACCAGCTCACAAGTTTATGTTAGATTTTTTCCCCATATATTGTCTTTTATATTCATACAGAAACAGAAATTGTGCTTTTATATATTCTCTTGTTATTAAACACAAGTCCCAATAACCATAAAGAGAGCAAAACTTATAGTTAAGTACATTAATAATGCGTAAAAAATACCCGGAATTTACTGCGTGAGTTTCGTGTGGTACTGCATGAGTTTCGTGGCACCATTTTCTTCAACCTTGAATTCTGTCTAAAGTTGTCATCAGATTTACAAAAGCGATAGAGATTTGAAGTTGTATAAAAGGCTATATTATGTTATTAATATAAATTATCTAAAATTCACAAAAACAAAAATTACCACGAAAATCACGGCGAGAATCTTGTTCGCAGGAATGACCCAAGAACGTGTCAAAAACAGCATGTCGTGTAATCGTGTTCGACGCAGCTATCTGTTTACTATAAAGTCTGTGTTTGCAGGCTTCAGAAACCTTGTATACTGATTAACACAATTGGTTAAATTGATGACCTGAAATTTATCCTTGCGACAGAATCCAACGCTTTCCCTCGTATTGGATGTGCTATCATAACATTATGCACATTTATATTTTATAATAAATTTATATGTATAAATGCGAAAGTATGTTAATTAGATAATTTGAATAGAAGGCAAGAAAGGCTTAAAGGATTTAACTTTTGGTACAGAGTTTGAATGTGGGGAGACGTAAGTAATGCTCTCCAATAAGTAACATAATCAGGATAATTTTTCTTCTCTGAAATGGTAAAAAAAAAACCAACATAAGCTCTCTTAATTACAGGTGTAATTATGTAATAAAGAGAGCTGAACCCGGGAAATGCTACTTGAATTTGTAACAGCCCGCAAAAATAATATAAGGGCATTCTATAATTTAGCATGCCCAAATAACACGTAGTAGAACTATAGGTTTCTTTAAACAGATAATAAAACATAGACATTCATCATATACGAAACACATTTGCCCATCACTTAACCTTATACCTAATCGTTTTCCTATGACACGGTATCTTTGTAAATGGTAGGATTGGGTAGCTTATATGGCAACACTACACCGAAAGTTCCGTTACACGCATCTTATTGAGTTTTCACTTTTATTCGATTCATTTCACGACAGCGTGTGTTGTTTGAATGCTAATCGGCTCGGACACTGGCCACACGATCGATTGTTTCGCCGCACCTACTTCCCTGTGGCCTTGGCATGTTATTTCAAATGGCAACACCGAGCTATTGTTGTGTTCTAGGAATGAGGAAAGTATAAGTTCAATACCTTATACCATAATGGTAAGAGGCTAGCTTAATAATCTTAATAAAGTTAGCACTTCCAAACACTTTATTTCTGAAAACACCATCACGCTTGCATCCCACGAAAGGGTAAACAGAGGTGCTCTCTAGTGCACCATTTTTTCGGAGTTTTCGGTCCCAACAGACCAGTCCAATACAAGACGTTTTAATGATAACGCGGGCAGAAGCTAATAATCTCATAACTAACTTTACATACGACCTCTACAAATAATGTTAAAATAATATATTTTATGTCATCTACTACCGTGTCCGACATGTTTAATGTTGAACTCACGTTTAATCTTGTACTAAACAGTGTGAGCGGAATTATTTAACCGAACTTGAACAGGAAGATAGATACTTCCTCTTCCTTCTTGGTTACAGTCTGTTCTCTTCTTTATTTCTACCGATAAGGGAGTCATTTCAGTAAGGAATCAGATTTTTTTATACATAAGCACTTAAACCATTAGATAAGTACAATAGCTACCTTTATAAATGGTCAAAACTGTTTGTTTTATGGATTCAGACCATAGTACAAGTGCTTAGTTTGGGACCACACAGCTTATAGCTAGTACCTATAACTGGCGGTATTTTGTACTTATTAATAATTTAGAAAACTCTATCACCCTTCGAAATGCAGTTCCAATGAAGATAAATGGAAAAAACTTAATATTATACTTAATATATTTGACGACCGCTTGGTGCGTGATTCGAGCATAAGTCTCACTGCATCGAATGTTTGCGGGTTTGATTCCCGCCTGAGGCAAATTTCGCGAACGGCCTTTTCGTAATGTCCTTGTCTAGTTGACACTGGGATCGCCCCCAGTCCATTGTATGGTAGCCATAGCACAAGCGCTGCTAAGTTTGGGACTATGCTGTGGTGTGTCAGTCTGGCGATTTTTTTTATTTACCCCTACACCGGTGGGTAATGGATAAGTAGTGGGAAATAAAACCACGAGTACTTACTTATTTAAGAATAGTCTCTATTGAAATGGTTCGTAATATTCTAAGTTCAATGATTCATTACAAAGGGAAATAGCCATTGTTCTGTCACCACATGTAAACAGTAAATTTAATTAAACGGCTTGAGTCAGAGTGCACAGCATGCTGCTCACGTCCCCACTGACCTGTGATTGCCAAATATGGTTTCGGTGTGGCAACTGGTTTGCAGCACTCCAGTCGTGCCAGACTATTGTCTGAGTCTTCAAAGAGACAGCAGCCCAAGCCGAGGCCGGCCCTACGTGGCGCCCTAGACCCAGCTGTCCCCCTGCCCCTCTGGCTGGAGCGCACTTTGCGTTCGCCCTCGGCCCAGTGAAGTTTTAAAGGTCACTTTGGCCAAAGCGTATGTTTATTATCATTTCAGCCAAAAGACGTCCACTGTACATACATTGGCATAACTGACATAGGCGTCATATTATACAGGGTGAATTTGAAATCATGGACATCCTTTTAGACTATGACTCTATAGGTACATGATTCAGAATATTTTGGGAAAATACATAAAAAAATCTATTGATGACAAAATATTGCTCGGGTAAGCAAATAAGCAAACCCGTTAACTGTTATTCCTTACCTAGGCAATAATTTTTTTATCAATTGATTTATTGATTTACATTCTCTAAGTATTCTGGATCATGTGTAGAATCACCCTTTAAAAGGATGCCCATGATTTCCAATTCACCCTGTATATGCAAAAGTAACTCTGTCTGTCTGTCTGTTAAGTCTTGTCTGTCCGCTAAACCAATGTTGATGAATTTTTGTATGGAGATAAACAGGACCTTGGAGCAGAACATAGGCTTCTTCTATCCCGGAAAAAATACAGGTTTCTGTGGGATTTTAAAGTAAACGGTCCTTATGGACAATTTTTAAATCAGTTTCTTTCCCACTCTAGTTACATGAGGTTACTACATCGTGTTTACCTTCACCAGCGAACGTGATATTGACAAACAAGAGCTTTTATTAGTTAAATTAATGCAATACGGCTGGACAATACAAAGGACACGCCGCGCATTCAAATGTATTTAATTCAGGACCATAACCAATTTCATAAAGTAGGTTTATGTAACGCTGTATGCGTTTGGCAATACGTACGAGTAGGTACCTGCATGTCTGAGTTTTTCAACTTTCATAGTTCGATCAGCAGGACAATTGTCTAACTTAAGTTGCAATCATTTTTTGACTGACATAAAATTCGGCGATTTTGACAACTAAAATTCATAAATACGTGAGTTGCAACTGAAACCGTGTTTGATATTTAAAATATCTATCGATTCATTTATTTTCTATGAAAAGCGATGACGTAATTCGTTTTCCGTGAAGTTACGCAATCACAATTTGTCGATAGAGATGCAGGGCAATTGTCTAACTTCAGTTACAATCATTTTTTGACTGACACATAATATTCGGCGATTTTAGTTGTCAAATTGCATCAAATTGGCGATTTTTGACAACTAAACCTATGTGTCAGTTAAAAAATGATTGCAACTATGGATTTCAGTTTCAAACAGTGAATGATTGATACTGAGTTTCAACAGAGTTACGCAATCGACCTGCAGGGGGGCTAAGGCCGTCACAAAAATGAATTGCAGCAATTCTGCTAAAACAATTCATTTTTCCAACCCTCCAGCAGAATCCGCTAAATTTCCGTGAAACTGTCACGAATGGAGTAAAATGTGTGACTATTCTACAGAAATTTAGCGGAATTGCGAGGGATTCCTCAGAAAATCAGAAAAATAAATTGCATTGGCAATATTGCATAGCGACTGCCTTAGGTCCGCAGATGAGAATATTATTCCTCTGCCAAAATAATGTGAGGATAAGAATCCTATCCTACTAACTAATATTATTAATGCGAGAGTAAGCGTATGTGTGTGTGTGAATGTTTATTACCACTTATCTCCATAACTACTAAACCGATTTTAATGAAATTTGAAGCGTAGATAGTGTATGCTCTGGAATAAGACATAGGCTAATGCAATTTCCACGCGGGCGAAGCCGCGGGGCACAGCTAATAATATTATATATGCGAAAGTAACTCTCGTCTGTTACGTTTACACAACTAAACCGCTAAAGCAATTTTGATTAATTTTGGTAAAGAGATAGATAGGACCTTGGAGAAGAACATACGCTACTTTTTTTTTTCAAAATAAAACTTGAAGGGGTGAAATAGGGGATGAAAGTTTGTATGGGGAACCAATCATTTCTTGAAGTACAACTACGCAGACGAATTTGCGGGTACCAGCTAGTCCCTAAGCTATAAATATTCATGATATCGTTAATGACAGAAAGTTAATATTCGTGCCTGTTCACACAGAAACTCAATAACGAAACATTCACGTGAGACAATACCGATTCTCAGCAGGTTCCCACGGTAATCTTCATAATACCTGTCTAACCATAGTAGAAAAACCATGAGAGATCAGCGATGTTATCACTCTGCGATTTGGAGGCCTTGTTTAATTCAAATTTAATTCATGTAAGCTATAGGTATATACCACTGCTGGGCACGGGCCTCCCCTCAATGCGAGGGGGATTCAGGCCATAATCCACCACGTTAAACCAGCAGCCCAGCAGCCCAGCAGCCCAGCACGCCCAGCTGTGGGACGTTAAAAGGGCTAAATTATTATTATTATTAAGCTATAAAGTAGCATTTATAAATCGTAAAAAAAAAAATTGCGTTACCACCGTTTAGGTAAACGTCCTCTACCAATACATAGATGGTCTGTTTCAGAACTTTTAGGCCCGTGTGAATAAATCTATCTCAAAGTTGAGATTGATCTTTAAATACAGTTTTGACGTTTAATGTATGGAACATCTGTCAAAAACAGCATCTCAAGTTCGATCTCAATCTTGAGATCGATTTATTAATACGGGCCTTAGAATCTTCAGCATTGACTTAAAGTTGGCTGAGCGCGTGCGCTCAACCAAATCATGCCCGCAGGCGGTGGCGGATATAGGTATGCGGGTAGGGTAGTCGCATCCGAGTTCCTAGTTGGCTTGGTGGATTAGTAAGCCTGTCGATACACGCGACTGCTTGTAGCTGCCCATCTCGACCGCTTGAAGCAGACGCTGCACGGCGAACAGCAGTTTCAGTACAAAATTGCCATTTACCATACACGGACTGCTCAAGCAGTCGGCGAGCGGTCGATGCGTATTTCCAAAATATAACTTATGGCTTTTGCCCGCGACTTCGTCCGCGTAGAATTTCAATTTAAAAGAATGGATCCCGGATCCCGGACCCCATTTCCCGGATCCCGTCTTCCTGATCCCGTATTCCGGAAATCCCGTATCATGGTTCCCGGATACCGTAACTCGTTTTCAGGCTCCTGGATCCCGTATCCCGACTCCCGTATCCCGGACCCCGTATCTCTGATCTCAGATCTCGTATACCTTAACCCGGATCCCGGAACCCGTATCTCGGATTCCGTTTCCCGCATCCCGTATGGCTAATCCCGAATCCATTTCCCGCATCCCGTATCCTGACTGCCGTATACCTGATCCTAGATCCCGTTAGGTTAGGGTTAGGTTCGAAGGTTACGACGTGGGTTACGTGTTAGGTTACTGGTGACCCTAAATGCACGGGGCTCCGTCGACCTTGTGATGGAGTAATATGGCTGACAAGTGAATGTACCTACTTATTCTGTGTTGACTTGTTGGCTTACTCCAACCTGTAACCGATCATAACTTTATGGAGCGCTGACATTATAATTTGTAAATACGCCGCTCTCTGACAGGTCGTTTCCACGAACGTAAATGAATACTGGACAGCTTACTGCAGCACAAAAAACGAGCCAAGTGAGAGGGGCCCATAGTGGTACAGTGTCCCTCTACTAGGGTGTCCACGCAATAATACAATTTTAACGTACTTATTGTATTATATAGGTACATGAGTAACGCACATGATTGATATTTTATAACTCTAACGGAGGTTTCTCTATGCCTGTCGAAGATATAAAAGAAAGTACCTTAATTACTATGTTTCATCTTCGCGTTGGTAGCCAATCTACAAGTAAAATAAACATTTCAAACAATGGATAAATAAATAAATATCTCCAGACAATACATCAACTATTAGGTCCCAAACTAAGCAACGCTTGTACCTACTATAAATACCGTCCAATAGACTGGAAGCTATCCCAGACCAGAGCAAATTACGAAAAGGCTATTTCCAAAATTTTCCCCGACGGGAATCGAACCCTCAACCAATCGGTGCAATGAGCCCAGCGGCCTACGGTCAAACCACTGCGGCAAACTGATGACAAAGTCATGTGGTTTTATGGCCACCCTAGCTGAGCATTATTACCAATGTTACCATCTAAAGATAAAAAAAATCCGATCTTTTACAAAATATAAATAATATTCAATATTACATGCTATAAAAAATATATGACTACAAATTAAAAATGATCATTATGAATCCAACATGTTTCGACGAAACAATAGTCACGACACGATAAATAATAAATTAATTTATTTGGTTGATTTAAAAACTACCAATCACTACCCAACGATAATATTATTTTGGCATGGCAACTCGGAGTGAGAGGGACACGGTCCCAACTGGGGCCTCTCGCTCGATTCGTTTATCTGTCTAAGAATTGTCATAATAGACCTTAACGCAGGAGAATAAAGTTGAATTTCTTAATTTCTTCTTAACCAAAAACTCAAGTCATCAATCCTTCATTATACATCCGTGGTCGCTTCAGATCAAATCCCCAATGTTGCTAGGTGACCATGTGAATTGTTCCCAACTTTTTCGAAATCCCTCCAAAGATTCGTTTTTTGAAAAAAAAAAAAAAATTATTGGTTTTGCTCATTTAGGAGAAATACAAAATCAAAAATACTCTCTTAATTTTTATATAAGTTCAACTACATATTTATTTCAAGTCCGCATTCTTAGTAACGAGGAACCGTACTAGATGTCGCTAAGTCGCTAGGGCAGAGATTCCCAAACTATTTTGGCAAGACGCCCCTTTTCCTAAATGAACTAAACGAAAAAACTGTGTGATTCAGTCATTCTTATAACAAGCTGGTATACTTAATAGTTACAACTTATACGGTATCTTGAAAGTTTCAAATAAGAACTTGTGTTAATTAATAGGGGTCGATTTTTAGACGTCGTCTACCCCCAAAATCAGTTTTCGTTTATGTCGATATGTAACCAATATCGACCACTTTGGGAATCCCTACGCTAGGGCAACTAAATATGATTGTTTAGATTGGGTTACCCCTAAAAATATAACGCCCCTAAAAAAATCCCATCCCACTTATTTACCCCCTAAATTTGACTCCTTTAAAATTAGTAAAAACTATTTAGGAGGTTTTTTTTCTATAAGTGAATTTTCGGGGGAGTTCGAATAAAATTGGTGGGAAATTCACATGGTCATCAGCTGGCCATACCGGTATTATAGGTATAGAATGCAACGCGCAGGCGCGCGGACCGCTACAAGCAGTTCGTGTATGGTAAATGGAAATTTTGTATTGAAACTGCTACTCGCCGTGCAGCGACCGCTTCTAGCCACAGATTAGATAGTTATATGTTTACAACAGATAGGACAGCTACGTAGCGCGGCCCTAGCCGTATGGAGTTGCAGCATCAATTACGATCGCCCGCTAGAGGCGCCACTGAGCATACGCAATGCTGTACCTACTTATTAAATTATCGATATCGATAATTTTTATCGATAGAATAGGGATGTAACACTAATATGTATTTTAGCCTAGATAGTTTTTTTTTTTACCAAATAAAACAAATATATTAGTGGTTACTTTTATATTTATTACATTAAAAAATGTTTACAACCTACTTACTAAGCTTAAAAGTACCTATTACATGGATTTGTAAGATCATTTACGAGCAGTGGATCACTAGGTATACACTGCTCATACATGATCTTACAACTATTTTAATCAAGTTATTAGATCTTATTTAAGGGTTAGCTTAACCATACAAACATAGTCATCTGTGGCCTAACCATTTCACTAATCTGATGGCAATTTACAGCAAAGTATTCATTACCTACGAGAAAAGGCCACAATAAGTTGAGTAGATGGATACACGGAATTGGAATGCTTTCAGCCTATTCAAATTCAACTCATTTGACACCGTAACCTGAAGTACATCCTAGAGCATTACATTACATTCTATTTGCTTGAGGATTCACTGCAGGTTCTCGTTTTGTGAACTGTGGTATTGTGGCCTTCATTTACATATTTTGCACTGTTCATTTCTTCTGGGGAAGATAGTGTGTACAACAGCTGTTTTATTTAAATTTATTATTATGGCCCCATGTCATCCTCACAATTTCCATGACTGGATTGAAAACTTAGCATGTTTGTCATGATAAACCATTTGAATGAGTTTTGGAATGTGTTAGTATGACTCTGGTTTATTATTTTTATAGTTTACAGGTTGAATGCACCTGCTGTATGCAGGGGTAGCGCTTACCACATTTCCATCATTTTGTTGACCTGTAATGAACAATATTTTATGTAAATAATACAGTACTAGCCAAGAAGTATGACATGTGTATAACCAATTTATCTTTTAATATATTTATTTGTAAAGAGGGTTTGATACAATATGACTATTTCACCTCCATAATGTTTGACCACTCGGGGCAATTAAGTGAATCCAAAATATCTATTTACCATTTCAATTTGTTCATCGGTCAATATAATACAATACTATGTATAATGTGATATTCCACCACATTGTCTGCCTGTAAGCAGTAGGTAGTGTGCTAACAATATTGTGTTCTGGTAGGTATGAAGGGTAATCTAGCCTTTAGTGTCTTTGTTTTATAAGAAAAAATACTTACGTGTATACCTACTCCGTAAAGATGCAGTGTATCTTATGGTTGCAGCTACTGGCGTCGTCATCTAAGGTGATTCTGATGGTGCAATTTATTGATATAGATGTGATCATCAGCTTTAGCTGAAATAGTAAAATTGAGTTTCATAGATCTGTATCGGGTCGGTTATGTAGATAGCATTGACTTAATATTATACCGTGTCAAATTCAAATATTACTTACCTCTGTTTCCATGGGGTTTTTGGATAGCCCTGTTATAATTTCCTCATGAGTAATCAGGGTAGGACCAGCATTAAGCTTTTTTGGTCAGTATGGAACTTTGGTTCGAAGCGCTCGAACTTTCCTTTTTCAGTATTTCGGTGTCTAGTTCCGTCGCGTAAAAGATATTCACTTCCCAATCCAACAAATTCGTCATAAAACATCCGTAAAATTTAATAATAATATTACGAACTTTGCAAAATAAATAAACAAACTTTTTTTTAAAGTTTGTTTTACGGCCCTGGGTATAAGCTATTTAGAGCCATATTGTGGAAAGTCCAAAACTTGTGTTTTCTTGTATTATAATGTGTAATGTTGGGGGAATATTCCATTATATGTTCATAAAGGTGCGTGAGTTTGGGTTATTGCAACAAAAGTGATGAAACATTATTTTCAGGTTCTCCAAGAAATCTGGTAATTTGTCAGTAAAGTATCCGCCACTTTACTGATAGGGATTGTGGGGGTAGAAATAAAGTAGAATTAGGTAAAAAGAAGAAGAGTATTCTAATATGAGGCTCCAAAAGGCTTTTATCTGGGGCCGTAAAACAAACTTAAAAAAAAGGTGTTTGAGAATGAAAGAATATAATCTGTGGAAAGAATTACGTCATAAATAACAATATGGCGGCGCCGCCATATTGTAAATAGAGCGACATCTGGTGGCCGAGCGCGACTGATACTTAAACTCTTACGAAGTGTTGCCAATGTACTAGCTGTCATACCCGTGATATGGACACATCTATTGGCAAAACAGTTTGTACGAGACTACAAGAGCCTATAGCCAGAGACGTAGATTAGATTTATGTCTGTGCCTAGATATAGCTAAGTAGGTGCAAAATAAATGTTGCCATAATTAACTCCTAAATCCGTTAAATATTATAAAGAACATTCTACTCAATCATAACTCAAGCCATGTGAATACAACTTAGATTACTTTTTGACCGATACCGGCTTCAATATTGAAGGAAGTAAAAATGAGCAGTCTAGTTACATAGTATGCCGACAAGTAGCATGACAGGCTTGTTAAACGACCAGTAAAGTACTGTTACCGAATAAGTACATACTTATTTTTATATTAATCTAAACGTGACGTCCAAATAACTTCACCTCACTAGCAGTTACATTGCAAATTGTGGAATTAATTAATGTCATAACGTCAGCCAAGAAGACGTTAACCTGCCGGTAATGACTGCACATATTATGGTAATAACTGATCATACTGTAGCATATTATGTTGTTGCGTCTGCTAATGAGCTCATTCGAGATAACAACGGTTGTTTTCAAATCACATAAAATGCTCAACGATTTTGGTAACGGGGCGTTAAATCCAATAATCTTTGAAATGCGTGTAATGCTTGAATTCGTTACTTCTAAGTACTAACTTCCCGATGAAGTAATAGATCAGTAGTTAGGTCAAAGACATTACCAAGAAGAGGGAGACACGTAACTGTCCAAATAGTTTGCCTTGATACACGAAGTCCGTAGACACATTACGACTCATTCGCTCGCGGAAAATAACTTCGGACTCATTATTTAAATGTGTGAAATTAAATATTTATTGCAACGCTTTACTTAGCGCCCTATCGCACGAAGACACCAGTCGCTCCACCAACAAAATGTATAGAGTTGTATGGAGGGTATCGCAACTGGTGTCCGCTTGGTGGAGCAACCAATTCGGTGTCGGCTATCGAAACAACCGCTGGTGGCGCAACCATGGTTGCCTCGTGCGATAGGGCGCTTAAAGAACCAGGTATATTTCACTAAATACCTTCACTATATATCTAGGTACGTGTTCTTTAAAAAAAGCGTTGCAATAAAAAATCATTTTCATACATTTAAATTATCACGTTTAGTGGAGGGGCGTGCATTTCTAGAGTAAAACATAACCTACGGAAAGGACTTGCCATAGTGTAGGTAGGCCACAAATAGCAATTCGATTGACCACAATAAAAACTTTATCGAGTGTGAACAATAACTAATTTCCGATAAGATGGCGATTATCGCGAGTGGCGAAAGTGACGCAGTCCGTTGCAAATTCAAATGATGTAATTTTATGTAATAAATAACCGATCGTGGCGGGAACCAAATGTGATTGACTGAAACCGAAATAGTGGGTCAACATTATATTCTTTTGTATTTACCGACATTCTCTGTTCTTTAGTTTAGAGTTAGAATTAAAACTAAAGCGAAGTTCCTTCTGCATTAATAAGTATACCCCGACTGACACACCAACTGTATGGTCCCAAACTAAGCAACGCTTGTACTATGACTACCATACAATGGACTGGGGGTGACCCGTGACACCCAGACCAGGGAGGCTAAACATGAATTCACAAAAATGAATTGCAGCAATTCTGCTAAATCAATTCATATTTCCAACCCTCCAGCAGAATCCTCTAAATTTCCGTGGAACTGTCACGAATGGCGTAAAATGTGTGACTATTCTACAGAAATTTAGCGGAATTGCCTAGGATTCCTAAGAAAATCAGAAAAATGAATTGCATTGGCAATATTGCATAGCAACCGCCTTAGGTCCGCAGGGCAAAGTATAAAAAGGCCGTTCCCGAAATTTGCCTCTGGCGGGAATCGAACCCGCAACCAGCCGATGCAGTCAGCTGAGCGGCCTACGCTCGAACCCCTGCGCCAAGCGGTTGTCACATTATACTGAAGAGATAGCCCCAAGTCGGGCGGCTCGGCAACTCTGACACCAGGTGGGCCACCAACCATAGGATAAGAAGACGATGGTCGTGTCAGATTTCGAAACAATCACAGCAAGCAACAAGACGTAGGTGTTGTCAGTTATCCCAACTAACCACTAACCTATTGTTTCAGATGATCTGGGGCCTCGCGGTGCTGGCGGTGGCGTGGCGGACGGCAAGCGGGCACGGCAGACTCATCGAGCCCCCCTCCCGCGCCTCTGCGTGGCGCTACGGCTTCGACACACCCCACAACTACAACGACCACGAGCTCTACTGCGGCGGCTTCTCCAGGCAGTGGAACAAGAACGACGGCAAGTGCGGCGTCTGCGGAGACGCGTGGGACGCACCAGCTCCCAGAGCCCACGAGCTAGGCGGCCGATTCGGCAAAGGCGTCATCGTCCGCAAATACGCACCACAGGACACCATCGTCATCAAGGTCGAACTCACCGCGAACCACAACGGCTTCTTCGAGTTCCGAGTCTGCGAGGAACCCAAAGGCACCACCCAGGAATGTTTAGACAAAAACGTATTAACACTTGACGGGAAGGACGCGACGAAATTCTACCCGAAAGACGGCAATAGAATCTACGAGATGAAGTACAAACTGCCCGAAGGCTTAGAGTGCTCCCATTGCGTGATGCAATGGAGATATATCGCCGGTAACAACTGGGGGTCGTGCGGGAACGGGACAGAGGCTGTAGGGTGCGGGCCTCAAGAAGAATTCAGGGCGTGCGCGGACATAGCTATCGGAGATCGCTTCACCACGACTACGAGGCGTCCGAGACCGACCTACGTGCCTCCAGGCAGAAGGCCAACGGTTCCCACCCCAGAAGAATCTTCTGGAAGCTCTTGGTACGGGCTGGTGGTGGCAATCGTCGCATTGCTTGTCGCTGTCGCAGTACTGTCCGGCCTCTACCTGTACTATTACAGAGGAGGCATGAGAATTAAGAGCCTGCTGAGGTCCAAAGTACCCTCACCGGCGCCCGTGCCTCCCCCGAGGCACAAAAGAACGTCCCTATCGAGGGAACTCCCCCCAGAACTGACACCACCAAAGATCGCAACTATTTCCGATTCGGGTTTCGAAACGGTGGATTTAAGGGCTAAGTGAAGAAAAATAGAAGCTATTATTTAATCTAGACGAAACAAAGCTGCCTTGTAGTGATGTATGAATGAATTCGAATGAAAGCGATAAGAAATCGATTGTGAAATCGACTGTTATAAGGAAAATATTAGATTATACATTTTACATTTGTAATTATAGATAAGTAGACCTATTTATGTTAAATTAAATTAAATGTTATACATGTTGTTTTTATTATTAACCCTCGCACATAAGTAACTACCTACCTAAGATGCGTACGTACCTAAGGTACCTATTCAAATCGATTAACAAATGGCCTAGGTCATTTTTATAGACTAGGTACCCTAAAAGTACCAATTACAATTCGTCATCAGGCTTCACGGATACATCTAAGGGCGAGGCCCCACTTGCGCGTTGCGCTGCGTCATCGAAAGATTTTGTACTGGCACATCACCCTCCCCCGCTTCGCCTCTCGCCCACTGACACTTTGATCCGTTGCGACGACGCAGCGCAACGCGCAAGTGGGGCCTCGCCCTAAGTGTTAATCGGCCGTAAGGTCCGACCATAGACTAGTTAGTAGAAGAGTGGTTTTTGGACATGAATATAGTTTTTTTTGCTTATGGCATTTTTTGGGCTAGCAATAATTATTTTGAAATGTCACTGTCAAATTACTAAAACCATAGACAAAAATCGCAAAACAAACGTGCCGTGAAAAAGCCAAAACCTTACCAAAAGGGTGTTTATTTAGCTTTTAAAAGCTTTTATAAATGAAAAATGGCTATGCGTCCGCAGCACACGCACGACGGCGGTATCGTGGAACGTCGCTTGCGACCGATTTACGGTAATATCATGAGATAATCAAGTGTTGTATTTCTGAGCCAACCTCCCCAGCGGAGTTCTGTTTTTCGGTGGAAATATGGATGGTAACGGATGTTTCAGACTGGTTGGACAATGGGAATAATAAAAAGGCGCTACAGGAGGCTGAGAAAGTGCTTAAAAAGAGTCCGTCGTTGCAAGCGGCGCGAGCGTTGAAGGCGCTGGCACTTTTTAGGTTAGGTAAGGGTACGGAGGCGCACGCCGTGATTGGCGCGCTCGCCGAGGAGAAGCCGAGCGACGACGCCACCCTGCAGGCGATGACAATCACCTACCGAGAATCCCAGCAACGTAAGTACTAATTATTATTATTTATTTATTTATTGATACACTAGCAGCTTTGAGCTGATGCGTGTATATCACTGCACTTGTATTTATTCATATTCTAAATGTCTGTCAAGTCTATTTTTAAAACTGTTCACTGTTGGAGCACCTATCACTATTTCTGGGAGAGAGTTCCACACGTATAAAGTATATTTGACTTGAACGCAATGGGAAGATGTGAAAATAGTAGGTCCTAAATAACCTACCTAATCGTTGTGGTGATCAAAGGTAGATTTCCTTCCTGTAGAAAATCAAACTGAAAAAAATATTTGTTATTACTCAATTGGTCCAGATGCCTTGCATGCCTCGCTTAAATACTGATACTGAGTTCATTCAGTTACTGTACGGCTAGACAATTCCACTGAAAAATACAGAAATTGATTAAAACGGGACCATCTATTAGAAGCTCCTTGTCCGTGAACAATTAAACATTTTCTATCTTTTAAATGTTCATCATCATCTGCCTTACCTTATCCCATTATCTGGGGTCGGCGCAGTATGTCTTATTCTTCCATTCATCGCGCTTTGCTGTCATACTTACATCCACTCCAATCTCATTCATATCACTCTTTATACAATCCATCCATCTTTTCTTGGGTCTTCCTCTCGTTTTGTATCCTTCCACATTCATATTCAACATCCGTTTAGTCACATGCTTTTCATCTCTTCTCATCACATGCCCAAACCATTCCAACCTCCTACCTTTTACCTTATCTGTTATAGGCGCTACTTTGAGACTGCCTCTTATATACACATTCTTCACCTTATCCATTCGCGTCACTCCACACATCCATCTCAACATTCGCATCTCGGCAGAGTGGAGACGCTTCTCTTCACGCACTTTAGCCGCCCAGCATTCCGAGCCGTACATGATCACAGGTCTTATGATCGATTTGTAGATTTTCCCTTTTATTCTTAGCGGCATTCTCGGGTCGCATGTAGTGCCAGTAACTTGTCTCCACTTCTGCCAGCCAGCATTGATTCGCCGTTTCACATCCCGATCAACTTCTCCGTCATGCTGGAGCAACGAACCTAGGTATTTGAAGTCAGAGCAAACTGGTATAAGGTTGTTATCTATTGTAATTGGCACTGCACTAGAGACACCGCCGAAATCACAGAACAAATATTCAGTTTTGGTTCTGCTGATTTTCAAGCCAACAGTCTCTAGTGCGTGCTGCCAATCCCTTAGTTTGCTCTGTAACAGTGCACCATCCTCCTCGATCAGTACAATATCATCGGCAAAGAGCATACACCTGGGTGCCTCTTCCTGTAGGGCCGATGTCAAAGCATCTATAACTAACAGGAAGAGGTATGGACTCAAGGCCGATCCCTGGTGTAAGCCGACTGCTACTGCAAATCCGTCCGTTACCCCAGCAGCAGATCTCACTCGAGTGACCGGGTTTTTATACATGGCACGAACCAACTCAACATACTTCACAGGCACACCCCTCTCTTTCATCGCCCACCACAGAACCTCCCTGGGTACCCTATCGTATGCCTTTTCGAGGTCAACAAATACCATGTGCAAGTTTTTATGGGCACGTCTGTACTTCTCCATCAACTGTCGAATGGCAAATATGGCATCCGTTGTTCCTCTACCTGGCATAAAACCAAACTGGTTTAGGGTAACCTCAGTTTCCATCCGCAGTCGCTTCTCTAACACCTTCTCCCATATCTTCATCGTATGCGCCATCAGCTTTATTCCTCTATACCCGTTGCAATCTTGGACGTCCCCTTTTCCCTTAAAAATGGGCACCAGGTGACTGCTGCTCCATTCCAAGGGGATAGTTTCCTCGTCAATGAGTTTATTGAAGAATAAAGCTAACCACTTGTATCCGTCCATTTTTAATATCTTCCATACTTCTGCAGGTATGCCATCTGGACCCACCGCCTTTCCATTTTTCATCCCTCTAACCGCATTTTCTACTTCCTCCACGCACACTTCACCAATCACTCCTAAGTTTTCTCTGGCCTCATTTAAAACACCGTTCCAATCATTCTCTACATTTAACAACCTTTCAAAATACATCTTCCATCTTCTTTTAATATCTTCATCTTTCGTCAATACTTTTCCAGCCTCGTCTTTCACACATTTGATGTGGGTTAGATCTTTGCTCTGATTTTCCCTTGTTTTGATCATCCGGTATAGTAGTTTTTGTCCCACAGGATCATTAAGCTGGGAATAGAGTTTTTCCTGTTGTTCAGCTCTTGCCATGGCTACCGCTTTTTTTGCTCTCTTTTTTGCGAGGTTATAGGACTGCTTCCTCTCCTGAGCTATTGGATCACTACCCGTACAACTCTGCCACTCTTTGAATGCATTCTTCTTCTCATGCAGAGCCTGTTTTACATCATCCTTCCACCACCAAGTTTCCTTTCCAACCTTACTTCTCTTACCTTTTGTTTGACCTAAAACATCCTTAGCAATCTTCCTAATTCCGTTAGCTATTTCCTCCCAACATTCATTCACAGACATTCGAGGTAACCTTTCATGCATATCATTCATTTTGCCTACTACCTGTTCTTTAAATACCTTCGCACGTTCTTCTTCTTCTAGCATCCACCACTTAATTTTTGGGGTTGGCTTTATCTCATTACTGATGTTTTTAAGTTTTATTCTTAATTCTATCACTAGTAATCTATGTTGTGTAACGACTGCTTCTCCCGGTATTACTTTGCAATCTATCTTTTAAATGTTGCGGCCATAATAACTCAATATTTGTATTTTTCGCAGTAAACAAAGTATGTATCCTGTACGAGGCTGCTGTGAAGGTGGAACCAACTAGTGAGGAGCTCCACTCGCACTTGTTCATGTCGTACGTACGGGTCGGGGATTACAAGGCCCAGCAGCGGGCCGCCATGGCCTTATACAAGTTCGCACCCAAAAACCCGTACTATTTTTGGGCCGTTATGAGCATCGTTTTACAGGTAAACATTATCAGTGGTATTACAAAAAAGTTGAAATTTACAAGGGGAATTTGACTAGAACCATATTTAAAATGAGTTTGTAATAACAAAAATAAATAAATAAATATACCGTCACAACTTTTATCCCCATTCGGGGGTAGTCAGAGGCTTGAGTGGCCATACACCACCACATAGTGGAGGTATTAAGTCAACTCAAAGCCCACGTTTCACCAGATATTCAGAACCCAACGTGACAGGGTTTGTAATAACACTACATTTTTTATGACACCCTCAAGAGAGAGAAAGAGAGCACTAGGAGGCAGCTGCAGCGTCATTTTGTTATTTTAAACTTAAATATATTTTTGCTTTAATTAAAATCATTTGACATATGCAACAGTAATATCCAGTGCTCATAGTGCTACAACTAACTTAATTTTCGGGGATAGGCTCCACACAGTCACCCATTGTCCTTAAAATTCTCATCAGGCTAAAACATCAGACGACGACACAAAACGGGGCATACTCCTCGCTCTCGCGCAACGAATGATCGACAACTTTATATCCGAAAACAAAATGGAGGCGGAACAGGAAGCGAGACTATACATCATGGTCCTAGAACTTCAAGAGAAATGGGCGGACATCCTGAAGTTCATCGAGGGCCCTTTATACTCCCAATTGGTGCCAGGGTCTAGTGCCCAAGCTTGCATCCCCTACCTCAAGAAACTCGGTCAATGGAGGCGCCTAAACCTCATCTGCAAAGAACTTCTTTGGGATAACCAGGACCGTTGGGATTACTACCAACCGTATTTCGACTCCGTATTCCACCTCATGAAAGACGAAGAAGAAGATACAGACTCCATTGATAATACCGCTGAAAAGTGCCACGAGTTTATATGCCAGTTACTGGAAAGTGTGGCTTCGGGACGGACGTTGCGAGGTCCGTATCTGGCACGGTTGGAGCTTTGGAAACGGTTGGCGGTTGATGGGGATCCAACGGCGCTGCTTGGCAGCAGTCTGGCACTATGTGTGCAGTATTTGAGGGTGTTTGGAAACAAAGCGTGTGCGGTGCCAGATCTGAGACCGTATCTAGTGATGATACCTCAGAAGGAAAGGGAGGAGAATTGCAGGGATTTCCTGACGTGTCTCGGTTTTGATGAAGACAGTACACCTGAAACTGTAAGTCATTTATTTTTTGTTTTCACGTCTTCCATTATTTCTTTGAGGATATGTGTCATTTTGAATCTTCTTTGTACTAAATTTAATTGGACCACATGACGCAGTGAGAGCGTAGGCCCTCGGCTTTGCATCGGGTGGCTGCGGGTTCGATTCCCGCCAAAGGCAAATTTCGGAAACGACCTTTTCTTAATTTTCCCTTATCTGGGTGTCACTGTGATCGCCCACAGTCCATTGTACGGTATCTGTAGTACAAGGACTGCTGAGTTGCAGCTGTTGGTGTGTAAGTCTGGCGATATTTATTTACATACATACATATACTCACGCCTGTATCCCAAGGGGGTAGGCAGAGACTATAGATTGCCACATACTACGATTTTGACACACCTCTTTTGCTTCATCCACATGCATACATCTTCTCATGCACTGCCGTCGGTTGTTTATTTATTATTCACATTCTTGTTTTGCCAGACTCTCCATAGAATAATTGTCGAAACGAAACATCAAATACAGGGTTTCTGTGACAGGTTATTTGCTGGACAATTATTTAAGAACAAGTAGCGACTTGTCTATACAAAAGATAATTAGATACTGTACATAGATACCATAGATTTAGGGGCTACAGATGGTCTGCATAGAACAAGAGAGTGAGGCCACCAAAGCAAATACAAAACATGAAAGCGAATCTCGCCTTATAACTACACAACTTTACACGCACACAGATGTATGTGCCCCTAGTGCCGCTTCTAGTTGTCACGCACACATAAAATGCTACCCGGCCTCACATCGTCTGTTACCAAGACTTCATCTGCCTACTTCTATTAATCTGTGATAGATACGATACGGATAGATACGGGTGTTAGTATCAGCCCATATAGTTAGCGGTATTCCCTGCAGGCAGATGACATCCAGCGGCACGTATCTTGCCTCTCCCTGTGGCGCATGACCGCGGCGCCGCTGGCCGCGCCCGAAGCCCTGGCGCTCGCGGACAAGCTCCGAGACCACTACGTGCGCTGTCTCAAAGGGGGCCTAGTGACGGCCACAATCACGGAATTCTGTCCCGCTGACGCGTACGGCATACTGGCCGCACATCACTACTTTTATGCTGGTAAGGTCCACTTTTTCACGGCTATGAGGACGGAAATAGTCGCCAGATGCCGCTTGATTGGATCGGCTTGACTTTTTTTTCTTTGTTATGGCCTAGCTTTCGCATATAGCCAGTGACAAGGGAAATATATATTTTCATGTTTTTAAATGTGTGAAACACACGAAGGCCTTTGGCTAAGCCTAAAATTACCCCCAAACCCTATCAATAAAGTAGCAGATACTTTACGACAAATTATCAGACTTCTTGGGGAACCCGAAAATCATGTTTCACCACATTCACGCACATTTATGAACATAATGGTTAATATTGCAGTACAAATTATAATTCAAAGCAACAAAATGTTTTGAAATTAAAACAAAAATTACCACATCACTTTACCACTTCCTGCCAAATAGCTAGTAATTCCGTAGTTATAAGGCTAAGCCCGCACTGCGAATAAAATCCGTGTGGTTTATTTCATCACAATTCTGTAACGCAAGGAATCATATTAATGTATACGCACTGGCGATTTTAAATTCGCGCAATTTGACAAGGTGCGGTGCGGAATATAATCCGCGCGAATAAAAATCGCGCGGACTTTATTCGCAGTGCGGGCTTAGAATTACCCCCAAATTCATAAAAATTTTAGCCAGTTTACAATGGTTTTGAAAAGCATTTTTAGGAACAAATGTGATTTGTAATTCCACTGCAATTCGATCATAACTTTTTGTGAATTTGCGGGTAAGTGTTTTGTGTGTGTGCAGCGGTGCGGCTGGAGAGCTCCACGCCGGTGTTGGAGGCGCTGTGCCTGCTGGAGCTGGTGCTGCACCACTCGCCCGCCAACTTCCACGCCAAGCTGCTGCTCGTCAGGCTCTACCACGTGCTAGGTACGTTACCTATAGTCTGACCGCTACTGCTGTGCCACTCCTTAGGTATGCGCGGGGAGTTGGGGAGAGGATTCGCACACCCCGTCTCGCCGCTCGCGTACCTAAGGAGTGGCACAGCGGTAGCGGTCAGACTATACCTTAAGACGTCTCTATTACTATGAGGAAGTCGTTGATGGCAGAATTTTGGCTTAAGTAGAAGCAAAACAGGGTTACACGGAGGTCTATCTAAACATCTATGCAAATAAAATTGAAGTGTCTGTAGGCGTAAATTCCATTGCTTACTAAACATGAAAAAAAATAGTATATTGTTCATTTCTCGGTCTCGGCTGAGATATAGGAACTAGTCTCGGTCGGACCTTCGTGATGAGTGTGATGTGTGTGGTGTGTGTGATGAGTGTGGTGTGTGTGATGTGTGTGGTGAGTGTGATGTTTGTGGTGTGTGTAATGAGTGCGTTGTGTGTGGTGTGTGAAATGTGTGTGATGTGTGACGAGTGTTGCGTGTGTGGCAGGGTACGCGGGCGCCGCGGAGGGTTTCTACCGGCGGCTGGAGGTGAAGCACGTGCAGCTGGTGTCGCTGGGCTGGCTGCACGCCGAGCGGCTCGGCGCCGCGCTCGCGCTGCGCCAGGCCGCGCAGCTGGTCGCCGACACCGTCGCCTTCCACCGGCACCACTCCAAGGACGTCAGTACCAACATATTTTTTTTTATGTTACTCGTAACGATGCAACAACGCGAAGGGGAGTAGGACGGAGGAAGGGAAAGGGGGGTTCCAATTACAATAGCGCTGCTTCTGCTCACGTCTCGTATTATTTTTTCGGAATTAGTGTGATGACAGTTATGTCCAGTTGTGGTTAGTTGGTTTGTTTACAAAAATATTAGAATTGCAGGATTGCTCCCCACTTTTTTCCCACGTAAACACGTCCTACATTAAACGTGCACATGCACATTTCGTAAAAACTATAAAATCTTGATGTCATTAAAAAAACAGTAAGCTTAGTTTATGGCTCGTTAACTGTCTTTACGCAACCATTATTTAATGTGAATCTGTGATGTGAAATGTGTTTGACAATTCGCATTATACCAGTCAACAATGAAATTTTCCCATTGCGTATCAAGTATTGATCGTATGTGTTTCGATCCAGAGCTTGGAGCACATAACGTACGCGTACAAGTACGGCACGTTCGAGAAGTTAGCGGAGTTGTACGCGTGGGGCGCGCGGCTGGAGGCGTGCGCGTGGGTGGCACTCGCGCGCCGCGACCAGCGCCTGCGCCAGCTGCTGGCCGGACCCGACCCCGCGCCGCCCGCGCCCGCGCTGCCGCCGCCGCTGCCCGCCCGACCCGCGTCAGTATACACACACACACCATGCCAACACACACCAACACACCAATACAACACCATGCAAACATACGCTTTCATCTAGGACCGTCATACGCCTATCCAATACCACAACCCCATACTTACGTACCCCCACATACCAACACATCTCAACACACTAATACAACACCATACCAACACACGCCTCCACATACTTATACGATCCCGCACCATCATACGCACATTCAATACCACCACCCCAACCTAACATACCTCCACATACCAACACACCTCAACACACAACTACAACACCATACCAACACACGCCTCCACATACTTATACGATCCCGCACCATCATACGCACATTCAATACCACAACCCCAACCTAACATACCTCCACATACCAACACACCCCAACACACAAATACGACCCCGCATCGTCACACGCCCACCAGCACGGTCCCAAACTAAGCTACGCTTGTACTATGGGTACCGAACAATGGACTGGGGGCGATCCCAGTGACACCCAGACCAGGGTACATGACGAAAGGGCCGTTTCTGAAATTTGCGCCCGCCGATGCAATGAGCCGAGCGGCCTACTCTGGCGGAAATCGAACCTGAAACCACCCGAACCACTGCACTCGGTCGTTGTAAATACTCAAAAATACAATCCCATTTCAGAGACAATCGCGATCTGACAGTGATAGTGAACTTCGAGCCGCCCGAAGCGCAGGATTTGGACATCAAATCCAGGAGTTTTGACCAGAACCTCGCGTACTTGCGGCTCATAGACGGACTGGTCACCGCCACCGCGCTCTGCATGGAACTAGCCGACAATATACCTTTAGAAGAGAAAAAGGAACGATACGAACAACTGAACACGTGCGTCGCGGCGTTCGGCGAAGCGATGGACAAATGCAAAGAAATGTACAAAGATGAGGAGAAAATTAGTATATCTGGGCCGTTCCCGTCCAAGATTATTGGTAAGTTTACATAATGTCTTCGACTTAATGAAATTCTAACGACTTATTAACAAACTACGTATAGTTTGCGACAAGTCGAGATGACATTCGGGTTATGAGCTTTTTGCAGAATAAAATCCGAATCAAAATTACCAGGACCCGCAACACAACAAAATAATTTCATTTAATAATTTTGTGGGCGATTTTAATTGTTTATCGTGTCCTGCTAATTTTGATTCGGATTTTATTCTGCAAAATCTCATAACCCGAATGTCATCTCGACCTGTCGCGAACTATACGTGACAAGTAGCCAGTATAAATACAGTACAAGTAGTACTTGTACTTTGGCTTTGGGTACTTGTTCGTTTAGAGCAGAGGTCCCCAAACTTTTTTGTCTCATAGACCCCTTGCCATGTTTTTCGGTTTTGGGTAGACCCCCATTTGCTTAGCTAATGTTGCATATTTGAAAATTCATCAATTTCATTCATTTTCGTACGCACGTAGGTAGCACGTACATGTGCAACACAATGTTATGAGATGTATTAATTCGCTACTATATAATATTAGCGAACTGTAAATTATGCACATAGATGGATGAATTTTCATCTATGTGCATAATTTACAGTTCGCTTACGGTGAGGGAAAACTTCGTGAGGAAACCTCCCTCGGGATTAGGTAATAGTCAGTTCCTGTATACACGGCGACAAGGCTCACCACCTGTCACGTTGGGTTCTGACTATCTGGTGAAACGTGGGCTTTGAGTTAATACCTCCACAATGTGGTGGTGTATATCCACTCAAGCCTCTGACTACCCCCGAATGGGGATAAGAGTCGTGACGTTATATTTTTTATATTTTTATTTATTAATATTATAAAATTGCGAAAAGAAGTTTGTTTACAAATTCTACAATCAGAAATGCGAATTATTTAATTAGATCGATCTTAAAATGCAGTTTTAATGTATGGAACATCTGTCAAAAACATAGTTTTTTGAGATGCATTTATTAATATGAGCCCTAAAGGTTTAATACATAATAATAATAATAATATCCTGGGACATTTTTGTACACACGGTTACCTGATCCCAAACTAAGCAGAGCTTGTACTATGGAAACCATATAACTGATATTACTACATATACTACTTTTTTATTCGTAAACACATACTTAATATACATATACACCGAGACTCCGGACATACAGACATGTTCATGCACACAAATGCATGTCCCGGGTAGGAATCGAACCTACGACCTGCAGCGTGAAAGGCGCCTCCGCGCCAACCACGCTAACGGGCCCGTCAACATGTTTGGTGACACTGCGCAGCGTTCGTGAACTCGCCCGTACCATACCGGGAGCTGTACACGTGGACGTTCCTGACGGTCGCGGAGCTGGCGCTGCGCCGCGCGGCTGCCGCGCGCGCCGCGGCCGAGCGCGCCGAGCGTGTGCTGCGGGAGGCCGCGCCGCTGCTCGCACAGGAACTGCGCCTGCCAGACGGGCACGACCCACACTGGCGGACGAGAGACCGCCTCGAGATACTCGCCAATTACGCACAGGTATTGCTTTTTTCTTTCGGGTACAGTAGTGAATAACATTATTTATAACGACCGCTTTGCGCAATGGTTTGAGCGTTGGCCACTCGGCTCACTACATCGGGTGGTTGCGGGTTTGATTCCCGTCAGAGGCAAATTTCGGAAACGGCCTTTTCGTAATTTCCCTTGATCTGAGTGGTAGTCTGGCGATATATATTTTTTAAATAATATTAAGCTTTTTTGTCACGACCCACTCCTGGGCACGGGCCTCCCCTCATTGCGGGGGGGATTCAGACCATAATCCACCACGCTGGTCCAGTGCAGGTTGGTGGATTCCTCATGTTTTTCGAAAATTGATTACGTTTTCTAAGAAAAGCAGGTTTCCTCACGAGAAGTTTTGCCCCAGAAAATAGTCACAGTGGCTTGGGGTCACCAACGTTTGCAATGGCAGCAGAACCTCTTCCCATTTAATTATTATTAATAAATCATTATTTTTTTTACAGTTCATGGGCGTAATATTGTACCTCCTCGGCATATGCTACGAGCTAGTAGCTCCGACGAACGTCAAAAAATCCAAAAAGAAAACCAGCCAATCGCCCGAAGAATTGGAGACCGCCAAACTACTGGACAGACTCAACGAGGCGGTTCAAACCAGCGTCGCTTCCCTCGAGCCGATCTTCGACGAGTGGCCAAAGTACAAATTCGACGACGAACTCAAAGAGAAATTAGCAAAATTAAACATTGACGAATACCAAAGTAGAGTAGAGGATAAATTGAAAGAAGATGTGGTTGAAAACGCGAGATCGTTGCTGGATTGGAAGGCGAAACAACTGAAGAACTTGCTATAGACGCCTGGGTGCTTTGTGTTATTAAGACCGTGGTCTCCTATTAAATTCCATCGGCCGCTTACAGCGTCACGCGTACGCCGCGTCACAATATTACTATAGTGACGTCGGCGTGTGAAGGAGACCACAACAGTACATTTCTATAGTAAGCATTGTGACGCGGCGTACGCGTGACGCTGTAAGCGGCCGATGGCATTTAATAGGAGACCACGGCCTAATAAATATACATATCTTGTAAATAGTTTGTGTTTGCTGTTCGCGGATATTATATAATTGTTGATCGAACGCCTCTTACTTAATACTCTGTGGTGTTACACGTATTGCCTTGAACCGAATGGTTCTTGAGTAGGCACTCAAATACTGGCTTCAACCGACTAGAGTACGCGTATATTATTTTGCCAAACATTTGGTGCGTCGAGCGGATCGAGCAATCAGTTTTGATATTTAACACGTAGAGAACGTCATATCTGATTGCTCGGGGCTTGTGGACGCGGCCATTCACTTCTGCACTGAGCACGAAATTACGCTAGTGTGTTGGAAATTAGCGTTTTTTTTTGTTTAGAAATTGTGCCTAATGCAGGAGTGAGTAGTTTATTTTAATGTCTCGCAAATTTTATTTGAAATAAATTATTCTTATTCTTTGGTTAAATATTATACGTGCGTATTACGCGGGACTCGTTTGGTTCTCCATAATGGCCAGCGCACATTGGCGGACGGCAGGGGGGAGCATTTTAATTGTATCAATCGAATTTAAGAGTTATCCAATCGAAATAAGGTATATATTTCAACGTTCGGTGATCGACCATCGCCCTGGAGCATCTTGGCGCAGTTTCCTCGGTGCACCGAATAACACGCTGGAGCAACTTATTTCGATTGGATAAGTCTTAAATTAGATTGATAAAATTAAAATGCTCTGCCCTGCCGTCCGCCAGTGCGCGCAGGCCATAAGTGTCCGAATAGTAAGGCAGGTCCGAGGAGGTATTGAAGGATTAAAGTGTACTGTTAGTAGTTCTACCATGAGTTTTCGCTTGTTGCTAGCTGCAACTACCTGATGACCTAACAAATTTCCATACAATTTTACGTAGATGCTAGGTACTATCGACTCCTAGCATGTGCATGTAGGGCTACCTATTTTTCTGTCTGGCTCACCTCCGAATATTCGAAAGCAACTGAGAGCTGGTTAATTTGACGAGCCATAAAAAATAACGCATAAAGACTACTTAAATTGGTAGGCTTTGAGTATTCGGCGTAAGTCTCTCAGTTGGGACACAAATCGGATCGTAGGCCCGTTTTAACAAATAGCAGGTCTAGCACGATCGGCTGGGACAAGATGATGTAAGATAACCAATAAATCATAGTAGAAAGAGTGGGAAGTACGTTATCTTCTACAAACGCACAGCGCGCGGCTTGTATGTGTGCGCCATAGTATCTATGCGTCGCCGCACGCACACTAAACAAAATCTTGACCCGTTTCGCATGCGAAGATGACGTACTTCCCCACTCTTTCTACTATGGATATATGCTCCAACCGACGCGTATACTACGCGCGTACATTATTTTGCAAAAGTCAAAACAAAATTTATTACTTGCACTGTACTAAAATAACAGTAATGCGTATTTTTGTTTGAGCAAGGTAAATACTAAACACGCTAGTAGTCGTGTCTCGGCCAGCTAGCCGTGCTGGCTAGATTTTCATCACAAAAGTAGGTAAGCACCTCTTCCGTATCAGTTCTCCACTGGTCGACCTATGTATATTATTAGATTAATAAAACGACGATTAGAATACTAGTTAAACGATTCATAAAAACAAATTATTTAAATTTTTAACGTTTGTTAATATTTAAACTACCCACAAACCTAAAGATTGTAATAAACTACTTAATAAATAATGCCTTATAGTTAAATGAATAAGAAATAGCATAATTGTGTTACAATAACGTTTTAGACTGATTTTTATTTTGTTTTACTTGACTAGTTTCTTGTGTTTTTTGCTTCTTCTTCGATTTATGAAAGAAACAAGCCCCAAAATTCATAGAAAGTTATGTTCAACTTGCAGTGGAATTACAAATCACATTTATTCCTAAAATGCTTTTCAAAACCATTGTAAATTGGCTAACATTTCTATTAATTTGGGAGGAGTGTAGCTCAGTGACCACAGATGTTTAATAGATTTGTATAAAAGTGAGGGTAGTTTTGTTACACGGAATGTTTAAAATGTTAGTGACTGTTGCATTTTGCGGCGTACTATTAACGAAATATAAGTCAAACGCTGCATAGAAACCGAAGTTATAAATGTATAAATAATGTAGGTAGGACACAATCTTACAGATTTATCTCATTTTTATAAATACAAAGTACCTAAAAAACTTCTTTTATTGTTTAATTATTGGTATTATAATGTAAAAATTACTTTGCGAACAAAATTTTACACAACTTTGGTGCTCAATTTTGCAAATAAAAATGTAGTTGCTAAAATGTTCTAGAGGATAGTTCTGAAGTCTTCTGCCTAACCTCATAGTGTAAGGGGGCGTCCATAAATTACGTGAGACGCTTTTGGTGATTTTAAGACCCCCCCCCCCCTCCCCTTGGTAAGATGTGAGATTTTGCGCGTGCCCCCTACTCCCTCTCTAATCTCACGTGAGATTTTTTTAAAGCCATATTCTAGGAGAGAAACATGTTTTACTTAATTTAACCCTGTTTTCTGGCAATCTTACACCATTTCTTGCAGTAAAAAAAATTACGTGATATTTGCCGAGACCTCCCTCTCCCCCACGTGAGATTGGGTGAGATTATGCTCGATCCCCTACCTCTGAATGCCCCACGTAATTTATGGACGCCTCCTAATTACGCGTATTGTATGTATGTACCTAAGAGTGAATACGATTTTGTATTGAATTATAATTTATACACACATTACTGGTTTTATTTCCACCCGTTACATACAACGACCAACGAGAAGCAATTAGAAATTTAATTATTTTAAAAATTAACGTTATGCTTATTACGCAAAAAAACATGATTTTTCACCTCTTGGACGGTGGTTTATTAAAGGGGAGGATTTCGATATTTGCCTAACATCAGGCGGGCCGTACGCTTGTTTGCTACCCTAGTCACATAAAAAACCTTGCTTTTAGTAACTACCCTCAACAAATATTAAGTACATTGACCTAATCTAGAATTTAGAACTTTCATAATGCGGTTAGCCGTACGGAGTAATTTAGTAAATAAGGAAGGTAAGCGGACAAAAACACCGACATAATTATTAAATATTTATTTACAACTTGAATATTGCAGCAATATGAAAACTTTCAGGCATTGTACAAAAATACGTCGAACACATTATCCGCCAAATTTATAGAGATTTTTAGCCAATAGTTTTACAAAGTATTTCTTGGGAACAAAAGTGATTTGTAACGCCATTGTAAGTCCATTATAACGTTCTATAAATTTGGAGGTATATCTTATCATAACAGTCTGCGTAAGGGAATGTAATGGAACATTGAACATTTTAATGGGTACGATGATAATTGGTACACGACAATAATACCTACATCGTAGTTTTATGGAGATTTGTGCGCAAAAATGCTTTGCAGGAGACTTGAGCACCTTGTTAGGTAGTCGCGATCGAGTACGTAAAGACTTGCCGGCCCAGTCTTGAAACGGTAAAACTGACCAGTGCAGGGGGGTTACTTAGAAAAACGAAACGAAAGCTTCGGCTGACGGCTCCGAAGGACGGATTCGATGGTCGTGATTTGACGTTTCTTCTTTCGTGGATCCTACTCTGAAAGTTATTTGACATTTACGATTTCAGCGTTTGACATAGTTGTGATCGTAAGAAACGTCAAAAATCACGATTATCGAATCCGTAACACTTTCGGAGTAGGAAATCGCCCGATCCGTCAGCCGAAGCTTTCGTTTCGTTTTTCAAAGTAACCCCCAGTATCTATGTTTGAAGTAAAAACTAAGTTTACAAAAGTGCAGTAGTCTCACACATTTCGAGTACAATGTACAAAATTTAACTCTAAAATAATGTCGTAACTAGCAATAACAAGGAATAAAATAACCGTTTATAATCATTGGCATAAGAAAATACTTAAATCAATGTTTATAATACGCAATTAACTTCGAATAAAGATTTCAAATGAAAATAAACAAAAATCACACAACACCCCAAATTATTATCCAGCTTAGCCTGCTGACAGTTGTGGGGAAATAAATAAATAAATAATTATAATATACTTAACACCGTTTTTAATTAAACACAAGTGTATTATCAAGTTGTGTAGGCATGTAAGCTCGCTTAGGCCGCTCGCTCAGTTAACTGAGCTCGCTTAAGCGAGCAGAGCGAACGCATGAGCGAGCACGCTCCCTCACCCTGATCGACAAGCTGGTCTGAGCGCGCTCGAGTGACGTGCCGTGCATACAAGGCGCTAAATTAAGCAACAAATCTGCGTATTTATTTTTACCCACCACTGAACACAAGATATTCTATTGTTGTAATTTCTAATTTTAGGGCAGAACAAGTTATAATAGAATCTGTCTGTGTTCATCCACAACCGTCACGGTTAAGTTATAATGCTCGAAACTTCGAAGCATTTCCACACAATCCACTTCACCACTCTCATAAAAAATAAGACTTCAAAGATTCGAGCTCTCGATATAATAACACAATACTTCGACGTGGTGTAAACTGCTGACCAACCGACATGGATGTTTAAATGTGTATATTTTTGGCGTTGATTGGTATTACTACCAAAATTTTCCTGTCCCGAGAAAACAAGAGATTCTATTGGATGAAATATTATTGTCAGTTTTAATCGAACGGGTTTATCAAAGACGTATTGTTCAAAATATGGCTAATAATTTATTTTATTTAGATTAAGTAATTTATTAATTCTAAAACGCTTGAATTGAAAGCGGTCAGTCAAAAGTTTACTTATAAATCATAAATAATATAATAAACATTATGCACCAGTTGGTCGCGCGCGAACTTATCAACTAATTCATAGCCTACATTCGATATTCGTTTACTTACAAAATATTGGTAACGGCAGTATTTCAGGAAAGTAACGAACCTATAATGCTAAGTTTTGAATTAAGTTATTGTATAGGAAACATGATTTATTTTAGTTATAGATAAATCATATTATATTGCCGGACAATGTTTACAATTAATTTTAACTTTGACCATGTTTTACACGGTGACATTTCTGTCGTCTAAAAGCAAACCAATAAAAGTACGTTTTTTCAAATGTTAAATATTTAAAAAAAAAGTTTTCTTACTATTGAATAATAAATAGTGGATATATTTACTGGTTTGCCATATAAATGTCACCATGTATAAATATTACATAGAGCAATTTAAATGGATAATGAATGTTTACGCTCTTTTCGATGTAAACAAAAATGTAGATTAAATAAATAAATTTACATTATGTAATATATGATATATAATAATGATAATTTACAATGCAATTTAGATTAAAATATTCTGTTGAAAATGTTTAAAAAATACAGATCTCTCAATATTATCAATCTTGTACATGTTGGGTACTTGGGGTAGAACGGGAAGACTAACGGAATGTAGAGTCAATACTGCAATCAATTTATAGGAATTTGAACTTTTTATAAGAAAGTTACCAATATTAATGGGAGCATTCACACATACCGAGCAGCGCGAGGCAAACGCTTTGTTTCGCTCTAGATAACCTGCTCGGTACGTGTGGACGACCCTTAATTTTTTAATGAGATATGTAGTGTCATAATTACAAACCTTATCACAATTTTAATGTTCGTATTATTTTTACATATAATAATAATATAATATATTACAGTCTGATCATATTATTACGTTAAATTACTATTCAAAAGTTAACGGCCCTAAGTCGATTAGCCATTGTGGCGCCACTGTGGCGTTTTGCTATAGTGATCGCCCCTCTGATAGGTCGGTTGATTCTGACCGACCAATCAGAGGCCGATCACTATAGCAGCTCAATGACAATGGCGAAGCGACTTGGAGCAAGGCGTGTAGCTTGGGGTGACCATAAACTAATTGCTATTTTATGTACCATACACCTCAACTACAGGCAAAGCTGCCTACCCAAATCAAAAAGACATAACTACAATATGAAACATTTTTTTGATTCGAGTTATTAAATGAAATAAATAAATATTGATAATCATATAAACTAACACACACAAACACGCATAGTTGCGTTTAGTTTACGATGACGCGCGAAGTACTGCAAATTGACCCATATGTCAGTGGCATAAGGGATGTTGGAAGTGGCAAAAAATCTATGTATATAGTATCGATATTTTTTGCAAATATCGATATATCGGTACGATTTCAAAGAAAATATTGGCGCTCTTAAATGGAAGTATGTGTAGCCTAATCTAACTCAATCACCTCACATTACGAAATAAAAACCAATCAACAATTCATAATAAATACTTATACATTTTCGTTTGGTTTCCAGAAATAAAATATCGAGGTTTATGCTCTTTCGCTTCTTGAAATTTTAAATCGATATCGGTATCGGATTAAAAATATCGATATTTTTTCAACAAACCAACCATAAGAACTAACACGCGTCATCGTAAAATGAACCTACATGATATTTCGCCGAAGTGAGGCAGATTTTAAGACGATACAAGAAAAAAATGAATTTTAGTTTCGAGGTGTGGCTAGCGTCGCGTGAGCTGCCGAAGGATATATCCCTCTCGCTTAGCTAGGACAGAACAGCTATGGAGTAGACTATGTATAGTTATTTTTTGAAGGAACAATATTGTTTAATTCGTAAAATTAAAATAATATGTCCCAGTGCACCTTTTAAAATAGATGAAATGGATGAAAATATTCAAATATATTTTTTTCGTTTTATATGGGATTTTTATGTCGAGTGTATTTGAAAAAAAAAATTAATTTCTATGTTGTTTTTATTGCTGAAGACAAAGTAAGTCAAAAGAAGACAAACGATACCTACAATATGCTGATAGATACGTATAACAATATTTCGATCGTATAATAGCCTATAACCAGCGGACGATCCAGACGCGTCCAACGATATCTCATTAGTCAAATTATTATGATATAAAAATAGTTTGGACGTTATACGGGAGCAGATGAACATACATACCGGTCATATCGGTCAAAATCATAACCCTCCGCGCACCGTAGTCGGGTAAAAATGTACATACTCTGTGTCAGTGACTGACTGCCGGATATGAGTATCTTTTTCATGTTTCGTAGGCAAACGAATACTTTGGTACTTAACTTCGATGCCGATCATGAAGTCATCAGCGGTGTCATAATATTTTTTTTTTACCATATTTAATTTATTTTTTAATTTAATTTTCAGTTTTTATTAATTTTATTGATTTAACCATGCATTTATTTTTTGTTTATCTTTTTATCTTTATTTTTTTATCTATCAAAATCACCCTTAGACTGGTTACCGCCACAGGTGACAAGAGGGCTGGCTCTTTCCTTGCTCAAAAAATTCGCTTGACAACAGGAACAGCTTGAATACAGGGAGGACATGCAGCCAGTATCCCACGCGGACGGTATTTGTTTAATTAGGGGTAGGTTTTTATTTTATTGTATTTTATTTTAATTTATGTTATATTATATTGTATTTTAATGATAAAACATGAAAAATCAAAAATAAATATTATTATTTTTTTAAATTTAATTTTACTTTTATTTATTGTTTTATATTTATTGTGAAATTATAATAACTTTAATAATAAATATTGGACTATGTCTGAAACAAATACATTGAATTGAATAATTTAAATACAAAAATTATCACATTAACTCGTTAAATCACGGTTTACACCCGCTAGAACGAAAAAGATCCTAACATGGTAGGTAGGACCTGAGGGTTGGCCAGTTAATTACTTAAAATACACTATATTTATTTCAAGAAAACATTCATAAGATCTGAAGGCGTCGGACTCGCACATAAAGGGTTCCGTACCACCGTAGAATAAACACATCAAAAATATCAAGTTTGAGACTTGATATTTATTTTTAAATGTTATTATATTTTTAGTATTTGTTCTGCACCGGCAACAGAAATACACATTCAGTGAAAATTTCAACTCTCTACCTGTTACGGTTCGTGAGATACAGCCCGCGCTGACAGACGGACAGACAGACAGACGGACAGCGTAGGCCTAGTAATAGGGCCCCGTTAGCACCCTTTGAAACCCTAAAAAGTAGCCTATGTTCTCCGCCAAGACCCAGTCTATCTCCATACCAAAATTCATCAACATTGGTTCAGCGGTTTAGCCGTGAAAAGGTAACAGACAGAGTTACTTTCGTTTATAATATAATAGATTGAATAGGACGGACAAACATTTTCCTATCCATATCTGTAATGTTATTTTTTACGATAATTTATTGATGTATGATATATTTATTACTTGCCCATCCATACCTACAACAAACGCAATAAAGCGACTCCATTGTTTTGACAAGCAATGTATTCCCACTGTCGGCCCAAGACCATGCTGCAAGTATATAACAGTAAGCGAAATAGGGAGTTTTTACAGAAATGACACGAATAACTATGAAATGACAAGAGATGACACAAAATGACAAGAGATGACACAAAATGACAAGAGATGAAAAGAAATTACACAAGACAAGGAAAAGCAAACGAAAATCACGCTGCAGTGCAGGTCGTAGGTTCGATTCCTGCCCAGGACATGCATTTGTGTGCATGAACATGTCCGCATGTCCCGAGTCTAGTTGTAATTAAGTGTATATTTAGTTTGTATTTACAACCAAAAGTAGTATATGTAGTAATATCAGTTATCTGGTTTCCATAGTACAAGCTCTGCTTAGTTTGAGATCAGGTAGTCATGTGTAAAAGAATTTCCAAGGATATTTATTTATTTATCATAGGCGTCGGCGGACTGTAAATACTGTACTGTACCTGTAATGTGGCACGACCGTAATATTTTTTCGTAATATTTTTTAAAAAATCCTTCACAGGTCCGACGTCGAACAAGTCCGAGCGGACACTGACAATACAAAGTTAGAGAGAGACATGGTTAGTTCAAGTACTTAAAATGTGAGATGGCGATATTGTGCGCGCGCTCGGAAATAAACAACGTAAGCGCCAAACCACATTTACTTGAATTAAAAAAAAACTACTTCATGAATTAAAATATGGTTGAAGGGTAGTTTAGATATCATTATTTGCTATGTTTTAGAAATAATTTCGTGATCTAAATCGTAAAAACATCGTGGTAGCAAGGAAAATTGTAAATAATTAGAGCTCATTTCATAAATTTTTTTTATCGAGAAAATTTCATCAAATCGTGATTTGGATTTAAAGATACTCAAGATAATATAGTCAAAAATCATACATCTAAATATAAGATTCCTAGTCCACATACTTACTTAAAGAAAAAGTAGAATAGAAAATCAACCAAATTTCGAACCCTCCTCTTAAATACTGTACGAAGTTATAATACACGTTTGTACCATTACGAAACTGCACTGCAATTGATTTAATTGGTCCGTTCAAAGCTTTGAACCGAATAAAATAAGCTTTGAATAGTGGATTAAGGTCTGGTTTACTCGGAAAGCGGTACCGACATATAGCCGCCGTAATATAGCAGTGAATGACTTCACTAGAACGTTGGCTATGTAAACAACGGTGTCAAACACCGCTCTCTAGGAAACCGCTCAATTTAGTTTAAATAGCCAACTTTCTAGTGACGTCATTCACCGCTATATTACGGCCGCTTTATGACGCCACCGCTATCGAAGGAAACCATATCATTACCGGTCTGCGACTGAAATATACAATGCGAAACATTTGACAAACTCAAAATTATTATTACAAGACGGAAAATAATAAAACTTTATATCAGTTTAATTTACAATGTACTACTATATGCATGATACAATGTATACTAATATCTATACAATGTACTATGTACACATTATACATTGAACGAAATGTACATATTCATTTGGCAATGTTTCGGGAGCTATGGCGCTCGTAAATGTTGGACGAGTCGACGCGAGGAATAACGAGCGGCGAACGCGAGACTTGCTTGTTTAACAATTATAGAGAGGGACCCACCACTCACCCTCGGAATTGTCAACCTCCAAAATTATAAACCAAAAAATGAATTGATCGATAATAGACGAGGCCAACAAGAACTAACTCCCTGTCAGTCGAGAGTAAGTCTGTCATGAGTCATGGACCCTAACAAGTAGCAATTCTCCGCAGACAAAGCGAATCTAAAATAAATTCGACACGTGTTTCGCCTCTAAACGAGGCATCCTCAGGATGGTTGGGCTGCGACTGAGCTCAGTCGCAGCCAACGTTACACCACCAAGTTTTGACGATTGCATTCTCAATAGAGGACTTAAGTGGCGTCTATTATTATTGGTCTGTGACCCGACTAAACTCGACCAACATTGTATAAGCGTCAAAGCGGAAGTTTACTGTTTAAATTTAAAGTAATCCAACAAAGTTCACGAGTTAAAATTACAATTATTTATTGAGAAACATTTATAAAAGGCACATCCAAAAAGATAATAAAATCCAGAAGCATAGACACTATAAAATCTAAATTTGGCACTTATTAGCACTTTATGGATCACACAAAGACCGTTATTAACAGATTGATCTCAAATCTGAGAAAAAACATTGATGTTCAAACGAAAGTCGCTCTAAACCAATTTCAAACTTTTTATACTTGCAAAAGCATTTCCTATATGCTTTCTATAGACTATACCAGACCCATAAACAAAGAAAATAGTCTTAACCATAGACATTTTTTTATGATGAGGTCGGCATAAATTATGGTTGTAATTTTAAACTATTGGAATGTTTTTTTTTTATTGTAATAATTAATATCTCTTTGGATGTGAAATTTTACATAAAACCTTCGAAAGTAGGATCGTTTAATTTACACAACTTACTTGACGAATATTATCGATATACAGTTCACATTTTACGCACACCCCTATCGCAAGAACTCGTCTACGGTAACTTCGGAATAGTGTGCATATGTACATAGTTTTTGTAACCGGATCATTTGAATTCCATCTATCATTTTGTATACCTAGAATTCTACACAAGTTACATTTTAACTCTGATTTAAACTCATTGTTATATATTTTAAGTAATCTGTATTTTCACTCTCCAATGTACAATCGACAAACTTGAAGCTTGACCACCTTAAGGTTGTATTTTGCTTGCAGTGACCGGCGGCTACCTGCGGCTAATTTAAAACAAATTGATTTACGAAAAATCGGGCTTTTGTTTTTACATGGTTAAACTGCAGGCCGATTGCGTAACTTTTTCAACAATGTTTCAATTGATTTCGTTCAACCTGTGATGCTTTATCAATTGAAATTGATTGAAATCGGGACGGGTCTGGACTTGACTCTTCCCGATTTCAATCAATTTCAATTGATAAAGCATTACAGGATGAAATCAATTGAAACATTGTCGAAAAAGTTACGCAATCGGCCTTCTGATCATGCTTCAACTTTGCTGATTGTACGTCACCTTATGTGGTCGTCCGTAAGCTCTGTACCGCAGACGAGCGTGTCTCCCCACTAGTACTAAACTACAACTATAACATCGTCAGTCGTGTATTGGTCGTGTGGTCGTGTGGTCGCGGGCGCGTCTCTATCACAAGCACAGGGTCACAGTCACAGGGTCACTGTCCGGCTTACAGCGTGTTGAACAGGTCCCGCGCGTTATTCTTCGAATAACGCTTGTACGAGCAGTCGCTGAATCAGCTGCCACTGGAATAGACAGCAAAAAGTGAAAACATATAAGCGACAAAAAACATTATTTTTTAACGTCCCACTCTTGAGTACCTTCAATGCGAGAGAAATTCAGAGAGGAATCCACCGCGCTGGCAAAGTGCGGGTTAGTAGATTTCAAATATCTCTCAAAAATAACGTCGTATCGTATATTACTAAGACATGCAGATTTCTTCACGATGTTTTTACAACATAAACTAGTGTATACTATTCGTCAGCGCAAACGAGGAGTAACATGCGCAAATGATATCCCGCATAATACTAACAAACTGAATCACGTACAATTTGGGTATTGATAAGAAAGTCATCCTGTGTAATAAACAGAATCTTGATGCCTTACACATTATTACAGAAAGTTTACTATGTATCTTTGGAGGAATAGAGGCAACTACAGTTCTCCTCGGTGAGCGCGAGGCGCTGCGTGTGTATGTGTATGGCAGGTGGTGTGGCGTGGCGTGGTGTAGTGTGGTTACCTCCTGGCGGGCATGGCGCGGCGCCTGGCGGTCTGGCGCTGGTGCTCGAACTCGAAGTCCTCCTCGGTGAGCGCGAGGCGCTGCGTGTGGTACACGAGGTAGTCCTCCTGCAGCACGGCGGCGGGCGGGTGCCGCAGCAGCTCCAGCGTCTCGCACAGCCCGCACGCGCGCTTGCGCACCTTGCCCGGCCCCAGCGCGCCCGCCAGGATCACCAGGGACGTCTTGAACAGCACCTGCACACAACACACTATTACATACTGCCGTCTGCTTCGGAGAATATTCGGAATATTCGGAAATTAACTGCTGTCCTGTCCGCTTGCAGTTGGCGTGCAGGGCATGAGCAGCTGCTTCAAGTCACGTATCTGATGACTTTGTCCAATAAATATATTTCTACTTTCTTTATAACGACTCGGTGCTTGCAATCGGTCGTCAGTTTTTTTTTATGTAACTAAAGGTACAGTCTCGGTCTCATAGAAATTGTAATGCCGTCGGCCGTCACGGCAAATGTCATTGCCACAATTTGTATGAGACCGACTGACGTTTACTGTCTGCCGCATTCGGCGAAACCGGACCTTAAGGTGGCATACAAGCGAACGGCCCGCCGGTTATTAGGCAGTTACCATAGTATACCATAGCCTATAGATTCTTGCAATACCAAAGACATAGCTCGCATGTTACCGACCTAAAGGGGAGTGGGGCAGAGGCATGAAAACCGCATCCAAAGTGCAATATGGTAGCTAGTTCGCAGTCAGGAAGCAATAAGCTCGTACCTTGACCCCCTCGCATAGGAAGCAGTCCCAGACTCGCAGTAGGCTATCCCATGGTAGGGTCCGTGTGAGCGCGCACAAGAACCACTCGGTAGCGTACAGCACCGGCTCCACCTTGTGTTTCACCAAGTGCCGGTGTACCGCGGGCGCCGTGCGACGCAGCAGCGCATGCAGTATGTCGCCGTCACGTTGCAACACCTGTTAAACATCGCACACTCAAAAATGGGTCAACAACGTAGCATCAACTACTTGTGCGGGATCATCGCACACTCAAAAAAGTAGCATCAACTTGTGCGGGAACATCGCCCACTCTATAATGTGTGTCAACTAATGTAGCATCAACAACTTGTGCGGGATCATCGCACACTCAAAAAAGTAGCATCAACTTGTGCGGGAACATCGAACACTTATAAATGTGTGTCAACAAATATAGCATCGACAGTGCGGGAGCATCGCTCACTCAAAAACGTGTGTTAATAAACGTAGCATCAACAAATTGTGCGGGAGCATCGCACACTCAAAAATGTGTGTCAAGTCAACAAATGTCGCATCAACTAATTGTGCGTGAACATCGCTCACTCAAAACCGTGTGTCAATAAACATAGCATCAACAAATTGAGCGGGAACATCGCCAACTCACAAACGTGTGTCCAGAACGTAGCATCAACAACTTGTGCGGGAGCATCGCCCACTCAAAAATATGTTCCCTTCAATTGTAGCTAAAAACTTATCAGATAAATAGGCTAGTTCAGACTGAATAACGTCAATCGCTTGATGCAATGGAAATAATGTCAAACCTGACAAAACTACTATAAAATAAATAAGAAGAGACAAATTAAGACTAAAGCCTGGTGCACATGACTCGAGTTCGCAAACTCACAAACGGGTCTAGGAGGCAGTTTGAAAATTGATTCGCTACTTGGCAACTTGAATCATGTGAACCTGACAAGAAAAAAGTAATGTGTGAACTCACAACACTGACCTCGAGTCCCGGGTTGTAGTACCCGCTGAGGTACTTGTCGCTGATGCTGACGAGGCACCAGAAGGCCTGCACCGCGGGCATGTGCATCAGCAGGAACGCGGCCACCGGCGCCTGCGCTTGGAAGTAACCCACCTTCGGATTCAGCACTGAGTACGCTTTGAGCACTGAGAACAGTTCTTGCTGACTAGAAAGGGAAGATTACAAATTAAGACTGAACTAAAGACAAAACCGAAAAAAAAAAATAGTATACCGACAGATTTAGCACCAACGGCGTCACTGTCTTTTTCATGATGTAAGTTATAGGAGACAGAAGTTCACAGGTGGCTTGTGAAAAATCATGTTCAACAAGTTTTCATACGTAGCACCTGACATACTGCTAAAAACATTGCAATGAAATCGCAAGACGGTACTGTCCGGGTTCCATCGTATGTCGTCACACATGCGATTATATGATCAAACTAGCTTTTGCCCACGACTTCGTCCGCGCTGAACACCAATTTTCATAATTGTAACTTCAAAAATGACGAACTTCCATACAAACTTTCATCCCCTATTTAACGCCCTTAGGGGTTGAATTTCAAAAAATCCTTTCTTAATACACCTCTACCTATCAAGAAAAATACACCTTCCAAATTACAAGTCCCTACGACCAGCGGTTTATGCTGTGCGTTGTCTGTCGGTCAGTGAGTCAGGACTTTGATTCTTATATATTTAGACTAGCTTTTGCCCGCGACTTCGTCCGCGCAGAATTTAAATTAAAGAAATTCGGATCTCGGATCCCATTTCCCGGATCCCGTATCCCGGATATCACGGATCCCGTATCCCATATCCCGGATCTCGTTTCCCGGGTCCCGTATCCTGGATCTCGTTGCCCGGATCCTGGGTACCGTTTTCCGGATCCCGTATATCTCGGACCCCGTATCCCGTTTCTCAGATTCCGTTTGCTAAATCCCGGATACCGTATCCCGGATATCGTGAATCCCGTATCAAACATCCTGAATTTCATATCCCGGATCATGTTTCCCGGGTCCCGTATCCCGGATCTTGTTCCCCGGACCCCAGAATCAGTTTTCCGGATCCCGGATACCGTATCCCGGATATCGGATCCCGTATCTCGGATATCCCGGATCCTGTATCGTATTAGCCCGTAAAAGTCCCGTCAAAATCGGTCCAGCCGTTTCAGAGATTAGCCCGAATCGGTACCGCCATACAAACTTTCATTCCCTATTTTACACCCTCAGGGGATGAATTTTCCAAAACGCTAAAATTAATCTTTTTTATTTGTAAAAAGTAACCTAAACACCAATTTTCATCATTCTAACTTCAAAAATGACGAATTTCAATACAAACTTTCATCCCTATTTCACCCCCTTAGGGGTTGAATTTTCAAAAATCCTGAAACTACTCTCTTTAATTTTTGGAAAGACACCTAATCACCAATTTAATTAATTCTAACTTCAAAAATGACGGAACTTCTATACAAACTTTTATCCCCTATTTTACACCCTTAGGGGTTGCATTTTCAAAAACCCTGAAATCCATATTTTTTATTTTCCAAAAGACACTTAATCAGCAATTTTCATAATTCTAACTTCAAAAATAACGAACTTCCATACAAACTTTCATCCCCTATTTTACCCCCTTAGGGGTTGAATTTCAAAAAACCCTTTCTTAGTACACCTCTACACATCAAGATAAACCCACCCACCAAATGTCAAGTCTCTATGATTAGCGGTTTAGGCTGTGCGTTGTCTGTCAGTCAGTCAGTCAGTCAGTCAGTCAGTCAATCAGGACTTTGATTCTTATATATTTAGATGTTATAGTGAATGATTTATTGTGGAAAAATAATTGACTGTGAAAATTCACAGATGTAACAACACTAGAAGAAAATGTCAAGCATCAAGCATTCCCAAATAAGTCAGAGGGCAAACCAATAATAATATGTAAATAATATAGGTACATATAAACCGCACAATGTGGGGAAAATATCTAAATATAATAATGATGCCTACATAGGGTGCCAATAAGCAACTTTTCGATTGAAAAGTTACATATTTTCGTTAACGACAAAACTCCGAATTTACACGATCGTGACGCGATGTGACACAATGACAGCTATATGACAGTTGTGTGTCACAGTGATTCCGATTGAAACTATTACTGTAACAGTTTGTTACCAAGGAAACATGTAGAATTCGAAATTACGAAATGAGAATTGCTAGGTACTCAAAATTAGCTTAATAATGGGTCATGATACAATTTTGCTGATTGTACCTACAAATAATAAATAGGTTATCAAATTTAAAAAAAAATCAAACTATCCGTTAATTGAATAAGGAAGTGAAACTCACGACCATGGTAACGGAAGACGAGGTTGTTATTTTTTTAATAATTTACGATACTGATACAATGTAAACGCTTAATTATATTTATGTGACACGCAACGATGAACGCAGTCGTAAATAGGGATAGCAATCGCGAATAGCAATCGCGCTTAAACAAGACTTTTCACGGTTTATATCACATAAAGACGCTCTCTCTTTCTTAATTAATAGGAGAGAATGAGACAAACTCGCATCTCTCAAAACTTTATCTCGCATTTAGTCTTGTCACAGCTAGCATGGCATTATGGTGCAATATTACTATCATGGACCAATTACTAAGGAGACTGGCCCTAAGCAACTCGGCCGAGTGGTCGGCCTAGTACTAACATCGACATAAAACGAAGCGAGTAGTTCAACTATTTACCGGTAGATAGAACAATGAAAATGAAAAAACAATGACCACGTTTTTTTTTCATACATATATTTAATAAGGGCACCTCTTTCTTTAGTCTTTACTCTGTGATTACTATTAACAGCACTGGCCAGCCGCCCGTAAAAAAACAAAAGGCGGGATAAATCAATTTTGCTTCGTTGTAAAAAGAGTAACCAGTGAGTGTCTTGCCGGCTCTTCTCAAGCAGCAATTCGAACCGGTGGTAGATTCTATTCACACTGTTCATAATTTTTTTTGGCCTACTTAATTGAAAAATATTTAGAACTAAAGTGTAAAAAAAAGCAGTGGTAGCCGACTGGTTTAGCACGCGTCTTGCGGGCTTAAGGTCCTGGGTTCAAACCCTGGCTCACACCTCTGGATTTTTCGAAATCTATGTGTGAATCATAACTTTAATATGATTATCACTTGCTTACGGTGAAGGAAAACATCGTGAGGAAACCTGCATGTCTTAGACATGTGAAATCCACCAAACCGCATTGGGCCAGCGTGGTGGATTATGGCCTGAATCCCCCTCGCATTGAGGGGAGGCCCGTGCCCAGCAGTGGGACGTTAAAAGGGCTAAATTATTATTATTATTATTAAAAAGTGTACTACTCCACCAAGCCAACTAGAAGCTCGGATGGAACGCGGCTTCCCCGCCCGCACACCCGCCACCGCCTGCGTCTTCCCGCCCGCCACACCTTCCGCACACTGGCACCGCCTTTTCGTGCGGGTGACGTCACATTTGACAGGCTTCTAGTTGGCTTGGTGGTGTAGTGTGCACTCACCCGAGGCCCTCCTCCCTAATGAACATCTCGTGGTAGGGGAACTGCCTGTGAAGATCCTTGCGGATGTCCTCCATGCATTTAGGGTCGCCAGGCGCTTGCAGCAGCTCCTCGTACTCGTTCGGGTGCTTCTCCAGAAGCAACTGTCCACCGCAGAGATACAGCCACGCTTTGGGACGGACTGACGCTGGTATACCTGGGACCACAAACCGTGAGGTTATTGCGAAAGATGTAAAAAATACCTGATTAAATCACTCATCTATACTAATATAATAAAGGAAGGAACTCGGTGTTACGCTTTCAAGACTAAACCCCTAAACCATTTTTGATGAATTTTGGTATGGAGTTAGACGTGACCTTGGAGCAGAACATAGGCTACTTTTTATCCCGGAAAAAAGTCAGGTTCCTGTGGGATTTTAAAGTTAACATGCATGCATTAACATGCTTGCGTATGCAATAATTTAAATCCAGTTTAGATCCAACTAGCTTCTGCCCGCGACTTAGGAAACAGTGTTTCAATTAGTGATGGGATGTTCTCGAGAACATTCTCACCCTCGGAAACTTACTCGTGAGAATTTTTGAGAATCTTATATTTTGGGTGACGTTATCCTAACTTTCAATCTTAAAAACAATTAAAACCACCATACATGCGTGTTTAATGAGGTTTATGCCAAGTTTAACATGCTTCAGAAGATAAATTCTCGAAAATTCTCACGATTAAGTTTCCGAGGGTGAGAATGTTCTCGAGAACATCCCATCACTAGTTTCAATACGTTCAATGACCCTTCTAATATGTGTGAGCACCTCACCTTTCCGACATCTCTCCCGCACCTTCTTGTAGTTCTTGCTCATGAACGCCTCCCAGTTGTTGAGCATGCGCAGCCATTTCTGTTCCCGTTTTAGAATCGTGCTCGGCGATACAGTCCTCTTGCTGCAACAATTGAAAGAACTTATATAAGATGTTTCTTTTTGAGGTATTCAAATTTTAAATGAAATAAATCTGGTTAAAAAAAGGAATGTTTAAGGCCTTTGTGGTTTTATCTCAAACATATAATGTTATACCACAAGGATTTGGTCACCATTGAAAAATTACCCTGTATACCAAGGCCTTGCACATACCCTGCTAGACTTGAGAATCGAAAGGTCAGTTTCAGAGTCGTCAGATCACTTTTATTCAGCAAATAAATATGGCGTTTCAACAGTTTTTCTATAGAATATCAGTCAAAACGCCATATTTATTTGGTGGATAAAAGTTATCTGACGATTCTGTAATCCTGAGATCCTAAATCATTTATTTTCCGCCAGGTTGCAAACAGTTATTCGCAAATTACAAAAATTTACACGCGAGTTCAGGTTAAGTATATGGTAAACCTAAATTCAATACAGCACTATCACGGCAGTATCAAAGCCGCGACGGATTTGATAACTGATAACAAAACTAGGTCTTATTACATTTATTGTTGTTAAAAACATAAAATATTAAATAGCAATTTCATGTGGCAAGGCAGGGAAAGTGTGGAAAATTGCTAGCGTTAGACTTTGGTTTTTTTCGGGACTAGGTAGGAACGCCACACACTACTGTTAGTCCTGTAAGCCAGGATCAACAACAGTATCCAACGATGACGCCAAGGTTTGACCCTCGACGAGTCCCGGGGAAAAGCCAAATTGTCTTGGAACCCGCACGAATTTAACCAAAAGAAAGGATTTGTTATCTTCTGTATTTGATAGGGCGAAACACCTTCTTCAGGGTTCAAAATCAATATAAATCAGTGGAAGATCTTGGCCTTGGGTTCCAAGCCTGCTAATTTTGAACCAATGACAAACCACTGGTCTCTAATATTATATCCGTGGATTCTTCATTGTAACCTCTTGGCGAACGCCATGTTGTCAGACAGAGGATTGCTAACAGAAGGTCTACAACATGTTGACCGGAAAGAATTTACTATTTACAATGAAGAATTTCATAAGTCAGAACATGAGTTTTTTTGTGATCAAGTTGGCAAATAAGCGTACGACCCGTATAGATGCTTCCAATACCAAAGGCATTGCTCGCACGTTGCCTACCTGAAGGGAAGTGGGATATAGGTGGGGAAAGGCGAATAGACGTGGGCTTCCGGCTCTCTCACTCATCGCAGCTGAAATAGCTCCTTGACTCCGATGTTCTGTGAGAGGGTGTTAATACCCTGGTCGAGCCAGCCCATATATGAGCTGCAGTCAATTGGCTACAGCTTGACTCTGCCACCAATCAGTCAGAACATTAGTCTCAGTCACGCCAGGATATCTGGAAAACCGCGTGTGGGTGGATACGCAAGGCGACCTTAGTGCAAGCTCTAATTAAACGCGAGCAACCTTGACGGCAGAGGTCGCTAAACTGATTTGAATTGACCTTTTAATTGCTTGTGAAATTGCATTCGCTTTGAGGTACACTGCCGGAAGAGTGGCGTAATGAGCGCATGCTTTTGTAATGCAACGGCTAATGCAGAACATCTTCAGTATCGTACAATGTAAAGAGCTCGTTATGGTGTGCTTTTAAAGACGTATCAAGGTAATTCTAGTTGACGGAAAATTTCCGTATCTGGATAGTAACCAAATGTTTCTCCTTCCGACACACGGAACACGTTTCCGCGAGCAATTAGCTGGCGGAAAAAACCACAGATTCCATGTCGGACATTGGAACTTTCCATGTCGGACTTTCCGTCAACTGTCAATCCCTCCCCCCCACCCCCAAACCTTAAAAACAAACTGAAATGCATTGTACACATACCACAAAAAGATCGTGGTCACTTCTTCATGTTATTTGTGAAGTGACTAACTTTTTTCGGTGTGTGATCCCGAACGAAACGACTATAGTCGGGCCGTTATGAACTGAGTCGTCGTGCCATAAATCATTTCCTTATGTCTATCTCGCTTGCACTTACGGGCCTTATGGAGCCTCTTAGTGAAGGGCGTAACAATGAAAGAAATATATCGATGAGCAAAGTTTATTATCGTATCTTGTTCATAACCTTTAACGAGTTAACAAAGTAAATTTAATTGCAGTAAACTCATTTATAGCATTAAAAAAACACGATCTGCAATTGCATTTGGTAACGACCAAACAGAAGCGTACAGATCGTTGGTGACTCATGGACACCACGTGAGCAGGTAGCCGTTTATCGATAACTGTCCCGGCGCGCTGCACATTCCTATCTCTATTGACATTTATGGCCTCACGACTCAGTTCATAACGGCCCGACTATAGTTTGGCTCGTTAGTTCCACCATTGTACTTACATGTAGTAGGTACATGGTAACACATTAATTGCACCAGTTTTGGAAGCGCAACTCATCATTCAACCTCATGTGAAAGGGTCAAGCAGAGCCTCAACTTTGGTTCGTTATTTCTGCCCGCCTGGAGCTTTGTCCTAAAGACCACATGTGCAGTTTTTAACCTATAGACCAAAATTTCACTGAAAAGTTAATACAGGTACTTGCAGCACGATTTTTCCTCCTCTATCTCAGAGGAAACCACAACATTTTGTACATTCCCTTACGCAAATATGACGCTAGATGAGTAAGCTATTTACGCAAGTCTCATAATCACCAAGTAATTTACCGCTAAAACAAAGCACATTCAAACGTGTTTGCGCTCAGTAACATACTTATTGCGCAATGACGTTAAATTAATTATCGTAAATAATGATAACCTAGTAACTAGTACTTTATTCTAAAAGAAATAATAAAAGAAAACGTATATGCTGCGTTTATCGTTTCATCATCATCATCTCAGCCGAAAGACGACCACTGCTGGAAATAGGCCTCCCCAAGGTTCGCCACAATGACCGGTCTTGCGCTGCCCGCATCCAGCGGATTCAAGTTTATGGTTTATTTAATGATTTATTATAGTATTAACGTAGGCCAATCAGCTGCAAAACTGTAGTGGAACTGGGCGGGCCACATCTGCCGCATGCCGGAAACGTTATGGGCAAAAGCAAACACGCAGTGGATCCCAAACAACGGGAAACGACAACGCGGCAGGCCCAGGAAAAGATGGCGGGATGAGCTAGACTACTACTCGACGGATTGGTCACGGGTAGCCATAGACCGGAGCAAGTGGAAAAAGGGAGGGGAGGCCTTTGCCTTGCAGTGGGACAGTACAGGCTAGAAATGAAATGAAAAGTATTAATCTTATTTTCATCTATGTGCATAATTTACAGTTCGCTAACGGTGAGGGAAAACATCGTGAGGAAACCTACCTATCCCTCGGGATTAGGTAATAGTCAGTTCCTGTATTTTTTTTTTTTTTTTTTTATAGGACTGCGTTGGCAAAAAAGCGTACGGCCCGCCTGATGTTAAGCAGTTACCGTAGCCTATAGATGCTTACAATACCAAAGGTATTGCTCGCACATTGCCGACCTGAAGGGGAGTGGGATGGAGGGAGGGGGAGGGGGGGTGGGCTTACGGCTCTCTCACTCATCGTACGAAACGCAGCTGTAATAGCTGCTTTACGCCGATCTTCTGTGAGAGGGTGGTACTACCCCGGTCGAGCCAGCCCGTTTATGAGCTGCAGTCAATTGGCTACAGCTTGGCTCTACCACCTTCGAAAAACAAGGCGACATCCTTCCTGTATACACGGCGACAAGGTTCACCACCTGTCACGTTGGGTTCTGACTATCTGGTGAAACGTGGGCTTTGAGTTGGCTTAATACCTCCACAATGTGGTGGTGTATGGCCACTCAAGCCTCTGACTACCCCCCGAATGGGGATAAAAGTCGTGACGTTATATTTTTTATATTTTTTATTTTTATAATCTCATTGGGTTTATTAGTCCAATACATAAGTTCAACTAAATAATCCCGCACACCTGTAAATTCAAATCTTCATTAAATGATTAGAGAATCATCAGTAACAAGAATTTGAGCGTACTAATTAAAGGGTTCACGTGTTACTGTTGAATGTTGAATGTTGGCTCACGGTCGTGCCAACAGAATTCAGGTGAATAAGTGCGATACAAATCTTGGGAATTTAAACACACATTGTCTGTTCTAGACGCATTTATAGTAGTAGTGACTGAAAACTTGGAGTTCTTTTGGTATACTGGTAATTTCCAAAGCTATGAGAGTGTTGTTTATTTTCTCCGTTTGATGTTCCTTGGTAAATGTACTGATTTAAAAAACAACGCCCGATTTTTAAGGATAAAAAGGAATCTTTGAGTCAGGATAAAATGCTTGGTTTTAAAATCGGTTAATCAATTAAACATTTTTAATTGTAATATAAATAGTAATTCTGAGATTTGCTGATGAGGTAGGTCATTAATCTCTTAAGCAAGACGATCTGGGAGAATCGTCCAGACTTGAGAAGTGATCGATCTAGGAGAATGGATGATATGGGAAGTGGACGATCTGGAATAGTGGACGATTTGGGAAGTAGACGATCTAGTGACGATTGGACGATTTGGGAAGTAGCCGGTTTAGGAAGTGGACGATTTAGAATAGTGGTTAATGTGGTAACAAAGGATTTTGCCTATTTAAGTATTTGATCAAACAAATTACAGCCGTCTGCAGTACGAGCGGGACCCGACTGGGAATACCAGCAGAACATAAAAACATCAGAAAGTGGTATACGGAACCCATAAATAAAAGCATGACCGTCAAACACAGCAAGTATTCGTGTCAAGTTAATACCGCCAATATTTCACATAACTCCACAAAAAGTACCTATACCCAATTAGGTAAGTCTAGCTACCGGGCGTAATCATGTAACGTTCGGCACTTGCCGAATTACTGCACATAAATATGTAAAGCGCAATGAAGAAAACGATCGACCCACTTCTGCTCGCGTGATTGGGTGACTCGTTGTGCAAGTGTGACGTCATGTATGACGTCGAGTGGCAGGCCCGTGGCAATTGCATAAGATCGCGACGTCAGAACTGGCGGAAGGACTCCTTTATTTTCGTATCATATGTCAAAGATTCCATATTATCAGATGGAAATTGTTGATGTATTTTATTTATTATATACTTACTTAATATATTCTTCGCACGTACCTATGTCTTTTTACTATTTTATTGATTTTATTATTTTTATTTTTTTATTATGTGGTGGTGTATGGCCACTCAAGCCTCTGACTACCCCCAAATAGGGATAAAAGTCGTGACGTTATATTTTTCATATTTTGATTTTATTAAGTAGATATATATTTTTATTAGTCCTTTTCTCTTGGGTAGCCAGTGGCCTTTTCTCTTGGGTTTGGCTGAAAATCTGCGCTGGTCTCGCACCCTCCAGCATATGCTGAGCCAAATACCTTTTCGGCACAGTTCGCGCTGACCCCTTTTTTCTGTTTCCTCTGTCTATGTGTTGCGAGTGTGTCGAATAAATGTTTCTTTCTTTCTTTTGATCAGTATTTCAATCAGTATTTCAAATTCCACAGAATACGTATTGGTCTATACAGAAGAATCTCTATGCAAAGATTTTTTATTTTTCAATTGTGATGCAGGACAAAAAATAAAAGCTACTCTCGCCACGCGTATCATGCGACGACGAGAAATCGTGCGACGTGCGACGATCAAAGGACGTGCGAAGTTCACCAGCTCGCAGTGGGCCAGCGTGCATGGACTAAGGCTCATTTCTTTCTCCCCTATTGGGACCAAAATTTCTACCCCTTTGGGGAACCCAGAAGTGATGCGTACTTTCTGTTTCCATTGGCATTGGATCCACGCGTGAACATCCCATGGCGCCCGCGCCAGCCGCATGTTTATACAGCTGTGCTGTTATGAATTATTCGAAGGTGAATATCACAGTGTGAATCATTTACGTCGTTTCCAATATTTTTATCGCTCTTGTGGGACTTGTAGTAATCGACACTTCAACATGATAAGTGCTTTTTACGCGTAGGTTTATTGGCAGATGTTAGTATGGGGCGTATAAAATGATAGTCAAAGATTTAAAAAAAAACGTTTATTTTGTTTAGGCCTACGGGGGCACTTACAAATTGTCATTGTACATTTTTTCTTAAATTCTACTGCCGGATCGGAAACGCGACCTCGACTGAGAAGATCCGACAAGAAACTCAGCGGGCTTGTCTTTTTTACATTGTTTTAATTTTATTTTATTTTTTTAATCGCCATAGTTGAGGTCTAAACGTTATTTTAATACAATATTAAACCTTTTAACGTCCTACACTTGGGTACGGGCCTCTCCTCAATGCGAGGGGGACTCAAGCCATAATCCAGCACGCTGGCCCAGTGCATGTTGGCGGATTTCTCATGTCTAGAAAATTTGTTGGATTTTCTAAGCCATGCAGGTTTCCTTACGATGTTTTCTTTCACTGTGAGCAAGTGATAATCTATCAACGTTTTGATTCAACTTGAACGCATAGACATAATGTCATAACATGAGTGGTCGGGCGACGCATGCACGGTATCTGGACGCACCAAATTGGTTTCATCCATCCCGTGTTGCTTTGTTGATTGTTTTTTTTTTAAATCGGGAAAAATGAAGTCCTGACTCATATACCTTTAGGTACGTAATAGGCCTAGTAGGTACCTATTTAAAAATATCGATCGCGCGTTGGACGTTATTGCGTAATTCTGCGTTTGACTAACGCTTGGGGAAACAGTGTGTGTATGCACTCCACAGGCAATTATTAGCAAATCACTAATTTTAGCAAACATTCGTGCTATTGTGTGACTGGTTTTATGAAACTTCGGGCAACACGATCAATATGGTGATTAATATTGTTTCAAAACCAACAATTAACAATTTAACCAACGAAGTAAGTTCGATGGTTAACAAATAAATATAGTCATGAAGTGAGCAATGATGTCAGGTGACTATTGAGTATTTTCCCGGTCATACTTTCATAGTTCTAAAGCCGAATACCGAAAAAGGATTCAACTATGTAGTTATCGTTAAATGTGCTGTTTTTAAAGCACTTATGTCTATGTGCTTGGAACATTAACATAAACTTATCCCTTTAACCGTTTCACGATATTCGAAAAAAAAATCGGTTTGCCATACAAAATAATTAAATATTTAATTGATAGCTATTGTAAAAGGTCCTTTTGAGTTGAGTATTATCAATTTGACGTGATACATGCGAGAAAAGTAAAAACAACATCAAAACGAACTCATTTATTTAAACCTTGTCGTAAATAAGAAACATTGAAAACTCTTTACTTACGAACGAGAAGAAAATAGTATTTGGTTATGAACTAAGAAGATTTTACACTGGTTTAACTTAGATTAGTGATTAAATTTAGATTTTAAATAATTTGAAAACGGTACGAGTTAAAGCAAATGGACATAAACACGGCGTATATAACACTTCATTGTGGAAGACTGACGTGTTGTTCAAGCCAGAACAGTTTAAAATCACGATACAGTAATGATTCACACTCTGAAATCGTTTCGTAATTGAATGGGCCCACGAGGTGGTCTGCGACCCAGGATCGCGAGCAGCCAATAACACGTAATAGCCATGTTCCGGGTGGTGGAGGCCGCCTGAAATTACCGCCAGATATTTATGACACGTTACGTTATCAGACAAATAATATATTTGATATTGCTACTCAATTTAATTAGTATAAGTCAAAATAATTCGTATAAGTTTGTATTAATATGTATGTTAGAATATGGGCCATAAAAGTGCTAGTTAGCAACTATTGTTATATAAACATTTTGATACAAGAAATAAATGAATAAATATATGAAATCAATATTTTTTTCATGGTAATACTTCAAAACTGTAAGGCGTTGTCTAACTAATTTTCCCACGTGAAAAACGCCATTAAGTTGATAGATGCCATAAGGTTCCTAATTGGCAGTTATTTCCAGAACAAAATAAATTTAAATACAACAATTATTACGTCGATAACATATGACCTGCCATCTCACCCGTGCGATTTGTAACAACACCAGAACAGAGAATCTGTAGACACCACTATTTATATTGAATAAATACATCAATGCTTGGTGACGATAGGCAGTCCCCAGTTAGACCATAAATTATTAATTATTAGTTGCAAGGCAAGGCAGCGAACTAGAAATGTGTAAGTCCAAAATACTTACCACATTAAAGGAAAATAGTTCGATCTAAGAATTCCTTTATTAAATATGTCGACTCTATGCATTTAATAAACATATTACCCGTTTGAATTATTTAATCAATACATTTATCACTTGGCCATTGCGAGAGGCGGTGAGTACTAATTAATAATCATCAAATTAAATTATATTCAAATTTGAATTACGCCACATCTATATATTAACGAAATAACGGTGAAATAAAAAATAAACTACTGTCTATGTCTTCCTCTATTACAGAGCCAATATGAAGCTCTTCCTCCTCCTATGCGGCCTCATCACAATCCAGGCTGGGGTCGTCAAAGACGACCAAGAGTGTGATGGAATAAAAATAAATGGAGTTTACTATGACCAGGAAGTTCTTCACGAAGATATAGACAGACCGTACCTCTTAGCAGTAGACTACAGCACTAACAACCTCTACTTCAGCTATAACACTAAAGGTGACGAAGACGAGTTTAACTCAGCGAGATTGAACCTTAACACTAAAGAGTTTAATACTATTGGGGATATCAACAACGGTTTCGCCCAAACAGTGGACCAAGTCACTCACACAATTTATATCGGTGGGAACGACGGAATCTACAAATACGATTACACCACGAACAAAGCCCAATTTTTCGGTGAGAAAGGCACTAATATATGGATGCTGTATTATTACAAAAACGTTTTATATTTTTCCGTGTATCCGACTCAATTCTTGTTCACGTTAATCGATGGAGTCGTCAGAAGATTCCCGGATTTGGAAGACACGAAAGTAGACCATTTCGTCATTGATAATGAAGACGAAAAGTTCTTCTCTAACGCCACTGGGTTGTACAGCCAAAACAACGGTACAAAGGATGCTTTATTGTATCGGGAGTCGAATCTTCTGAGAGGTTTGACAACCGATATAAACGGTAATGTTTACGCTTGTTACAACGACGGAATCTACGCTGTGAAAAAAACTACCAAAAGTTTGGAGAAAGTCGTCGACATAGAAGACGGTTTTGGTATGGCGTTCGACAACGACAATAACATAGTATACTCTGATGCCACTAGAATAGTGAGACTCAAAGCGAATAAGCTCAAAAACTGTTGATCATAACGAAACCAAAATTGTACAGAATAAAAGGTGCTCAGTAAGTTTTTTGTTTTAATGCAGTAATCTCCAATTATCTATGGACTGACTTTAGCGAACCATTCATACTAGATTGAAATATCCATTGCTTAATCAATACAAAAATAAAGTCAAGGTTAATCTGTGTTACAATTTCCTATACTTTACTTAATATTAGAATTCAGAGCCCGTACCTCGCAGCGAAAGTACTGTCCATGTTTTATTGAAGTCACTCGATTAGATTAACATCTAAGATTTTTGTCACGTCTCGACGCGATTTTCCAGTTATTCGGAACCACGTAATGTACGTTTAGAAGGACGTAAAGATTACCGTAACAAGTTAAATAGTTGCTAATTTACGAGATATCTTTGTAGTGATAGATGATTTGAGTAAAAGTAAGTCTATGGTAACCATACTCCTGCAATATGCAAAGTCTGATAATCCAAAAACTAAGACATATTAATCTCAATAACTAACATATTTATAAGTAACTAACCACACAAGCTTCTCACGGCTTTTCACTATTATTTAATTAAAATTTATTATGCATATAATTCTTCGAAAGAAATTCTTGCATGAAAATCGCATTATAATCCGCTGCATACTTTTTGGCTATTTTATACTGTTTAAACAAGAGGAGAGTTAAAGCCTGTTTCAGAATCGTCAGACTCTTATCCATCAAATAAATATGGTGTTCACAGTTCTTCCATAGAATATCTGTCAAAACGCTGTTTTAAGTTGGTGGGTAAAAGTTATCAGACTATCCTGAAACAGGCCCTTGCACCCATAGACAGTAGAAAAAATGTGTAGAGAAGAGATATCAACTAAGAAGTAAGGCCTCTCTTTTTCATTTTTAGCATGTCAATTTCAAAATCAAATCTTATTAGACAATTAGTAAAATATACCTTATTCTAGGCTTTCGTTAATTATTGTTGCGAAATACATTTCAAACTATAAATTGCAACAAATAAAATTGATTTAACGCTTCCTGCACGGAACTGTTAGAGTGATACTAATAAGAGAACGAGATACGCATTAGTTTCGTACTGCCGGAGCATTGCGTAATAGACCGCAAATAGGCATAGGTTGTTAACACAATAGGAAGCAGTTTCCGTCTTATTATAACAAGGGAAGATGAAATAAGCTTGAATAACATCTCCAAAAAATCATCAGAATCATCATTGAACCACTAAAGTCTTGAATGATATATTAACGCACAGCCTAAAGCGCTGGTCCTGGAGGCATGAAATTTGGAGAGTGTGTTCTTTGTGCTATGCACTAAGAAAGGGTTTTTGATATTTCGACCCCTAAAGGTGAAAAGGGGATGAAAGTTTTTTTTATTTGAATTCTGGGCGGACGAGGTCGCGGGCAGAAGCTAGTCAAATATAAATAAATAACAATAACACCAACAACAGTATGGTCCAAAACTAAGCAAAGCTTGTTCTATGGGTTCCGTACTGGGGGCGATCCCAGTGATACCCAGACCAGAGCAAATTACGAAAAGGCCGTTTCCGCACTATTTCGCAATAGAAAAAGGTGGCAACCCTAGAGGTGCCAGCAAAAACTTCTTGAAAGAACGAAATATTTATACGAAATTTCTAGTTTTATATGAAATCTGATACAGTAAAAGTAGATGGGAAAAGTAATAAAATAGCCTTTCATTTTTCTTTTCGCAGCGCGTCCGCATGTTTGTGCAAGTCATGAATGAGATTCTATGTTAATGGCATTTCTGGCCTATTGTAGTTCTGATGCCGCGAATAACATAAGATTGATGATGTTTACGATTTCCATTCGAATTTTGAACTAAGGAAGGACCTTTACTTTGTATGCAATGCCCTTTAGATTATACTATATGCATCTGTTAGTTACAAACCTCTTTTCTATACAAAAGTTTTGAATATATATTTTTTTATTTAAAGATTATACGAAAACCCGCATTGTTAAATCAAAGTTCGTTAGTGAAGTACCTACTTGTTTATAAAGAAAACAAAATTGCCTAGTTGTAGAAGAATCCCCGTCCTGAATTATTTTCGTTGCGCTACAACATACGAGTTCTTGAAAGGGCATATTCACAGGTCCCTAAAAGGTCGGCACCGCGTCAGCTTCCCTTAAGTTATATGTCTTGGAGGACGTTAGCCACTTACCATCAGTTGGACCGTCAGTCCGTGTGCCTTCCTTTATAAAAAGACAAATATCACGATATAACAATTCTCAATAGAATGCATACCTAGGCCCTAAGTCGCTTAGCATTTCCATTGAGTTGCTATAGTGATCAACCTCAGATTCTGGTCAACTGACCGGCCTTTGATTGGTCGGTCAGAATCAACCGACTAATCAGTGTCGATCACTATAGAAAAAGCCACAATGGCGCCACAATGGTTACGCGACTTTGGGCCCAAGTTGTTCCCATAATGCTGTAGATACAGTTTTTGCCGTTTCGATTACATTGCATTGAACAATTCGTGTGTGCAAAGCCGCGCACGTGTTACGACAGACGCCGACATCTGGGAAGTTGGGAAACTGCTACTAATGCACTTCCTTTACTTATACACAGGTGTTATTATGTTAAGTGTAACGGTGGGAACAGAAGTAGTGTGGGAATGTTAACGAAACAATGTCAACTGAAAAATTATTTATTTATCAAGATGTACGGAGACCTTTTATTATTTTATTGACTAGGAAGACACACAGACAGACGGTCCACCTGATGGTAAGTGGAAAACACCACTCAAGAGATCTGCAACTTAAGGAGAGCAGATGCGGTGTCACGCGGTGTCAACGTTTTAGAGAGTTGTAAAAATGCCCTTTGAAGAACCACACGTTGTAGTGCAATGGAAAGACTTCAGGAGATCATTCCACCTATAGCCTGCATGTTTTCTAAACGTGCATGAAATAAACATTGCATCCAATATTTTTTTAAATAAATGTACTGGATGAATGTAATAAAATCATACACTATTATTATGTACCGAATGTAAATGTAACTGCATTAATTTCTACAACCTAATTAACATTCTTCGGTAAGTAGGTACTAATGATTGCAACTAGTGACTTTTACTTCATTTTTTTTTCCGTAAAAACCAGTAAAGTAGGTAGGTATGATAAATGAGTAATGCACAAGTGTGTTTGAAGGTCATTCAGTTTCTTGCATATTTTTCTAGATTTTCTAAAATCCCTGGGTAGGCCATTGACAGTAATTTTCTATGTGGTAATGACTTTACATCCAGTCATAGACCAATAAGTCAAGACACCACTTATATTAATTATCGACAAAGATGATGGGGTATTGCACATCACCACATATGCAGTGGTAATGTGGTGTCTATAACTTATTGGTCTGTACAACCAGTACTACAGCGTACCACTTTAGGGACCTTCAGTTGTGAATTTCCAAATTCTTGCTATAGTTCAAAAGTTTATACGAACTGCATGATAAGCCCATGGATTGATAATAATGAATCAGGTAATGATTTAATATCCTCAATGACTCATCTTATAAATTTGTCACTGCAATGGGTGTTATAACAATGATTGAGCTATGAAATAAGATATGTGTTTGGTAAAATGGCAATGTAATATACCTATTTGTTTATATTGTTTTCACATATTCGTAGTGGAAGTTATGCTGGTAATATTAATGATACTACACCAAGCCAACTAGACACTCAGGTATAAATATCAATGATAATAAGTCAATGATTCCTCGGTCCTTCCACCACGTAGTCATAGTAGAAAAATGGGTAGTAAGTTATCTTCATAGAAACGCATCGCGCGCAGCTTGTATGTGTGCGCCATGCGTATCAATGCGTCGCGCACGCACACTCAAACCAAAACTAAACCCGGTTATCAGTGCGAAACAATGCATGTGATGTTTGAGTGTGCGTGCGCGATGCATAGATACGCATGGCGCACACATAAAAGCCGCGCGCGGTGCGTTACTATGAAGATAACCTACTATTCATCTTTCTACTATGACGTAGTGGGAGCTTCTGCCACAGGAGTGCCCAGGGGCCCAAGCTCACAACATTGTGGACAGATTGCGGAATCATTGACTTATTATCATTTGATACTTATACCTGAGTGTCTAGTTGATCTTGGTGGTGTAGTAAGTGGGGCTTTGATTCCTGCTAGAAGCAAATTTTGGAAACAGCATTTTCATACTTTGCCCTGGTTTGGGTGTCATTGGAATCCCCCCAGTCCATTGTATGGTAGTCAAAGTACAATCGTTGCTTAGTTTGGGAACATACAGTTGGTGTGTAAGTCTCGTGATATTTATTTAATGTGTATTCTTCATAGTGGTCAATAGACACATTTTATTTTACAGCGGCAATAGGTAGAGGGTGGGAATTGACAGCAGGGTGTAAAGACAGTAAAAGAATAAGTTTTGGATCAACATAATAATCATATGGTAGAGGGCTTATGGTATACTTAAGGTGACCAATACAAGGAGATAGAAAGGAGCAGAACCATGGACAGTAGGATTTTTATTTTGACTATGTATAATATGAATAATCTCTTTTGGCAGAACTCAGTCTTCTAGGCCTGGGGCCCTACCACCACCTCTTATAGCAGTATTGCTTTAACGTTTCAGTGACTTTTTGTGCAATGACGTTTCTTATTGTCATGACAATAAGGTACGTCATTGCACGAAAAGTCGCTGAAACGTTAAAACGTTCCTATAATTGAATCGCGATAAGAGGTTGTGGTAAGCCCCCTGTATTAATAAATCAATCTCAATATTGAGATCGAACTTGAAATGCTGTTTTTGACAGATGTTCCATACATTAAACGTCAAAACTGCATCTTAAGATCGATCTCAACTTTGAGATGCATTTATTAATACGGGCTTTAGTGTGACTATTACCATTGGTGCAAATTTTACCCGTACTCTTAACTTGACCAAACTGTATTGCTGTCCTTATCAGTTCTTATCATGATTGTAGAGTAAAAGCAAGATAGCAATATTGTCATATTTACTATATTATATAGTGGGATAACAGAATAGGTACCTGCACATGAGCTGACACACAAAATAATAACATATATAAAGGTATCTACATCATAACATCGCTACAACCACACATAAATTCATACTAAAACCAGAAATCTACAAATATGACACTAGTAGGAAGATGCAAGTTGCACCAAGGTAAAAAAACATCAGACAGTATACTTACAACGATAATATGTGAGCTACAAACATAATAAACACTGGTCTTGACCTAAATGTACATATGAGGACTGTTATCATTATTCATGCAGGTTTTATATCTAGGCCGTGTACTCACGGTTCTGGACTGTACTGAGCACCACCGAAGAAGCCGTGCCTGTCCGGCTGCGTCGTCACCGACGAACATATTGATGTAGTATCGGCCTGATCACTCCTGTCTCCTCCCGCACTTTTCACACTTTTCTGCAGCGACATGTTGTCCACTTATTCTACCTTCCACCGATTACCATCACTCACTACGCGATCAGTCTACCACAAACAGTGGGCGTACGAATTAATTACAAAACATGTATGCCTCCTCACGCCTGACGATAGCCGTTCGCGGCACCACGAAACTATAATTGGAACGGAGAAATGGCTGTTGCACACATGCTGCGGCTACCGCCACATAGCCGGAGAAGGTGGATACGGTAACAATACGTGCTTAGAATGAATACAAACCAATACTTTTTCTTATCAAAACTTAACGTGTGGGTGGGCAAGTGAAATACGTCATTTTAAGTTTTAGTGATGTGCCTCGCATTATTTTAGTCAGTTTCTGTAATGTCAGGATATCGACTAAATTTCGAAAACGTCTTGCATTTTATAACGAAATGATAATAAATAAGATTGCATATTATATTTTATAATATAAATACGAATAATATTAATATTACTTATTCATTTGGGTAAATCGATTTCAATTACGAATTGACGACATTTCAATCGACATCGACATTTTACTATAAGTTTGTGCACATAACTATTTGTTTATGTATTGCAACATAAAAAAATGTATTCAAAATTACAACATAGGTACCAGTAGTATTAATTATATCGTATTTATACAATTTCACTCCTCTTTCTTTACTTATCTTATCATCAATTAATATAAACGTGGAAAAGAGTACCAAGTTGTCAGAGTATTCAGTTATGTGTTTTTTTAATGGGACTATTTATAGGCCCGCCACACTATACATACTACCATCATTGTAAACGCCCATTACACCATCCAATTTGCAGTACACAAATGGTGCATTCCATTCACTGTTAATTTTGTTAATTTCGTTATTTTCGATCACAAGTCTCGTTCCACTCGCACCAACTTGTACTGAAAGTGATCATTATTATCGTTTTTAACAGTTTTTGTGGACGAAAATAGCAAAAATTACGGTGAATGGAACGCAGCATAAGTGATCTCGTATGCTTAAATTGGATGGTGTACTGGCAGTTAGACAGCTAGTCATTCAATCTAGAGTGATCGTATGGACTCTGCCGCATTTGCTAATCTAGCTAGCTAACTAGCGCACCAGATTGGATGGTGTAATTACGTCTAGCGTGCTTAACGCTACCTGTGCACGGTAGACGTGTGTCGTGACATTATTTTCACGAAACGTAACGTAACCGGTTACAGCGAGGGCGTCACCGGTTATTTAATAGGTGATTTTTGTAACTAGATATTTTTGTAACTCTATGGTTTTCGTCACTACTAGTTTCTTGTATAGTACAAAAATACAAACATTGTTATTTGTTACTTTTAGATGTCTATGGGTGACCGGTGACATAATACCTATGATGTAGTTCGGGCTGCAGCTAAATAACCTGTTACAAAAATTACCAGTTACTCGTTCGTCGCGTAAACAGTGATTCGGTGAATTAGCTCGTAACCAGTTAATGTAACCGGTGACGTGAAATAACGCTCACGCCTAGTGCGCGTTCGAACGGGAGGACGTATTTGTCGTGAATGCACAATTACGCAACCGCAGTCTAAAGAAAAATAAGTCCTATTAAATATAATAGAACGCTACAAAGTCATGCCATTTTTATGGGATAGAAACATAAACATTATAAAAAGAAAGACATGAGAAATAATGTTTTTTTTTAAATCGTCATAATTGAAGTCGACACCAATGCTAAAGAAATATAGCCTATTTTTGGGCAAGAATGTAAGCGCTCTTCGAGGAGATCGTAGCCTAGTTGGTAAGGCGCCCGATACATCGGCGCGTTAAGCCACGTTCGGCTCGGTTGGGCCTTGGATGGGTGTCCGAATTATAACATCTGACCTCCTCCGTGCGTCGGAGGGCACGTTACGCTGGCGGTCCCGGGTGTCATTTGAAGATCTTTGACAGTCGTTACAGGCAGTCAGAATCCTGAAAAATCTGACAAATATGGTCTTACCCTTAAGTTGCCGATAGTCCCACTAGTTGGGTCTCGGAGGGCAGATGGCGATCGCTCCGTGTAAATATCGGTGATCAGCCAAATCAGGGTGGACTGTAAGCCGACCTCTTATAATGGGATAAGGCTAGGAAGATGAAGAATAATGTAAGCGCTCTTCGGAAGGTGCGGGTCGGACGACGATCACTCCCAAAATGAAGAAGTGAAACTAGATAGCAAGCTAGCTAGTGTAGTGTAATGGGACGCTCTTTTTCATTTCGCACTGCAGCACTAATTTAGCATACTACAAATTGGATGATATAATGGGCGTTAACTCTTTATTTGTTAATTACAGAGATTCAGTCGATCCAACTACATCTTAGATAAAGAATTTACCTGTAGATTTGACAAGCGCGTACACCCGTAAGGGACACAAGATGTATAATCCTGCTAAATTACGCTTAACCCTAGTGTCTATGGAATGTAATCTGACGTTTACTGCTTCTAAATTTGGTTGGGTGATGCTTTGTTTGGCTCATCCTGGACCAAAGACCTACCAAAAGTTTGTGCCCAACAAACTTAGGGCGATACGCAGAAAGTGACAAAAGATAGTACGTCTATCTCTTTCACTCTTAGGATATCGGGCGTAAGCATGTCTCGCTCAAACACGGTATTATTATTACCGTGTCATCTCTATTGATGCTTTCTCTATGAACTTCATACAGAGAATGGCCGTTTTCACATTACACGGCACGGCAGCGGCGACGGCTGTCACTGAGATATTTGCGGGGTTTTCATTGGTCAGTGACCAGTTGTCATTGGTTACTGACCAATGAAAACCCCGAAAATATCTCAGTGACAGCCGTCGCCGCTGCCGTGCCGTGTAATGTGAAAACGGCCAATGGCTGTTTTTCGATTACACGGCACGGCACCGGCGACGGCACAGTGACAGCTGTTTGCGGGGTTTTCATTGGTCAGTAACCAATGACAACGGGTCACTGACCAATGAAAAAGCTGCCGCCATGCCGTCGCCGGTGCCGTGCCGTGTAATCGAAAAACGGCCAATGAAAAGCTCGACATAGGTTGTTGAGTAGTGACGTACTTACGTTCGTTAACAAAGAGATACTATAATACGTAAAGCTTATATTTTATTAATTTATTGTACTTGTGGAAAACCTTGTGTGAGGCCTGGCCTATGTCCAGCAGTGGGTGGACGTTTTGGCTGAACTGATTTTGATGATTGTACTTTATGTTATATTTATTGTATGTATTGTTAGCCACCTACTAACTGGTAGTGGTGGGTCGTTAACGATTTTTGGGTTAACGCAACGAAGCCGTTAAATTCATCATGTTAACCTGTTAAAAAAGCCATTAATGTAACAGATTTGTACCAACGGCAACGTAGCAGTTAATAGATGAAACTTTGTTCAAATTGAAAAAAGAGCTGACGTTACGCCGCAGGCTGCTAAAACCAAAGCAATGTTTTCGTGTTTTGAAGTTAGCTTGTTTGAGTGACCAGTCAATTTTAAATAATTAATGATCAAAAGTCGTCATCTAAATGAAATAAACTTGCCTTCTTACTTTTCCAGGCTTAGGACTGGCTGGCGGAAAAAGGATATACCAGGCGTATTTAAAAGTTTAATTCATTTTATGTAAATAATCATTTAATTTTTTTATATACATATCTAATCATCTTATTTTTTTTATATTATGTTTTTTTTTGTTATTTTTTTATTATTTTTTGTATTTTTTTACATTATTTACACAATCTTCGTTTTATTTAAACCTGTTAGGGTTGATGGTGGTGTAACTTAGAAACATAGATATCTCTCACTCTCGCTCGTACAATTTTAAGCTAGCGGCGTCTCGCTCGCTCACATTGGCGCCCTCGCGTCCACTCGGCATATTCCGTTTCTATTCGTTCTTTCAACGCAGAAGAAATAGATAATTTTAGCTGGTTTTGCGTTAGCAGCTTCAGATTACGTTAGCGACTTTTGAATACCTTTTCGTTGAGATAATATAAAAAGCGCATTGCCAAAATCGTTGAATGACACAGTTGATAGATTTAGCGGGTTTTGCAGTAAACAAAAAGCTGTTAATTCGTTAACATTAGATTAACAGTTAAAAAAAGCCGTTCGTTGAATTAACGCCCACTCCTACTAACTGGTAAATTTAAGTTGGCAACACTAAACAGCTGTCTGCTGTCTGACTGACGCATAAATAAAAAAAAGTTTTTTAGGTTATGTTTGGGATTTGGAGGTTTTGATGATTTCGAATAAAAATTGAATTGAATAAGCTGTAATAATGAACAACTTGAAAAAGTCGCTTACATTTCCACTCTTCACGAGGCTAAGTTCAACAGCGCCCGCCGAGTTTGTGAACAGAAACCCTCGGAACTTAGAAAGAATACGAATCGCTCGTAAACCTGATGGATATCACTTAGAGAAACCTGGACGGAAATTCTGGCACAAGTTGGTATTCCCCGATCCAAATGCTGACTTTAAACATATAACAGACTTATTTTGATATAGTCATCTACTTCCTACGGTCCTACTTTTTTTTCCTTATCTCGTGTAATGCATATTACTCCATAGACCTTATTTTTTTTTTAGATTGGCTCTCACACCAAGCAACCGCACAGTCACAGCTCAGGTGATCCACTTCTTAAACGGTCCAGTTATTGAAGCAAAGTCATCAGAATGGGCCCTCCGTAAACAGCTGTACAGCATTAACGATACATGTGCTTACATCAACTTGGGCAGAGTTTTTGCACAACGATGCCTCGAGTCTGGTATCACGGAAATGTACTGTGATATTCAACCAGTTGAGGGGGGTAAAGTGGACAAATTCCTTAAAGAAGTGGTCAATGGTGGTGTTACATTGCAAGAACCAGAAGTATACAAGAAACCTAACGCTTGGGACCAGTTTAGACCTGAAAAACCATGGGAGTTGGCTGAAGAATAGTTTTATGTAGTCATACTATAGTAGTGCTTATAATTAAATAGTTTTATTTCCTTCCAAGTATTTATTTTTGGGATAACATGGCTTCTAAAAGTTGTTGGAATATTTCATTCTAAAACAAAAATAATTTATGTCCCTACTTAGGTTTTCACAGATATTTGTTAAAACTTCGGTTTTCTGTGGTTCATTCAGTTTAGGTAGGTTTTGAACCGATTTCCACACCTTTATTTATCAACAAGTAGGTATGCATGGAGACCATGCTACAGGATCATGGGCTATAGGCATGAACGTAATACCGAGACTTAAAACTTCCTTGCATTTTACGTAATAATTTTTTTTTTCTGATTCTGAACGTGACATAAAAATAGGTAAATCAACCATAGAGTACTATGAAAAAGATTCCATTTTTGAACGTAATAGCTGCTGTCATTCTCGATGGCTTCCGTCCGGTCGTCACAACAATAGTTGATTTACTTATAAGGGTATTAAAGTATGAAATGTATTACTAATATAAAAAGACAGTTTTTGTTATTAAAATATATATTAATTATGATTCATTATCCAAAATTTATGAATTTTTCATTACATCATTTTAAAAAGGCTGTCAACAATTTCACAAATGAAAATGGCGGAAAGAATGATGGCGTCTATTTCTTTTAAAGATAGAGCAACAAAATTATTTTCATCTCTTTCTTACACATGGGTTTCTCCATTAAGCATAGAGCACGCGTAGTGATCAATATGTCCACGTGATCCTGTCGTCAGTCGCGACTCGCGTAATTGCAAATGCAAAATGCACAGGAAAGGAACGTTTGTGTTACAATGAAATCATAATTATTTTGTTTATTGTATATCGTAGTGTTGTAGTTCTAAAATGCCTGCGTCTATAGGTGTTAATTTACGCGTAACTGGCCACTGCAGCCAAGGCGGGAGAAAGTACATGGAAGACTTGTTTTCCGTTGCTTATCAACAAACTGAAGACGAGAGGGATTTGGAGTACGCTTTCTTCGGAATATATGATGGACACGGCGGGAGCGAAGCAGCAGCTTTTGCGAAGGAGCATTTGATGGACTCTATAGTGAAACAGAGGCAGTTCTGGTCAGACAACGATGAGGATGTACTGAAAGCGATCAGAAATGGTTACATGTTGACCCACTTGAACATGTGGAAAGAGTTGGGTAAACATCAAACTTTACTTATTTAACAGAACCAATTAAAAAGGTAGCTGTGAAGCGGGGACGCCACATTGTTGGATTCCAACGAGGTTTCTTAGTGATTGTACCAAATGCTTTGGTTGACCTTGTTGTAGTAACTCATTATTTTTTTCTTGAGTGGTTTGACATTGAAGCTACAGAATTTTTTCGAATGGTCATTGTCGTTTTCGTCTTGCTTTGTTAGATAATGGCTTGTGAAACAAACACATTATGTATATTTGCACAAGTTTTTGGGAATCCCACTCACTTTGGCTGAGTGAAAGCAGTTTTACCAGTTTACATTTTTATTGGCTCAAGTTTCCTCTTACAAATGTGTTATGTATAAGGTCATTATTGCAACTTGTGTCCGTATAATGTGGACCAAATTAGTTTTTTATAAAAACTTGAGAAATTATTAGTCTCCCATATAAACTTTCATCTCCTATTTCACCCTCTTAAAGTTTTATTTTTGCAAAAAAAGTAGCCTATGCCTTCTCCAAGGTCCAGTCTATCTCTGTACCAAAATCATCAAAATTGATTTAGTCATGCAAAACATAACAGACAGACAGAGTTACTTTGGCATGTATTATATTAGTATAGATTTCTGTAAACACGGACTAACCTATGCTTAGCTTATGACTTTCTATAGATGACTATCATATAGGAGCCATTTCTCATTCCAGAAACAAAAGTATCCTGTATCTTGTCTATGCTTAAAGCAATGATCATGATAGGTTTAAGTTTTATAAGTTATTTTTTATACCACTAAGGAGGTAAACAAGCATACCCACCTGATTTTATGTGGATACCGTAGCCTATGGAGACTTGCAATATTAATAATTTCTGCATGTATGTTTAGATACCAACTAAAAATATGTTTTTAACCGAACAAAAGTATTAATGCTGTATGTTATTATTTCAGAGAAATGGCCAAAAACAGTAACCGGGTTACCAAGCACTGCGGGCACTACCGCAAGTGTAGCATTCATACGCCGCGGCAAAATATACATAGGACATGTCGGAGACTCTGCTATTGTCCTTGGTTACCAAAAAGATGGTAAGATAACCAACATGATAGTAAAAGTATATTTTTTAGTTATTCTGTTGGCAAAAAGTTATGATGAAATGAAATTTTACTCATCTACAAAGTATTTCTGTCTTGCTCATATGGCATTACCATGAGAAGGATAATACAGTTAGTTAAGGCATATGTATTTAGTTTTAACAATGGATTTGCACCACTAACATACTAAACTGGCCGTATGACTAAAAACTATTAACGACTACAGTGGGGTTCATATTATGGGTTTTAGTAGGACCCTGATTAGTAATTGTACAAGCTTACTTCTGTCTGAAAATATGGCCACAACCAGATTAAATAATTATAAAAATAATAATATCCTGGGGCATTCTTTTACACACGGCTACCTGATCCTAAACTAAGCAAAGCTTGTACTATGGAAACCAGATAACTGATATTACTACATATACTACTTTTTGTTTGTAAATACATACTTAATATAAAAAAAAAATAAAAAAAAATACACTCATACTCGGGACATGCAGACATGTTCATGCACACAAATGCATGTCCCGGGTAGGAATCGAACCTACGACCTGCAGCGTGAAAGGCCGAATCTTAGCCAACCACGCCAACAGGCCCGTCAAAAATCATAATAATAGATATTTTAGCTGTGTCATAAAATAGATACAACAATAAGTTTTGTTCAAATGTTTCGTCCAATGTAAACACTTGGTAACAATTAGTAACAACTAATACAACTATGTTAACTTACAATATAAAACAAATTTTAAAAAAATGGGTGACTATCCATTTTGGATAGTTGGCCATATTTAGACTTATTACCAGCATAAGGCCTAGGCCGCACAGTGGTTATATCCACGCTGTTAAAACCTATCCTATGGAATCATATGAACCGCAAGTGTGGATAGGTTCATATGATTCCATAGGACACAGATTTAACGTGGTTTTAACAGCGTGGATATAACCGCTGTGCGGCCTAGGCCTTAATAATCTGTTTGAAGGTACACTTATAACTTAAATATGTCTTCATTGGTCAAAGACGTTTACAGTATGAATCCATCCCTAAAATAATGATTGTCTGTTGCAGATTGTGAGGATTGGGCAGCGAAACCTTTAACATTAGACCATAAGCCGGAATCTACCACAGAAATTGAACGCATACAACGATGTGGGGGCAAAGTGATCTCAAAGGCAGGTGTACCGAGGGTCGTGTGGAATAGGCCCCGGCTAGGACACAAGGGCCCAATTAAGAAGAACACACCCATGGATGAGATACCGTTCCTAGCAGTAGCACGATCACTCGGTGATCTTTGGAGTTATAATCCTCAGAATGATGAGTTCATCGTCAGTCCGGACCCCGATGTCGGCGTTTTGTGTATAGACCCGACTAAATTTCGGTAAGTTTATTGAAATTAGCGTTAATGTATCAAGTTTGCTTTAGTCATCAAAAGAAACTCTTTCCCTGAAACGCGCGTTCAATACTCGAGTATAATACGCGATAGTCCCTTTGGCAAAATAAAAACTACTTACTGTTTTAGATCCTAATAATATGGTATAATTATTAATTAATAAACCGATTATTTTATGACCATTTATTTCAATCAAAAGTATAAGTATTATTTATTATTATTAAAGTCATAAAGTAGAAAAACATCAACTGCCGAAAACAGTACGCAGTATTTATAAAAAACAATATCGGCAGATATGACAGGCTGCGTTACATCAGGCGCATGCCGCGCTCGAGTACTCAGTTTTGACGTTAGAACGCATAGGCATTTCATGATATGAGTGCTCAGGCAAGGCATCTGGACTCACCAATGAAAATCAATACTAGGTCAACAAATCAACTCATAACCAACACTAAAGTTAAAAGTTAAAACTAAGCTTTCTTATCAATATAGTTTTGAAATCATCGAAATCGGTCCATCCGTTGCGATTTCATATGATGTGTGGCATGTGCGTGTGACGTCATACGGGACTGTCGGATTGAAGGCGCGTTGTACACGCGCCGCGCGCGCCAGCCCACGCGCCGCCGTTCATTACAAAGCGCGCGTGGTCTAAATGACGTCACACAACCGCGCTCGAACAACGCTAGTAATTTGGTCACAGCTTCGTAAATTTTTGTCGTAGACCAAATATTTTTGCACTGGGTGTTATGGATTTCTTAGCTCTATAAATCTGTGTACTCAACTAAATTCGTTACGGGTCTCCATTCACTTCTGTGCATACATTTAGTAATAAATATTATGTATTTGATTGCAGGTGTCTGATATTCGGTACGGACGGGCTGTGGAACATGATATCGCCGGAGAGCGCCGTGAGCCTGGTGCAGGCCACGGAGCGCCACAACGAGGCCGCGCTGGTCGGCGGCGGCGGCACCCAGCCCAGAGACTGGCTCAACCCCTCCAAGAGTCTAGTCGATCATGCTTTGGAAAGGTACGCTTATTATCCTTCAAGAAATGATTTGGTATTGAAAGCATGTATACTTCTATAGGCTACGGTAACTGCTTTATATTAGGCGGGTCGTTAGTTTGACAATTTAGTAACATTAAAAAACTAAGGCTAGGAGAAATAAATGGTTTCATAAAATTTGTAAGGCGTGACGAGTGCGACGTGAGTAGAAGCATTATTTATTTATACAAGTTGAACGACTTCGATGTCGGACGTGTCTCGCGTCACAAGCAAACCGATCGTGCGTCATACTCGCTGTCAATAAATAATATAGATTCACAATGGCGAGCTTTTAGCACCGAGTTTATGTCGTCACAGATGGTCGAACACCCGGATGCGGGCCGACAACACGTCGGTGGTGACGCTGATGCTGGACCCGCCGGGCCCGCCGCGCGCCACCGTGCTGCGCTCGCGCAGCAGCGCCGCGCGCGCCGGCGCCGCGCCCGCCGCGCCCGCGCCCGCGCCCGCGCCGCCCGACCGCCGCCGCGACCCGCCGCCCGACGCGGACTCGCGCGCCCTGCCGCAGAACGGACTCACCATCATGACCCGCTACTCGGACGCCGAGCGCCCGCCGCCCGCGCCCGTCCCCGCCCCCGCGCCCGCCCCCGCGCCCGACACGCCCCTGCCGCCCTGCGCCACGCTGGACGCGCGCCTGCCCGCGCCCGCGCCCGACGCGCCCGCGCCCCGCCCGCCCGACGACGACCCCGACGCGTTCGTCAACTACGGTGACCCGGCCGAGTCCTACTTCATGGCGCGCCTGCTCAACCGGACGCGAGTTGTCAACACGCTCTCCGCCGTCCGCGAGGAAATCTCGGGCACGCCGCCGCGGGCCCCCTCGGAGCCGCGCGAGCCGGCGCCCGTGCCCGCGCCCGCGCCCGTCACCGAGCTGCCGGAACCCGACGCCGACCCCGAGCTCGACGCGGCGCCGCCCCGGCCCCCCGCGCCGACCCGCCGCCCCGCCGCCGGCGACGCGCCCCTCGCGGTCGCCGAGCTCGACCGCGCGCCCGACGACGACGGTGGAATACAGATCAACGAGGTGTCCTCGAGCTCCCCCACGGAGGCGCCGCCGAGGGCGCGAGGCCGCCGCCCGCGCAACGAGGGGCGCCGCGAGCCGCCGCCCGCCGCGCCCGACCGCGTGCTGCGCTCGCACCACGAGCCCGAGCCGCCGCAGCGCCCGCACACGCGCCAGGCGGCCACCCGCGCCCGGCCGCCGCCCGCCGCGCCCGCGCCGGCCCTCGACCGGGTCGTCATCCTGACGCGCCGCACGCCGACCGCCTCGTCGCCGGCGCCGCCCCCGCCGCCGCCGCGCGCCGACCGCTCGGTCGAGCCGAGGCCGAGCGGCGGCCGCCGCGCCGCGCCCGCGCCCGACGACCCGGCCGCGGACGACGACGCGAGGAGGGGGACCGCGCGCGCGACGCGCTCCCAGGGAGGCGTCGCGTCGACGCCGCTCGCGCAGAAGATAACGCGCAGCATCGGGCTGTACGCGCGCGAGCTGCGCGGCGCGTGCGGCGGCTCGGCGGCGGCGGCGGGAAACTCGGCGCGCGCCCCGGGGCCGGCGCGGCGGGCCCCGGCGGCGCGGCGACAGGGCGCGCACCGCTCGAAGGAGAACCTCGGCGCCGCGACGGCCCGCGGCCGCGCCCGCGCCGCGCGCGCCGCGCCGCCCGCCCCGCCTGAGCCGCGCCGCGACCCGCCCGAGGTGCACTCCACCACGGCCGAGCCCGCGCCGCCCGCGCCGCCGCCCCACGCCTGCGCCGGCGCCGCCCCCGCCCCGGAGCCCGCCCGCCCGCGCGCGCTGCGCTCGCGCAACGACGCGGGCGAGCCCGCCGCCTGCAAGCGGCCGCGCTGCGACGAGCCGGGCGGCGTGGCGGCGGGGGCGGGCGGCAAGGCGGCGCGGCTGGCGCCCGAGCGCTGCGCGCGCGCGCTGGGCAAGCGCGCGACGGGCCCGTGGGCGCCGGCGCTGGCGCTGCGCAACCGCCTGCGGCGGCGGCTCGCCAAGTAGCGCGCCCGGCGCCGCGCCCCGCCCCGCGCTCGGATCCAAAGATGACCGCGTCGTATACGGTTAATTTTATGTTGTTGATGTTTTTTTTATGTTTATCGCGGTCGCCGGCGGCCCCGCGCCTCGCGCGCGTCGGCGACGTCGAACGATAGTACAAAGGAATATATTCTATATCTAACGTGTAAGTTTACCGCGTGGACCAGGACGATTTAGCCCTAGTAGATATTTATTTTCTCACTGTATTCGTAGCTTCTGTCGTGATGCATTTAACCGTAGGCGAATGTAGGATTCTGATTTTGGTAGTCGTGGCGTCGGATCGGAGGCTATACGTTACGTAGGTAGTACTTTTCGCGTGAATCCTGTTACCGTTGGAAGCGGCGTGCGCGGGTCGAAATGAAGTTCTAATTGTCCTTATTTAGGTGTAGACTTCATTTTCGAACGCACCGTCGCTTCGAATTTAGACCGGCGTACCAGACATAGGAGTTAGAGAAGGTAGAAGTTTTAAGTATACGTTATTTAATTATGTCACGTTAACTCACGGGGCTCTGTTACCTAGTTGGCAGGACTTGTCTATGCCAATGATGCACGTTTATATTTCACGAAATTTTAAAGAAGACATTTTGATACCTTGTTACATACTACTCAGTAGGTATACACGATATTTTATCGGCTATCGAATTCACTATACATAATATATTTGGGATTATACCAAGAGTGCTTTCTCGAAATATAACGTTAATTAAGAGTGCTATTCCTTATATTAAAACATGTACAAGTTTGCATGTTAACAAGACACCGAAAACTGTTTTAAATTGTGCTGATAAGTATATTTTCTATACGAGTTTAGCTTAGATATCGGAGAAGTTATTCTTTTGGGAAAAGAATTGTTTTATGTACTTCCTAATTAGCCTTATTCATTTTAGACATAATAATATTGTTATAACGATGACGTGACGAAACATAGTTTAATGGGAATGTTCTTATGAGCACTGGTAACTTGGTTTACATTGCAAAACATATCTAGTAGTATAAAATAGTTATACGGACACACGCTAGTGAAACTCTGTGTATTATTCGTTAAGGACTTGGTGAACCAACCATTTAGTTAATTCATCCGTCGATCTCCTAATAGTTATCCATATTTTTAATACATAATCTACCACCTCCACTTTAAATTTTATCTATGAAAATGATGTGATTATGAGACCATTGATTTATTTTGAAACCAAAAAGGTTTTGCATCACTGATGCGATATTGTTTGTTGACTCTTTGAAATAATATAAAAGTAACCTTTTTCGCAACAAAAGATTTGAATAGATGTACCTAAGAGTGGACTGAAGATGTATGTTAAGTAAGAGTCCAAGTTATGTACATAATATAAATAGGTGAAAAGAGTATGTAATAATAATGTGCCTCATTTGTTACCGATTTAATAACAAATACATAGGTGAAAGTGTTCTTTGATATATTGAGATATGTATTTTTATTGGAAATAAAATTTATGCATTGTAATTTAGCTGTAAAAGAGGATTAATATAATTTGTTAAGCTAATTGTGTAGAGTTTTAATGAAAATTGGCGATCTGACCCTTACGAGGTAAAATACAACAACGAGGCAATACAGTTAGTATAGTTTATGTACCTACTTAACTAGCAGCAATGTAATAGTTGAATATGAATTTAAAGTCTTCATATAAAGCGCCCTGTAAACGATCAAACTTATTTGACAAATTTCTTGGTCAAACTTCACGTTTTCGTCAAACAATAGTTAGATTCGGTTTTCACCTAGCTGTTGTCCTCCATGATGCCAAGGCAACGACTGAGATTTTGTTTGGCAAACACCGCCGTTCACGTTAAAACATTTTTGTCACACTCGTCAATCAAGATTTTCGTCAAACGTTACCAACCAATTACCAACACGTAGACTATTTGACAAACGCGTAAAATTTGACAAACAGTTTGATCGTTTGTAGGGCGCTTATCAGGATCTTATTTTACTGAAATGTAAACGTTCCAAACCTGTACAACAGTTATTTGGAATGTCTATTGTAATATGTACCTATAAGGGCCAGAATGCCAATATGGAAAAGTGGTAATATTGTAACTTGGAGGGTAAAACTGCCTTGGAGAGAAGGGATAAACCTATTGGGTTACGGCAAACAAATCGCTATTTAATATACCTAGATTGAGACGCTAAAAACAAATTTATTACTTATACATAATTAAAAGTAAAAGGTTATTGTAAATTTTATTTTTTGATTTAAATAAAGTTTGTATGAAATATAATGTTGTGTTTTAATGGAAGTTGGAAGTTGTAAAAATTTATTTGTTATCATTCTAATAGTATTACAATTTACAACCATCAGTGAACTAAAATATTGTTAAATAGGTACAGACAGAAATAAATAGTCAATGTAACGGGTCCATAAAAATTTGCAGGGTAAGAGACCCAGTTCCCAGCACGTATTTTTTATTAGGTAGGTACAATTCAAAAGTTCATTCGTCGTAATACCATGAAGTACACATAATCACGACAGCAGTCAGAATAACTGTAACTACTCCGGGCAGGTAGTTTTTACGCGTCGGCCATTGAATGCGGAAATTATCGGTCCAGATGCATCTTCCCTCAGCATGAATGGGCGCCAACCCGCCCTATTTTTATTCACACCACTGCCAAACCGCGCGCTCGCGATCACCCTACTATTTCAACTCGGCTAGGTTATAGTTTAGGCGCGCGCTCTAGCATCCTGCCGAGTTCCCTACGAGCCGGTCGCCGTTCGTTGTCAGTTACGCGACGAACGTATTATGTGTCGCATCTGTTTATTTCACACTATCGTGTTAAAATGTGACTGTATAATCGAACATTGTGATAATAAGACCAAGTGAAAAAATCGTTACAATTTCGAATGTGGTTCCGTTGTCTGCATAAAAAGCTGTATTGACGTGAAAAAACGCGGGAATCTGGGACCTAGTTAGTGCAGTGCGTATCGATCGTGCAGTTGCATTGTATACTGTATGGTGCATTCGAAATAGAGCTATAAATGTTGTTTACGCTTTCTCGTATTTTCCTCCGTGATACGACCGGCTGCTATTATTAGCTGTAGGGTTAATAGTTATCGATCGGCGATGACATAGTAGAATTTAGGGTTGACGGTACAGCGTTTTTGAATTTCGATCACGTTCGCAACCGGATCTGAATAAATAAACATTGTTAAATATAGTAGGTAATATAAAAAATTGCGAACACGCATTCCTTGTGTGATATAACAAGCTATACCAGTTTTTTGATCTTCACTGTGCAGGATAATTTTGGCAATTTATCAATAGGTTACGGCCGTAAATATACAACTTTTTTGTTAAACTCAGTAGGCGCAGTAGTCAAGCGTAACTTAAAACTTTTAACTCTTAAAAGTAATAAATAATACAGTATTCCTACTATCATAGATTTACCGGATATATAATCGATACGTTTAAAAATAGAAACGCACGTAGCCGTTAACGAAAAAAAAAAAGTATCCGGTTTGGAATAATGACCACAATGATATATGGTCTTTTGTTCATCTAGCTAGATGATCAATATAATAAACTTTGGTTAAATGTACTTATAAGTACTTCAGTATAATACCGGTCCCATTTAATGGGGTTTTCAAATTTCGCAGATAATTAACCACATCTCTCGCATCACGATCCAATCTGAATCTTCTAATCAAAATATCGAAAGGAATTCGAGAACAGGAATAGGCTCCTTTACCCCAGTAACTAAAAAGTATTATTTACGATAAGATGAGCCATATTGGATGTCGGTATTATTTTCAACATTATTTCCCGAAAACAAATGACCGTAATGTGCATGGGATCCCTTAGGACAGTCACGTTACATGTCTCCCTGCTCTTTTTCGTAGTAATATGGGGCCATCCATAAATTACGTCACACGTAAAGGGGGGGGTGAACGATATGTGACATTGTGTGACAAGGGGGGAGGGGTCCTAAGTTAAGTGATGTCACATTTAAAAATGTAATATATCCAAGTATTAAAACCGAAATTTTAACTGTAACCGAAAAAATTTGAAAATTTCTGAAAATTTAAAAAAATATGTGACGTCACACAGGGAGGGGGGAGTCTCGCAAACGTGACCAGCTGTGACAAGGGGGGGTCTAAAAATCATGAAATTCGTTTGACGGAATTAATGGATGGCCCCTATCTTTGAGGTAGGTAGTTTTAGATGCTTCAAAATATTTGTCCAAAGAGTTCGAGCCTGCATCATTTACGCCGGCTCCAGACGTGGGTCCAAACATTGGCCCAACGTCGTTCGTCCAACAGGAATTGGCCCCAACGTTGGATTGCCTATTTTTCTAGACCCACACAGTAGAGTTACGTTGGAGCCAATGTGAGCTCGCATTAGCGGTGAATATGCAGTGTCTGATATCCGATATCCTACAAAGCCGGCACTCGGCAGAATGGCAGACAATACATGACACGGTCCAGATACCCCTTGTGACGCAAATGAAACCTTACACGGACGGATTATTGTGTACAAAAGGTTGTACGCTTATGCAGTTGAATCAAGTCCGAAAAATATAGTGGCAAACTAGCGTACGGCCCGCCTGATGGTAAGCATACCGTAGCGTACAAGGAACATTAACTCTTTACCCGAGGTAGTGTATTGATTCACGCGTAGGTATTTGAAGCGCTTAAAAAACCAAGATGTAATTGTTCCCGACACAACGCGACGTGCCACGTGTGATGCGCCGACGCCAACCTTAGTTTTAAATAGTTTTATTGCATTGTATAGAATAGCACAAGGTCCCAAAAATAGATAACCATAACCGTAAAACGATAGGATAGCAAGTAAGTTTTTTGTATGTAATTTTAGTAACAGTTATGGGAACAGAAACAAGCGGCTCGAACATTTGGCACGAGCAATAAAATCATTTGCGCGGTACCTTTTTAGGATTAGAAGTAATAGCAATAGGTTGTATAAAATGTGTTTTAAATAGGTTGTTTTTGGAAATAAAGGATGCGTTCGGACTGGTCGCAGTGGGGATAGAATAGTATATAAGCCAGGGTGCTTGAATAGAAAATTGTAGACCGTGAGCAACAGCCACCGAGATAGTATAGTAGGTAGACCGTGAGCAACAGCCACCGAGATAGTATAGTAGGTAGACCGTGAGCAACAGCCACCGAGATAGTATAGTAGGTAGACCGTGAGCAACAGCCACCGAAATAGTATAGTAGACACAACGAATCCCTGCGACCTTTCCGAAGCAGTTAACCGTCTGGAAGCGTATTCATTTGCATTACGGCGACCCTTGGGAATAGAGAAGACCCACCACCACATATAGAAGAAACGCCACAATTATTCGCTGCGTGTGAAGAATCGAGACGAAACGACCGTCTGCCGCTTTGAATAGACCAACCATAGCCAAAGTGTATTCGAGTTGTCGAAGGGACTCGGGTACAGTAATAAAAGCTGATAGTTCAGCTAGTCTAGTATAGCCTAGTTCTCCGTACGTTGGCTTAAATCGTTTGTCGCAAACGTCTGCGTAAAATACCTACATTTTTACGTATGAGCCGCTCTATCTTGGCACCAAATTCAAGTTTATTTCGTTTAGGCCTACAGGAGCACTTACAAATTGTCATTTTTATTTACTTAGTTTGCTTACTTAACCATACAATTGTCATGCGTGTTAGATATTTTGAATCTGATTGTACTTCATACGACGATACCGATTCTTCCTGTACACAGTTCATTGAATCAATACCATTGCCGACTGTTTCCATTGAAAACCAATGGATTGTGAAGTCATGTACACTTCACAATCCTTTGGTCCAGTTGTATACAAACACACACACCCCTCACTCTTCACGTATGTATAACATGCAGATATGGTAGGTACTCCTAACATTGCGATCGCTAGACTTGTGCTCAGCACATTTACATGCAGCTAAATTAATTTCATACTCCGTTATCGCACTCGCAATTCAACAATCAACTTAAAGACATTTTGATGCGTTTTGGTTACCAGAAGATGAGCCGTATTTAGTGATGGGATGTTCTCGAGAACATTCTCACCCTCGGAAACTTACTCGTGAGATTTTTTATTTTGGGTGACGTTATCCTAACTTTCAATCTTAAAAACAATTAAAACCACCATACTTGCATGTTTAATGAGGTTTATGCCAAGTTTAACATGCTTCAGAAGATAAATTCTCGAAAATTCTCACGAGTAAGTTTCCGAGGGTGAGAATGTTCTCGAGAACATCCCATCCATAGCAATACCGGTTATGTTTTCAACATTATTCTGCGAGCGAATTAGTCGTACTGTGTCTATGGACTCCGTTTACCGACATACTATTTTGGACAGTCATGCGTCTCCCTAATTCTTGGTAATTTCTTTGAATTTTGTATTGCTTGAGATTCGCATCCGCGGAGTCGCGCGTGAGAGATGAGTTTGTCTTTACAGATGGAATATTTAATGTTGACTATAGCGAATTAAGAGCTTAAAACACGTAGTACGGTAGTGCTACAGAGGATACTGAAAGTGGAAACTTCCAATACAAACTGGCAAAAGCCGAGACAACGGGAAATTCCCCCAAATCACTAGTTACTAGAAATGTTTTGTAAAATAATTTTAAACTGGTTAAAAATCTCTATAAATTTGGCGGTGTTTGGCCCCCAGTCTGGATGGCTGTAGTATGTACTGCACAACGATCTTAGTAGGTACTGACCTCTTGGAACTCCGCCAATCCGTTAAACCCAGAAAATATTGGGACAGCAGTTTTACGATTGTACGAAACGGAGAAAAGAAATAGCCTTATTTTTTCTGAGAGATACAAGACAGATGCACTTAAAGTAATGTATTCTTCTTAGAATGGTGTAGACCTGACTTCTAGACGTTATCCTAATGTTTTCTTATCATGGCAGACTGAAGCATTAAAGGTATCTCTACTATAATTCTGCTCTCTTAGTACCATATCTTTTAAAGTAGGAAATTACCTTCCTACATGCTTCTGTAGAGTTAGTTGACGGGCCCGTTAGCGTGGTTGGCGCCTCTTTCACGCTGCAGGTCGTAGGTTCGATTCCTACCCGGGACATGCATTTGTGTGCATGAACATGTCTGTATGTCTCGAGTCTGGGTGTATAATATGTATATTAAGTATGTATTTACAAATAAAAAAGTAGTATATGTAGTAATATCAGTTATCTGGTTTCCATAGTACAAGCTCTGCTTAGTTTGGGATCAGGTAACCGTGTGTACAAAAATGTCCCAGGATATTATATTATTATATAATCCTAGTACTTTTTCAGAACACCAGATAGAGGCCTTTGCACTAGGATACCTTTGATATAGCAAGCATTTATAGGCTACGGTAACTGCTTAACATCAGGCGGGCCATAGCCTTGTTTGCCACCTTAGTAACATAAAAGAGTCCCGAATTTGCATAACGTACCTACTTAAAGAAAACAAAAGCATGTTAATGTCCGATCTCTAACAATTACAGTAGAATTACATGTAACAATGAATTAAAAGTTAAAAGTGTTATATAAATTCGCGAAAGTGAACCGTTTACGTCCGTTTTCGTTTTTTTGTCGGACTGTCCCGGTTGGTTTCTTTCGGCGACGGTTATTACGGTGTACGGGGACCATAAATACGGTGGAAAGTGGACATTTAGAGACAACGGGGGAAAGCTCGCGAACTGCCTGCGCCCGCGCACAGATGTTAGGATTGGGGTGACTATGCTTACTGATAACGGAGTGGGTAATAACATTAACATGATTCTTTCTACCTAATTATAATGACACATATGGAGCTGTTATAGCTGTAATACGTTGCGGTATACAAGGGACATTACCAAGAAAGAGGTTTGCGCTATTAAAGAGAGTCCATGGACACAGTACGACTCAGTCGCTCGCGGAAAATAATGTTGAAACATTTTCGATTCTCCTATTATGTCATTGTCACGTAGTGGTTATATTCTCTTTGTTAAAACTAGTGGAGTCGCGGCAGTTGGACATTATTAGTGCCAAATCACTTACCGATAAAGGCGCATGTAAACACGGACTTCCTCTGTTTACCATCCCGTTCGTAGTCACCCTATAAATAGAAAACACTGCAGTTTACCCGGCTCGGTGCTTGGCGCAGTCACCGAGATACGACGAAACTTGCAATACGCAAATCACAGTTAGGTAGTAAGTAGGTACTGTTATTAATTCCATGGTGTACTGCACAGTAAGGTCGTTATTCTTATTTCAAAATTTAAAAGCATAGATTGAAGGTTCTCTATTTTTTTAAATTTAGAAACTGCGGACTATTTTTTAACTACTTTTTTTAGCGTTATTAACGGGTATTGGTATTTTGGGTTCAATATTTATGGAAAAGTGTTTTGTTGTTTTTGAAATAACACATATTGCTTGTAATAATAAAATAGTGAACTTTAGTGACGAGACTGTTCCAAAGATTGTTCTGTGATACAAACAAAGTGATAAGGAACTGTGTTAATTGGTGCATCGAGCTGTCAATATTTATTTTGTTCCGGTCAAAGAACACTGATAAATATGGGTAAGTACAGCACTAAGATTTAAATAAAGGGCCTATCTAATCTCACTAAATAAAATGAAGATGACGTTAAGATAGATGTTAAGTTAGACGAGGGATGTATTAATAATGCTTATATAGCAACATACAGATTCATGGCTTATAGTTTCGCAACGTGGACCACCCTTAACGCTAGCTAGCAATTATGAGAAGAGGTGTCTTATTAAAAGGAAATTCACTCACGTAAATGACTTTAATTCGTTTTATTTTTTTTATAACAATAATTAATGATAAATTAAGGTAATATTTTCTTACATATTTGGAACGGGAATCGAATACTGAATTCCTCCTTCAATACGTCCCTCATCTTACCTAACACTCTGTAATAGTCTGATTTTTAATTAGACGAAGCCAACTGACAGCTGAAATTGTCACTGCTCTATGAATTTAAACCTTATTTGTTCTATTTATATTGAAAAGTGACATAAGAACCTGTCAGCCCACTTCGTCTAGTTAAAAATCTGACTATAGGTACGTAGGAGCGCTGCTAGACCTGCCTGTTTAAACAAGCGTGTTATAATATTATAGTGATACGTACAACGGTTACTCAATAGATGCCGCTACTAATCTTATGATGAGTACAAAGAGCAATTTTTTTCCAACTGTCTATACCTAAATGAGAAGATTTAAATTGTTTTACTATTATAAGAAAGAAAGAAAGAAAGAAAACATTTATTTGGCACAGCACAAAAGACACACAACACAGTTTAAATAAAACAAAAAATATAAATAAACAGACAGAACAACAAAAAGGTAGAAACAAAAACAAAACACAAACAGAAGAAGACGAATGTGTCTCACGGCTGGACCAAATAGGTTCCCAGATCAGCCTAATGCCAGGCATAAGCTTGGCGCTGATTTTCATCTTTTTTCTTTTTTTTTATAGGTAATTTTAGTTTTTATATGATCGAAGCTTTACCCACACAGTGTTTTTTATGCGTATACTAAATGCATTGTCTGGCTAATGATTGCCCATACTCTACCGTGTTCAATGCACCCAAAAAATTGCATCTCTTGAAGGTACCCTAGCACTTAAGGTACTATCTAACAATGAATCTATGGTAGGCACCTGTTTACCAGAACTTTATTATAAAAAAATAATTAGAACGTAACCCTGTTTTAAATTAGGAAGGGACTTACTTATTTCGTCTCCTACAAGCGTAAAAGGAAACCCAGATCCATTTGCCCAGAAAACGGCATCGGTACCCTCGGCATGTCTCAAGGACGTGGAGAGCTGAGTCACGTGCTTCCAAGGCAATCACAATTCACAGCCGACTGTTCGACGTGTACTCAATATTTACGAACCCCTATTCTGGCACGGGTCGGCGATGCAGATGCGATTCGGATTCGGATTCGGAGTGTCGGTCAGAATAGTAAAACGCTACACTGACAGTTCAATGGCTAAACCACTCGGCGCCCTCTATGGTCCAAAACTAAGCAACGCTTGTACTATGACTACCGTTACCAATATGGACTGGCTGGGGTCGATCCCAGTGAAACTTAGACCAGAGGCAAATCAAATCACGAAAAGGCCGTCCGTGCCTCTGGCGGGAATCGAACCTGCACCCACTTAGGCCATTATTGTTAGGACTTCGATCATTTTTGTATGGCACTACTCAGCTCATCAATGGGTACCGTGTGACAAGCTGTAGTTGTCACTCTTCAACGTATTTAAAAACCGTTTAGCAATTTTTCTTTAGAAAATTAGCCAGAAGTGAATATACTAAGTACTTACATTCATTAGATTTTACTAAAGGTTTTCTGTCCTTCGTTTCTACAACCCGATCGAATTAACTCCGCACCTGGCGGGAGGGGCACAGCATTACATCCAGATGCGGAGTTAGGGAATCGATCGATGGCATCGATCGATGGTATAATGTTTTTCGACGTCGATCGATAGTCTATTGGTGTTGAGAAACTATCGATTGACGTCGGTCGTCGACTAATACATTCTACTACGATCGATTGGTCTGGTAACAATACCCTTAACTCGATCGGGTCGTAACTTGAAGTCTTCTCGTAAAAGCGATATCAAAACCACCAGAATACGGGTGCGTAGTGTTGTTCAGCCCACGTGCCGCACTGACCCGAATGTGCCGCCGACGCACCGCCTCACACCTTTCCGACATTCCCCGCGCTCGTAACTAATGTCTGTTTACTGCCTATATTCATTTACCGAGGGTCATAAATCGCAGCCGGAATTAGTAAGAGTTGGTCAAACATACTTACCGGGGTAATATCAACCTCTCACAGATGATTGGCGTAAAGTAGTTAAATAGCGTAAAGTAGCGATGAATGAGAGCCGGAAGCCAAAACCTCCACCTTTCCCCTTCCGCTATCGCACTCCTCTTCAGGTCGGCAACGTGCGAGCGATGCCTTAGGTAATTATAAGCATCTATAGGCTACGTTTAACATCAGGCAGGCCTATGCTTACCACTGTCGATAATCATAACTTAAAACCAATTTGATGTTGATGGTGACGGCAGCGTCCCCCGAAAGCGCCTGAACACCACCTTTCGGCCAGTAGGTACTTTTCCTGCATGAAAGTTGACAGCTTTTTAGTGGGGACCAAGACCACTTGACAAACGCTTTGAAATTACCGTTGTGACTCGAGCCCGACTGCTGAACTCTCAAAGAGACATTGCTCTGTTAGCAGTCCCCTGGTGGTTTCGCAATGGATAATTGTTAAGAGACTCGACACCCTGTATATTAGCACAGCCGACATGACAAGACAAAACGCGACAAAAATCGATTTTGTCTTATCCTCTCCTATGCATTAAGAAAGAGAGAGAGCGACTCGGTGTGACATAATGCGCAACAAACGTCTTGTCTTGGCGTGTGTTTTAGCCCCACTGGTCTGCATCGTCAGTCTTGTCAGCAAAGTAGATTATTGGCTATATTAGGGGGCGTCCATAAATTACGTGAGGTAATTTTTGAGATTTTTCGACCCCCCCTCCCCCCTTGGTGAGACTTCGTGAGATTTTGCTCGACCCCCTCCCTCCCCCTCTAATCTCACGTGAGATTTTTCAAAAGCTATATTCTAGAAAAGAAACATGTTTTACTTAATTTAACAAAAAAAAGTAAAAGTAAATTTAGTTTTTAAAAAAACTTAATTCAACTTAGTTTTCTTGCAATTTACACTGTTTCTTGCGGCAAAAAAAAAAACGCGAGATTTGCCGAGACCCCCCTCTCCCCCACGTGAGATTTGGTGAAATTTTGCTCTACCCTCTCCCCCCCATAAATGCCTCACGTAATTTATGGACGCCCCCTAATGCGCGACAAAAGTCTTGCCTTGGCGTGTGTTTTAGCCCCACTGGTCTGTATCGTCAGTCTTATCAGCAAAGTAGATTGATTATTGGCTATATTATGTCTTCCTCGTAAATTATGTCTGACGTCATCCCCAAGTCCGGCAGACGGTATCGTACGATGAGTGACATTACTTGTCGTGAGATTTTTTATTGTTTTGACTAAATTATAATGTATCTCCATTCAGTCTCCCACGTTCCTGACACACCTGTCTGATTTTATATTCCGACATTGTACAGATTGCAGCAACAATTAAATCACGCAAGTAAATATACCTACTACTCCACCAAGCCAACTAGGAACCTGTCATATGTGACGTCACCCGCACAAAATGGCGGTGGCGGTGTGCGGGAGGTGTGGCGGGCGGGGAAGCCGCAGGCGGTGGCGGGTGTGCGAGGGGTATGCGGGCGGGGAAGATCATTCCATCCGAGCTCCTAGTTGCCTTGGTAGGAGTGGTGGAGCAGTATTAGGTACTATTTCAGAAAAGTATTTTTTTTTATGTTACAAAGGTGGCAAACGTCCGTACAGCCCGGCTGATGTAAAGTAGTTACCGTAGCCTATAGATGCTTGCAATACCAAAAGCATCGCTCGCACGTTGCCGACCTAAAGGGAAGTGGAACAGTGGGAGGGGAAAGAGGGAGGTGTTGGGCTTCCGGCTGTCTCACTCTAAGTACGAAACGCAGCAGTAAAAGCTATTTTACGCCGATCTTCTGTGGAAGGTCCCCCGGCCGATCCAGCCGAGCTGCATTCAATTTGCTACAGCTTGGCTCTATCACGAATAAAATGCAGGCATAAATAATTAATATTGGTTGTCAACTTATTCTGCAGACCATACACTAAGTTTAATAGAACACACGTCACGAACTATTAGCAATAGTATTAGGAAACCTTGTGGGATGTGTTGTTTTTTGTTCTCTTGGGGATTTATGAATGAATTATATACAAATATTATGATAGTCCAGTACACATAATAATAATGACAATAATCTATAGCTAAGGGCCTCCGCAGACTAGCTACTTTTAGCATCGGCGATCGGCGATTTTTATGCTGCGTCTCGCTCGTTCGCGCTCGAAGAAATGCGACGCAGCATCGATACGTCATAAAATCGCCGGTCGCCGATGCTAAAAGTAGCTAGTCTGCGGAGGCCCTAATGGAGATAAATAATAATTTAATAATCATAGAAGACTGTTTGGCGCAGTGATTCGACGAGCATAGCCCGCTCGGCTCACCGCATCGTGTGGTTGCGGGTTCGATTCCCGCCAGAGGTAAATTTCGTTAACGTTATGTGGGTGTCACTGGGATCGCCCCCAGCCCATTGTTTGGTAGCCATAGTACAAGCGTTGCTTAGTTTAGGACCATACAGTTGGTGTGTAGCATTTTTACAGACGGACAACAAGGTGATAATAATGAAAGGGTTCCGTTTTTTCCTTTTGAGGTACGGAACCCTAAAAAAGATGTAAACAAATAAAGGACCAATAATATCAGCTCGCCGCCTTATTATCTACATCCGATCAAATCCATTAGGTTGTCGAGTTTTTGTTCGCTAATTATTCCGCCGATCCCGCGTTAGCGGTGGGCCTTGAACTTGTTTTTAACACATTGTTAAAGCTGTCACTGATGTGTAGGGTGACCATGGTAACACCGCGTTTAATGAACATTTTCTTGGACTTCTATTTACTAAGTGTTTTATCGCCAAGAAGACCAAGACGAGATCAAGAGGTTATTATTTTTGCAACTTTCTTGAATCAAGTTGAAACTATGATCAATGTTTTGTCGGGATAAAGTGAGTGAACGTAGGGATGAAATGATACCACTTAGTATCGATACTTTTACTCGATACCGATGTCATAATATATCGATGACGAGTAGGTCAAGAGTCATGGTCTTGGGAAAATGCAAGACCAACAACAATTTTGGACAACACTCAACTGTTATGGCGGTGTCAGGCGGGCGAGCTGAACGTGAACCACAGATATTCAACCATTTTTCTTGATTGTCAGATGTTTTTCAATTAAAGACGTGGTTTTGTTTACGTTCTCAGAAGACGTCAGAAGAAAGAGGAATGTCAGAAGGAAATGCTATCATTTGGGGATAGCAACAAGGATAATAAATAAATCTTCCTGTTTTAGAACTGAAACAGGAAAATCTCCAAAATTCCCAAAAGTGTGGTAATTCTAATTTAGCTCATCCCACGCGGGAATGGACTGCACCGAGCAAAGTTATTATTCTGCTAATAATATGATTAATTGATTTACCTTACAATGTGCACATAACATGTTCACTTAACTGTAAACCTTTTTACCTTGATTTAAAGTTCTCTATCAATTCGATTCAGCGTTACAATATGATCACGATACTTGTTTTATTGACAATGCACTTAATTTTATTGTTCTTAGAGTTCTATTTTGAATGTATTATCATTGACAGGTGGAACTTAGTGCCGGAATAGACGGTCCGTTACGTTGCATGATTTATTTCTGCAATTAAGATGTATGTGTAATGTTTGATTAACGAGTTGGGTTTAATAATTCGTTTTATAGTCAACAGATCTCTAATTTAGTATTTTTTATATGACTGGCGGCAAACATGCGTACGATCCGCCTGATGTTTGCAACACGAAAGGTATCGCTCGCACGTTGCCGACCTGGGATCTTACCATGACGTCTTATCGCGATTCAATTATAGGAACGTTTTAACGTTTCAGCGACTTTTTGTGCAATGACGTACCTTATTGTCATGACAATAAGAAGCGTCATTGCACAAATGGCCGCTGAAACGTTAAAACAAAACTGCTATAAGAGGTGGTGGTAGGGCCCCTGTGGGGCTAGCACTCATGCCAAGACAAAACTTTTGTCGCGCCGAGTCGCTCTCTCTTTGTTAATGCATAGGAGAGAATGAGTCAAAATCTATTTATCTCGCGTTTTGTCTCGTCACGGTCGGCTGTGCTACTAGTGCTGAAGGAGAGTGGCACAGAGAGAGGGGAAGGGGGGTTTCGGGCTTCCAGCTCTAGTATTCCTTTAATGCCCCACTTTTGATCACGGGTCTCCCCTCAATGCAAGGGGAATATTATGCAATCCCACTGCAAGTAGCCGTGTGGTGGATGTAGCTCCGTGTATTCCGGCACTAATAGTGCGAGCGTTGCATTAAATTTGTCAACGGCATTGACCGACTTTAGTGGATCTAATGTCAATATGTCTTTTCATGTTCATTTACCAACACATTTTTTATAGATTAGCATGACGTGCTTTGGCGGGGGCATTCCCGTACCGCTTGCTCGACCCAGGAACAAGGGGGTACAGGTTCAATGCCGGGTAGGTAACCTCTGTAGGCTCACGTCAAGCGCACTTTGCACTCACCACAGTCCGGGTGAAGTTGTAGCAGAATTGGCCAAAATTTAATTGCGATTTTTAATTACTAATTGCATGTGGTGTCACAATTAATAATTAATTTTGATTTGTTCGTCAATCGCGAACAAATCACAATTAATTGTTAATTGTGACATCACATGCAATTAGCAATTAATTAATTGCAATTAAATTTTGCCCAACTCTGAGTTGTAGAGGCCACTTTGGCCAACAACATATTGCCCATTAAAAAAAAAAAGTTAAACGCGTCAAGACTACCTAGTATGTCTTGATTTTCAATATACTGGATCGTTCTGTCTTGATCGCGAAATTAAAGTGGAGATGGGCAGGACACTTGATTAGGCGGGATGCCAGCAGGTGGACCAGAGTGGTGGCCTAGGGGACGTAGGGAGAGAGGCAGACCATCAGCCAGATGGTCCGATGATATAAGAAAGGTGGCCGGCACTTGCTGGACAAGACTAGAACAGGACCGGAACGAATGGCGTGAAAGAGAGGCCTATACCCAGCAGTGGGTGGATACTGGCTGAGAGAAGAAGAAGAAATTATGTCTTCCTCTGTGTCCTTAACGGTAGCAAACTTTTTTTTACATGGGTAAATGTCATCCTCTTGAAGGTTATGTCGGACTCTTAGGGGCTAAAACCGCATTGTGGACCTCCTCTCACTGTGTATTGGGGCTACGGGAACTGGCGCCTACTTCCGCTACAACCAATATCAACCAAGTGGTGGAAACCCTTTTTTTCGAGGAGGAAATCTTCAGAAAGATGACCGGGCCTTCTGTGTGAGAGGCCCGGGGTATGTGGGATTCTTACCCACTAAAACCTCCCCGGTGGCCGCCTTCAGCACATCGGAGGGGCTCTCGCACTCAATAGAACTCGCCGGTGCCCCTCATGAGCCCGTCCCGGGGAGCAGATGTTCACCCGAGTGGTGGCAACCCTAGTTCTGTTAACAGCCGGATTTGTATCCCACCTGCCGTCGCAGGCGCAGTCAACAATAGCCCGCCGAGCAGTGGGCGGTGGTTGCGACAACGTATTGTATCCTGCGGATTTCAGTGCCTCGCCTCTTGCGCAAGCCAAGCGCATTGATGATCAATGTGGGTGGGTTATTCGTATGAATTCGCATAATTGCGTATGAGGGCGAATTAACAAAATATTTTTAGTAATTACTTTATGCAATATCAGGCTGTTTTTGTAACTACGTTGTATGTCTACTAGGATGTGGACAGTGGACAACCCTATGGAACGAGGTAGAGAATGGGTTCCCAACCAGTGGGACGACCAACGAGGGGGGGGGGGGTTAAGGGGGTAGAGTAGATTTCATTATAAATGGAATGACGTAGCTAGGGGGCCGAAGTGTTTTAGGAGAAAGTTGTGGGCGGCCCGTATGTTACCTAATCTAATAGGTTGGCAATCCCTGATGTAGATATAGAAGTCAAGTAGGTAAGTAGACAGTCATAGGTATTACAGCTCACTTCGACTGACTAAACGATACGTAACTGCAACAAACAGCAATACAAATAAAGAAAAAAAATACCGCGAATTTGGCGTTATCATACACCCACTCCCTTGACGCCACTCGACCGAGTGCAGTCTCTTATTTAGTTACGACCACAACACTATACGGAGCGCGCGAATCTAAGCCGATTAGACGAAAAAAAAAACACGTGACTCTGTTTACTGTGGATTAAAAAAAAACACGCGTACGTTATCAAATCAACAGTGAAGTTTAGTCTGTGTCCAACACTGATAATATTCGCACGAATATTATTCTTCTCTAACGGTTTTTTGTAACGATTTATTAAATTTCGATTTAATTTTGTTGATCGTTAAGTGTGAGTGTTGTGTGGATCAAAGTGCCAGGAAACGGCACTAATAGGTATGCTTACGTCACTTTTTTCTTTCTTATGTGTTTATTAGTGTACTTGTATAAAGCCGGTCTAGTCTACGTGGATTCTAGCTTGTCTGGTTTCGTATTTAACTTGATCTTATCATAAATGAAACATTGTTTTTATCTGTAAATGTGGACACAGTGAGGCTACCATAAGAAGGGAAATGGTTAGAGATAAGAAAAACAATTGTTCTTTTATAACGAAAATAAGATGACAAAAATCTTTGAGGAAATTTTTTACCATTTTGAAGAGAGAATTACGAGAATTACACAGAATTTAAAAACTTAGGCATTCTATTTAAAAAAAAAATGGTAATGTCATAGACAAATGTCTTCCAATTTTAAATATTTCCTATTCCCAAAATTAATGTTAAACAACCATTTACCTAACATTAATTTCAACGTTTATGGGAATGATAGATTAGTTTCACGGGCAAAATGGCAGAATAATTAATCAGACAGTTATTTAAAGGAAATAGTGTTTAAAGATCCGGTTTACAATCTGTACAGTTCGTTTTGGTAATGATACGATCTGAGAACACGAAATTAATGGTCAAGAGAGTAACACATGCAAGAAATAATAGATAAGTTAACTTACCTATAGTTATTACACAATAATCTCAACCTTAAAAATGCAATAAGAATAATATTATGAGTACTTACTTCAATAAAATGGACTAGTGACAAGGCAATCCAAATAAGCAACTTCATGTGAAGTAATGAATGTATTTAAAAAAATAGGTTAATGATAGTAGACGTGACCTAGAAAACTGTCAATGGGTGTACTATAACTTTATCAGCGACCTTCAAAACTGACTAATTACACTACTTCTTGACTGTAAATAGCTGTTTGTAGAGTTAGTTCACTTTTTGTAGAGCGATTCTTTTGTGGAACTTGATAGAGAGTCACAAGCATTAACACATTTTGCTATTGGTTATAGTCACAAGTATTTCCTCAGTAGTGTAGCTACTAATGACATTATCACTGTTTGTCCGTCTGTTCTCTTATCTATGGCCCGTTCGTGATTTTGACAGTTGACACTAATTCAAAATTCGAAACCCGAACGTTAATCGTCAATGAACGTTACGGATACGAAGCGCCTGCTTATTTTTATGGATGCCTCTATACTCCATTTATTATAGCATTAGACAGAAGTTAAAAAAGGTTATTTTTAGTGTCCACTTTGTAACAAAAGTACAAATAACATGTTACAGTTATGATTAACGTCGAATTTATTATAATCTATTTATATACCAGCTTGTCACACCCAACTGTAATTATTTTAAGTATTTATATTATAAAATAAATTGTCTTTCATTTAAATATTATCATTTCAGTCCAATTTAAAATTAAGTGTCAATGCTAAAAACCTAAAAGAAGCAGGGGTGAACAATACCGGGAACGTGTTTCGTTCCACTATAATCCTAACAAATCTAAAATGTTACCTAATCCGTTCAGAGGTTATGACAGCAGGGCATTTCTAATTTTGTCGGATTATGTTGTCTATGAAATTGACGTAAATAATTTTCTGTCAGTGTTTGTCATTGAGTCATTCACCATCATTTTTTTTTTCATTATTTTTTTGTTGTCAGCTTAAAATGTGTGATACGATGTTATTATAAATAAAACATAGTATAAAAAGTACTTTTATTTTGGTTATCGAAGTATTTAGCATTGTTTTATGTGAAAACAATTTTAATGTAACCACTCTAAATAAAAGTTGTTTTGACTTTGAAATAAAATGTTTTGGATCCCTGCTTCTACGAGCCTCTTATTTCTAATGTTATAATAAATGGGGTATAGGTAGAGTCCTAACCTTGGAATTTCTTGCTCCTAGGTCCTTAAATAAAGTTTACCGACACTTCATGTAAGTAAGTAAATAATGGCATTAAACTGATGAGTGTGTACCGCAATCGCGTGAAGTATTGTGATAACGAGTGATAACACGGTTGTAAGCGTACATCAGTATTTATTCAGATATGTTATGATGTATTAAACGTATAGACGTGAATAGTTTCCTTTTAGTATTTGTATATGATCTAGTAGTACCGCCAAATTTATAGAAACTTACACTGGCATTACAAATCAGTTTTGTTCCTAGAAATGCTTTGTAAATCCATTGTAAACTGGCAAAAATACTCTACTGATTACAGATTAAAGACTCACTTTTCATGAGCAAATCACATCACTTGCTAAAGAGTCATTTCAACGTTTAGGGCTATATCGCACGAGGACACCAGTTGGTAGCGCAACCAGTCGCTCCACCAACAAAATGTATAGAGCTGTATGGAGGATATCGCACCTGGGGTCCGCTTGGTAGCGCAACCAATTCGGTGTCGGCTACCGAATAACAATCTCGTGGCGCCACCATGGTTGTCTCGTATGATATCACGCTTTAGGGTTCGTACTACGCAATTGCCAGAATTTACCAATGATGGGCATATTATCAAATACATACTCCGGGACTGGACTTATTTGCTAGAAAGATGATACCTATTGTTAGAATGTATGAAGATCTGTGAGATGACAGAGTGAAAGGAATTTAATTAGAGTATTTGATAATGTTAACCGTTTTAATTATAAATAAATTAATTTGGGGTATTGTATGAAGCCTTCATAGTTTCGACTAATGTAGAGACTAGAGACAGGTAGCAAGGTTGGTTCATTGTCTCCAAACGGTTCCCTGAAATTGATTCTTACGTCAAACAAACGTGTATAGCAATTACAATACTTGGTAACCGTTGATAAGATCTTATTTCGCAAAACCAAGTATGCGAAAGGTTTACAATGCCTTGGGAATTCCTTTTTTTCATAACTGAAAGCGGTCTCTAGGTTTCAGGATTCGAATAATTTTAAACGTCCGAGTCTGATAGCATTTAACCAGTAGAAACCATTGGCGACTGTAGCGACTGTAGCCTAGGGGTGAACAGGTTGGGCTAGCAATCAGAAGGTCCCAGGTTCGATCCCCGGTGGGGCATGCACCAATGGATGAATTTTCATCTATGTGCATAATTTACAGTTCGCTGACGGTGAGGGAAAACATCGTGAGGAAACCTACCTATCCCTCGGGATTAGGTAATAGTCAGTTCCTGTATACACGGCGACAAGGTTCACCACCTGTCACGTTGGGTTCTGACTATCTGGTGAAACGTGGGCTTTGAGTTGGCTTAATACCTCCACAAAGTGGTGGTGGATGGCCACTCAAACCTCTGACTACCCCCGAATGGGGATAAAAGTCGTGACGTTGTATAAACCATTGGCCTCTTATATTTCTGCAAATTCGTGGCGGTCGAAATGTTGACGGCCATCTGTTAGCAGTCCTCGGGCGGACAACATGCTAATGGCCAAGAATTTACGATTTACAATGAATAATTCACGAAGATAATATTAGAGGACATTGGTTTCGCAATGGTTAATTGTTAGGGTCCTTAAGCAAAAAAATCTAACAAACAAGATTTTTCTAAATCAGCTTAACATAATCTAAGGGGCAAGGGGCCATCCATAAATTACGCCACACGTAAACGGGGGGAGGGGGCCGAAGATATGTGACATGGTGTGGCAAGGGGGGGAGGGGTTCTAAGTTAAGTGACGTCATATTTAAAACTCTAATATATTCAAGTATTAAAACCGAAATTAGAAGTGTTAACGAAATTTTTTGGAAATTTCAGAAAATTGTAAAAAATATGTGACATCACACAGGGAAGGGGGGAGTCTCGCAAATGTGACCAGCTGTAACGGGGAGGGGAGGGGTCTAAAAATCATGAAATTCGTGTGACGTAATTAATGGATGGCCCCTAATGGCCTCCTGACAAGCTATAATCTAATCGTGTTATTATGTCCTTCACATTAGAGAGCTGAGAGTAAAATTAACAATGTTTAAATGCACCATGCATCAGCTCAGTGTCGTATCAAGATCGATGTTATCATTTAATGGACTGTTTGTCAGTCGTGCGCCCGCGCACATATCGATGGCATAAACAAGTTCGACAAAGGATCTGATTTGACTTTGTTCAATTAATTTAATATCGTGGCTGTCAGGGGTTCACTTGACCAATGCAACAATGTGGAGATAATAATAGACTATAAATACCTCACACGCAAGTATCTGCTTCCCGAGGTTGATGACCCCTGAAGAATTAATAAAGTTAGTGGGGTTACTCCGAAATACGACCCGAAACGTTTCGGCTGACGGTTGGTACATTTTCCTACTCTGAAAGTGTTCTTGATTCCTTTGGAGCAGAGTTTACGAACGATGAAACCTCAAATCACGACTGTCGAATCCGTACATCGGATCTGAAACACTTTCGGAGAATAGGAAGAAGCGTTTCGTTTCATATTTCGGAGTAGCCCAACAGTTTCTGTTGCCAGTCAGGCTTTTTTGGGACTAGGACACACACTACCACCACTGTAACTCTGAAAGCCAGCTTTAACAGTGGTGTCCAAGCAGAGGCAACTTATCGACCGAGACAGTTGGCCACACCTGTCCAAAAAATGTCAAAATAACAAATCCCTCCGTACTTCAAATAAATTATCATTTGAAATAAGAATGCAACAACACTGGCTTGCAACTCGCACGTTGCGTGGGCGCGCTGTTGCAACCGTTCTAGATATCGATCGTGACGTCTCGTGACATTCGCTACGACTTCGCGTCGCACAGCCTCCAGATACTGATCAGTTGACGTATCCTTCCGGTGGGCTGATGACGTACTACTCGACCAAGCCAACTAGACATTCGGGTATAAATATCAAATGATAATGATTCCGTGGTCCTTCCACTGGTGGGAGCTTCTGCCACAGGAGTGTCCAGGCATTGGCCCAGACTCACTACGTTGTGGACGTACCGCGGATTCATTGTCTTAGCGCCGCCATACATGGACTGCTTGTCAATAGCTTTAGAGCAGTTGGTTGCAGTCGACCGCATCGACCGCCCGCCGACTGCTTGAGCGGTCCGTGTATGGTGAATGACAATTTTGTATTGAAACTGCGGCCGACTGCAACCAACTGCACTAGAGCTGTCGACAAGCAGTCAGGTGTATGGCGGCATTTATTATCATTTGATATTTATACCCGAGTGTCTAGTTGGCTTGGTGAAGTAGTAAGCGTAAGGATTTTAGACAGTAGAATATTGATCAACGTGTATTTTGTGCGCGCTGTTTCAACGGTTGACATAATTGAATGAGTTGCAGTTGATAATTGTGTAACTCTATATCCTGCATGACGCAACCCGTCGACTTTAGGATCGGCTCCAATGTCCTTGTGTTTGTTGCAGCTAGGGTTGATGACTACTATATTCGGGCACCTTTCTTTTAATTTGACTGAGCTGGCCATGTCTGCTCCACGCACACCTCTTGGGTCAAAACTGTTAGCGAATGGATCCCACAAAATGTTAGATGCGCACGCGGCAGGCCCAGACGGAGATGGCGTGACGAACTGGACACCTTTGCGAGGGATTGGTCTTGTATAGCCCAAGACAGGGATGAGTGGAAGGACGCCTTTGCCCAACAGTGCCCAACAAATGGCTAATATTATATTACTATTTGAAAAAGAAAAGTGATTCTACTAAGTATATTTTCATGGATATAAGCCGAGTTCGCAATATTCAGCACTCATTAAAAAGTTAGGGAAGATTAACTGCCAAATTTATAGAAGTTTATTGGTTTTGCCAAGCATTTCTGCGATCAAAAGTGATTTGTAATGCCATTGTAAGTCCATCATAACTATCTATAAATGTGGGGGTATGTTTACCATGGACAATAGTCACACTGTCCAGTATTATTTCTATGGGTCTGAGGCAACATTTAAATCTGCAATACAAAAACGGGGCAACCCTAGTTGCAGCTCTCATTATTTACTCTTTAATTCGACATCAACCGGCACAAGTCGCAAATTCTCGATTTTTATTACACTTTTATAGCGGTACCGTTTGGTAGTGTTTACGTCATGTTGGGTTGTATTCGAGGTAGGTTGTTCACCCGTCTGCGTCTGCGCTGCATTACTAAAAAGTATAAAAGTTGGAGAGGCAAGCAAGAATTATACAGGGTTATTGGTAAAACAAACCCCAACAAACAAGCCTAACCCCCCCTTCCCCCCCTTCCATTCCACTCCCCTTCAAGTCGGCAATGTGCGAGCAATGCCTTTGGTATTGCAAGCATCTATAGGCTACGGTAACTGCTTAACATCAGGCGGGCCGTACGCTTATTTGCCACCGCAGACCTACTTATAAAAAAAACACTACTATAAGTTGTTGTTTATGATGTTAGTAATACAGTCCTGCAAGGTTGTTAGTGTTTTAACAATAACCCTGTAGAATACCACAAAGCTGTTGGATCCAACCATCAACCATGATAGATATTACAATCAGTGTCCACTAAAGAACTTTTTTTTTTGCCGGGGAGGGAACCAAACTCTCAACTAAGATACCTACTTATAACATAGATATATTTCCTGGGAGCATCATTAAACTAAAATGGTCAACACAAATATTTTTACATTACGCTATTATGCTTATGACGTAATCTGAAGTTTTTTTGGAATATTAAACAACCATAAAAGTGTGTGCGAAAAGCTTTACAAGGATACGATATTATGTAATGCTACGACATGTCTAGCCTAGTGCCGCAATGTGTGTACCCAAAGAATACCTACCGTTCCTATTAAACTAAGACGAGGTTTATTTATGTAGCCTGAACGGGCCCAGGCCAATTACACATACTACTATAAAGTATAACTGAACTCCTTTGGGGTAGTTAAAAATTAAAAATAATAACAAAATAGGTAGTATAACCACTCATGCATCTTTCTCGCAAAACTTCAAACTTACTAATCGAAATTCTTGCCCATTTAACAGTAAACAAACCTATACTACGTCTGAATCAGTTATTTATGATAAAAAACCGGCCAAGTGCGTGTCGGATTCGCACTTAAAAGGTTCCGTACCTCCGTAGAATATAAACAAAAGTCCCCAAAATGGTGATATTTAGAGCCACACGTTGAAGTCTTTTGTATGGAAACCAATCATAAGATAAATAAGTTAAAAATATTAAGTTTTTTGTATGGGGACCCCCCGTTATTTTTTAGTTTTACTTTATTTTTAGTATTTGTTGTTGTAGCGGCAACAGAAATACACATTCTGTGCAAATTTCAAGTCTCTATCTATTACGGTTCGTGAGATACAGCCCGCTGACAGACAGACAGGCAGACAGACGGACAGCGTAGGCTTAGTAATAGGGTCCCGTTGGCACCTTTTGGGTACGGAACCCTAAAAACATAGATAGACTATATTATTTACCTTTATTTTGTTAAAAATGTCACCATATAATGTGATCGACTCTACCATCCCGGAAGGCGATTGCTATGAAGGTGTATGGATTTATATACCTACTGGTCTCGATCAGTGTCTAGGTCTAGGTTCTTTCCTAGGCAATAATGCCACCCAGGGATGGGTGGCATTATTGCCTAGGAAAGAACCTTCCTGTAGTTCTACTCGTAGATTTACGTGTGAGTTACGCTACGCATTTTTCTAAGTAAGTTTGTTCTAATGTTAGTTCTTCGAGGTGCTAGGGGCTGTACAATATGCCATGCAAATATTTAATGTAACCGTTGACGTCTAGTTAGCGTAAATTTCATGGTAGAGCCGCTGGTGCGTCTGAAATATGTTAAATCTGCGTAGGCTAACATAACGCGATAAGATAGAGTTTTAGAGCAAGGTCTAACCTTGATATTCGATAAAAATCTCCGCGTTAGAGATACCACAGCTTTAGTTTACTGGAGATACGATCTGTAGAGTTTAAAATTCATTGCATGATGACCTTCTGCTAACTTAATGAGGGGATGGAAAGCAGATACTTTCAAGCAAGGATAGGTTTCCCATACATCCATTTATCTACCTGTATAAATTCCTTGACCTTTAGTAAAACTCTGTAACAGATATTGTTTTATGTTTTTTTTAACTACATTATCCCATAGCTGGGCAAAGGTCTCCCCCAATACACTTTATGTTAGAAAATTCACTTGAGGCCAAACTAAGGTGTTATACCGTGATCTACAACGTCTTTTGAAACTATAGATAGATGTATATTATGGGACCTCCTCCAAAACTAGAAGGCTATGGTAAGCTGGCGGGCTCATGGACCAATTACTAAGGGGACTGACCCTAAGCAACTCGGCCGAGTGGTCGGCCTAGTACTAACATCGACATAAAACGAAGCGAGTAGTTCAACTATTTACCGGTAGATAGAACAATGAAAATGAAAAAACAATGACCACGTTTTTTTTCATACATACATATATCTAATAAGGGCACCTCTTTCTTTAGTCTTTACTCTGTGGGCGGGCTATTAGTCTCGTTTGTTATTCTTAATATCCAAGACAGTCGTTACAGGCAACCCTCGATACCTATTGGTATCTAATCACGCATAATCAGAGTATCTATAGAGAAGCCTTGATCACGTCTCGAGCCATCATTGGAAGAAAATAAATTAGAAAAAGAAGAAAATAAGAGGAGTGTTCGAAACTCTTTGGTCCTATTTTTAGGGTTCCGTACCCAAAGGGTGCCAACGGGACCCTATTACTAAGCCTACGCTGTCCGTCTGTCTGTCTGTCTGTCTGTCTGTCTGTCCGTCCGTCTGTCTGTCAGCGGGCTGTATCTAACGAACGGTAATAGCTAGAGACTTGAAATTTTCACAGAATTTCATATTTCTGTTGCCGCTACAACAACAAATACTTAAAATAAAATAAAACTTAAAAATGGAGGGGGTCCCCATACAATAAACTCGATATTTTTTATTTTTTTATTTATAACTTATAAATTAAACAATATATAAAGTAAAAACTAACATTTTAACCATGAGTGATCATTATGACAGTTTTTACATAAATTGTTGAAAAAAAAAAAATGGCAACATTTTAGACCCATAAATAAGTTTTAAATTAATAGTACCATTCACAGTAGCGCCATCTAGTCATATATGGCTAAACTGATTTGTACAACGTGTTTACGGCCTCAAGTTTCGAATGTGTTTGCAGTATCAAACTCAGAGTATAGCTAGATGGCGTTGTAGTAAATTAGATTTTTTACAGAATTTATCCAATATACTAAAAAAAATATTTAATTTATACGGTGGTACGGAACCCTCTATGTGCGAAACCGACACGCACTTGTTTATTTATCATAAATGTTTTTGACAAGAAAGAACTATTTTGACATTAGAAAACTTTTAAACCATCTTGAATTTCGTTGAAGCTGCAAACAGGAATTATCAGATTATCTACTTTCTAAGAAATAAATAGCAGCTGTTAAAATACAAAAATGTATACATCAGGAATACGTAGGACAAGAGAATACAAGTTTATAGTGGTAATCCAATCGATCAAGTACCTAATTAGATAATGGAGTATTTTTAAAGATAAGACGAGTTAGTGCAGTTCGTGCAATCCGGTCTAGTGATACACACGTATTTATATATTTTTGTGTAAAATCATGATAAAATGGAGGAAACGCGTAAGTTTGGTCTCTCTATCCTTAAATCGAACCTTAAATCGAAATTTTCTACATCTTGGACCATGCCAGTACTTTTGGACTTGGGCCAGCACACACCGGGTAGCCATGGCGACGTCGCCAGCCACCGTAGCCAACTATTCGTATTGAAATGTATAGGAGGTAACACACCTGGCGACGCGAAGGACTGGCGACGTCGCCAGTCAATACGAATTAGTTGGCTACGGTGGCTAGCGACGCGCGACGTCGCTTGGCGTCCCGGTGTAATTATTGCTCTTTGAGTACAAGTTTCAAATATTTCCTGGGACGCAGCGGAAAATGCTGCACTGGTAGCACAGCCGGTCATGACAAGACAAAACGCGAGATAAATCGATTTTGTCTCATTCTCTCATATGCATTAAGTAAGAGAGAGCGACTCGGTGCGACATAATGCGTGACAATGGTCTTGTCTTGGCGCGTGTGCTAGCCCTTCCGCTTCCATTAACGAATTTAAGTTTGTAGGTACAGAGCTTTATCGTTACTAGCTTATTATTTTAATTGTGTTTCTATAGTAGAAACATATGTACTTATAGCCCCAAATTTATAGAAAGTTGTGATGGATTTACACTGGCATTACAAATCATTTTTCTTGGTAGAAATGCTGTGTAAAATCATAGTAAACTACCTAAAGTCTCTATAAAGGCGGATAATTTGTAGCAGTTTATTTTTAGAAGGCTTAATTAACATCGTCCTAGTTAAAAATACATTAGTGAAACAAAAAATATGTATAAATGTAAAATGATGACATTCAAGAAATAATAACTAAACTAGGTTAAATTGTAAACCAAAACAAGAAGATAGGCAAGTATGATTTTTTTAAATATTTTATTATTCTTGTTTCAGATCGAGGAGGTTATGCAGCAGAGGGCGCCGTTGGTGCCTGACAAAATAAAACTCCAGTAAGTTTCTTTTATTTATTTGTTAAGTTATTGCATGTTTATTGGTGACCAAAGCAATAATAACAAAATACATCAAAAGTTTTGTCAACTAGCGCCATCTATTCACGAACTGGCGCACGACGTGTCTTTGTAAAACCAACTATTGTAGAGGGCGCTTTTGTGCTGATAGTATACACAAATTTCGCCTCGTCTAGCAGTGGGGATATAGCTCAGTGGTAGAGCATTCGACTGCAGATCGAGAGGTCCCCGGTTCAAACCCGGGTGTCCCCTGCGAAAAACTTTTTTGTTTTTTTTATTTTTGCAGGCATCCTAGCAGCTCCTCGTCCCAAGTTGTGCGCGGCAAGAATTTTACGGGAAATTTCTTCAAAGCTACATTTAGTTCCCGCAGCAAGGCGGTAACGACCGCCGATTCACTGACCGTCGAGAAAGTTAGCAAAATAGGCAGCGCAGAGACTAAGCCAGTAACTAGGAATAGGCCGAGATCGGGTAAGAATAGATTTCTAGAACTAGAAAATAGATGTTATTTTTTTGAAAACAGAACTATCTACACGTGTTTTCTTCTTTTTAGTACCAATAACTGAATCTTCGGCTAAAGCTAAAGTTAAGAGAAACTCTGATCGTATTAAGCCAAATCTCAGACTAACTTCGACCAACCTCGAACCTGAAAGACCCCTTAGGAGCAAACCTTCAACCCCGGATCCTGGAGGACCGAAGAATGTCAAGGAGACCAAGAAGGGTGACTTGAAGAGTTCCAATGTGATACTGCAAATCGTAAAGAAATCCGCCAAGTCGCCGGCACCGAAGGCACCAGACAGTGTACTTCCGCCAACTTTGAGACCGAAATCCGATAGAAACTTGAAACTTACGAAAAATATTAACAATAATGACGTCTGGACAGACGCCAATGAAGTCAAGAAGAAAATACTTACATTACCACTGAGGTAAGACCATTCTTTTTTTATTAAAAAAAACCAGATGTTTATGTTGCCTCCATTTTGTATTTTGGCGCCAAACGCACAATAATACAACACCTTCAAACCATAATCAATCTAATGTCAATGATCGAAAGTTTAAATTCGAACAAAATTAACTGACGGCTCAAGTTGATTCGCGCACGTGACGAAATAAACTTTTTGTTCATATACCGTTCTCTTTCTTGCCGTTTACATAAGAAAGAGCAAGAGTTACCGTGTTGCGTTCTTCGCACCCGTAGATTGTTTTCCTCGTATATTACGTGACTAAAGTCGGACGGTGTTTAAATGCGGGCAGGTTGATATAGAACCTGGTATTTCAAATTTGTTTGGTTTATAGAAAGAAATGGATGAACAACGGTCGGCTTGTTTGAGCTCGCGGGCTGCTCGCTCGGCTCAACAGGCAAGTTTGTTTGTTGCGGTGGGCCACGAATGTCGTTCCGCAGGCCGGGTTTTTCGAACTTTTTCTGTATTAGTGACAAACAAAAACGAACAATTATACGAATTTAATGATGGTGGTTATTATTGTGTGCTTGTGACGTGATCTGTGTGGTCGGAATTAGTTTAAGGCTATGGTGTTTGTCGGCGTCCACTCACGTAGACCTAACAAAAATTGAACTTATTCAAGCGAGTGTCTTATTTGCTCCCGCTTTCTCGTGATGGGCAATCGGATAATGATACGACTGACAGATGTTGAATTTTAAAAGATGTTTCTCTGCTATCAATTTCTTCTAATATAATACTATGGTTATGGTTGGAGATTTTATCTATAGGTACCTACACCTTAAAAATACACACATAAACAAGTAACAAGACCCAAGAAACGTTAATTAGTTTGGTAAAGGGTGAGGTCATTGTAAAACAATGACCGCTTCTGAGAATTCGGTTGAGATTTGAATCTTGCTTTTTTATTGAGGGGATCTTGATAAGATAGATTGGTAGGTAGGCAAAATAACGTCCTAAGAACCCAGTGAAATTATCCAATAAAGATACATGTGACTGTCCATGGACACAGTAATTTAGTACTTACGGAACATCATCTGGAATCCATGTCTGTATTGCCAATAACTTCACTTTCTGGTGAATAATACCTACGCAACAAAATGATTTTTATAAATTCAAAGAAATTATGTGTGAATTGCACCCTTCACGTCCATCACCTAAAACTTATTTTCTATTGCATAATATTTAACATTCTCATAAGACTACAAACATACAATGTGAAAATGCATAGCATCCCATTCATAAAACTAAATTTACGGTTAATTTTGAATCCAAAGAAAAGGATTTAAAGAACATCAGTAAATTAACAGTGATGTAAACAAGTGAATACCTCTATAAATCGTTGACTGGATATCTATACAATTTATAATATTTGAAACCAGATCAATCCTTTTCAAGGCAAACAACTGGTTGGCGCTTCCGATCACAAACCAAATAATAATGTCTAATGCAATCCAGCTAGACCATACTATACCATACACTTATGTAGGTACCTATTGTCTGAAATTTACAATTTTCCTGTTTGAAACTGGGAAGTTTCAAACAGGAAAATTGTAAATTTAAAGGAGAATAACGTAATTTAAACGAAGACTTGAGACTGAATCATGTTCGTCCTATACCTATCGCAAATTGAGTACCAAAGGTACCAATTGAATTAGTAGGTACAGAGTTGAAACAAATACGACGTAGGCGCAAGGCTGCAGTGTGCTGACTTGTTTGAACAACTTGTTTCACAATAACAACTTCTTTTGTCGCACCAAACAGAACAGCCACGTTGCCAAAGTACATGAGACAAAAGATGAACAATTGAACGGCATAGACAAGTTCACATTCATACACAAAATTGTATGAAGAACACGGAAGTTATTTGTTTCAAGAAATACCGAAAGAGAAGCTTCCGTAGTTTGGATGGATGGCCGTGAAATATTCACGGATATAACTGGAACTGATTGACAAGGATTCCACAAGCTATCATTCAATAGAAGAACACGGAAGGATATGAATATCTGCTGCAATCATGACATCATGATCATCATTTTGATCAAAAATGAGAAAGGTCGTAGAGAAGACCGAAAAAGAGATGAAAGAGAAATTGCATAAAACGGTTTATTGCAAATCAAAGAAATCAGGAATCTTTCAAGGACCAAATTTCAAGTTTATCAAGACGAGGCCCTCAAATTAGCAAAGATAAGATAAGATTAACACGAAATAAACTTTATCAGCGGTTGTTACAATATTCACATGTTATGTATACAAGAAGTCACTGTACTTAATGACTTCCTTATTTACCATTTCTGGAACACGTAACGTAAAATAACTGAAGAACATCGGTACCTGTTAAAAAGTAACATCAAACTTTCGCAAAATCGAGAGTAAAACTTGAAATTTGTATTCACGAGCGCGCGGCAAACGAGGTATTTACTTAAGACAATGTAGCATGTTTACATAACTGATGCTAAGGGGGACCTTGTAGCTGAAAGAGACACGTCTTAGAGGCTGAAGGCTTGATAAATTAGCTACATAATGTTCACAAGTAATAATTATTAGACGTCATAGAAGTTGATAAACATCTATTGGTAGTAGCTACTTGGCTAAGACTACAGGTTTTAGCTATGTAATTTGTTGAGCAGCTTACGATACATATAGAGCCTTGGAAATGTTTAACTAAATTAATAATGACTCATTAAGCAAGGTCATACGTGACATATGGCAAAGAAATCTATCGTGCCTTGCCAAAGCAGCCTCTTAAGACATGTTTGATTGTTCCAGTTCGAGATATAATTCTTTATTGAAACAGCATGGTGGACTTATCATCATAAATCTGACTCTTGACTCCTATAGATTCAATCTGACTAACATAACACATGTAACGTCCTCAAACGTGTGTAATCATTAAAGGAACGCCGTTTTAAAATACAATGGTCCAGCTCATAAGTAATACAATTATATTTTCGTCAGATACCATCTTTGTCATGCATGGTGATGCTTATCCCTTGCTTCACTACGACAAGCTGGATTGAATGACTATTTGTTCAAGTGTGACCCAAGGATTTGACCTTATTGAAGCTATAGCATAGTTATGCATTGCATTGCAGTTCAAGTGTTTTATACTTTTTAACAGTATCAGTATGTTTTATTGGTTGAGTTATTTCTGCTTTGGAGATGTTTGTGGGCTTGTTGTATAGTATTTCTGTCGCTGTATCTCAAGCTTTGTCGAATCATGAGGAGCGGAATGCTTCCTCAAAAACCCAATAAAATTATTGCAGACTTTTGTATGAATTTGGACATGTTCCATAGATTCAGCGGTCTTCAAGTTCAATTCATAGTATATTTTGAGTAGATACTTATTTTCCGACGTCATATGAACCACACACGCAACGATAAATCATATACTCGCAATATCGAGGTTGCGTCGCATATTTACCTAGGCTAGGCTATGTCGTTGTGCATTTAAACAATTCACGTAATGAATGCCGGCGCCTCGATGTCGGAGGCATCGCGCCTACAATGGCCGCCGGTAAACGCGCCCTTCCTTGAATTTCGTGTTCAATATCAATTAAGTTCGTCTAGCGATAAACACGTAGATAATGAAGTCGTTTGCCTGCGGTTGATTCATCCATGAGGGAGGGAATTTCACTATCATTAGTAAACTCCTCGACAAAAGTAGCATTTTTATAGGTGTTGTCAAAACAGTGACTAGGAACAAATCGTCGTACAACTAATAAGGATAGCAAACAGGGAATTTTCCTCTTTAAAACCTCTAAAGATGGCAACTAAGTTATAAAAAAACTTTGCCCTGATACGAACTTGATAATGCTGTATTGTGCTATGCATTTATTACTCGTGAGCGGGTTTAAAGCATCCGAGAGAAAGTATCTCACCACGCAATCGAGATTTCCTGCGATAACATTGACACACAAGACAGAATGACCCTTTGTGATGATGTTATGTGAAAATGCTAATCAGACGTTGGAATCAGGAACAGAAACTGACACTTCATAATTACTTTTCGAATTTACAGTATTTCATAATATGTTACGTAAATTCAGCCTTTCGGATGCATTGAACGCTTCAATACAGTTAAAATTTATGCGGTGGCCAGATTACGAATACTATACACAAACTGAGGAAGAAAGATTTAATCGGATACTAATATTTTCGTTCTGATTTACTGAGAAACTCACTATGCCAATCTAAAAAGTAACTTGAAGTTTTTTTCTTACAGATCATTCAGACATTTTTGATAGTCGTTTGCGCATCTAATAGTCTTTAACCAATGGTTTTATAGCATCAGTTCGTTTGCCGTACACGCAAGAAAGCGACCTTTCTGGGTCGCGGTTCGGTTACCGTCGTTCCGTAGCCGTTAATCTTTCACCATATTACCGTCGCATTTCTCTTTAGAGTAGTGTGTCATTATCGCTCGCAAAGTTGATTGTTTGCTCATATGTCACATGTAGACTGTTACTTACTTGCCTGCAAGGCTAGACAGGCTTTGTTTAATAGGTATGTTCGGTTCATTAAGTATAGAATAATGATTCAACTCGTATTTGATCAATTTTCAAACCGATTATATTTGCGGTTATGACAAGTCACCAGTTAATGAATAGTTACAACGCAGTATTGATATAGCTGGCGATAAAAGTTTACTTCTCCTTGAAGTACTTTAACTATATGATGCACTTCTCTGCAATGAATACAAAATCTTTGTGGTAAAATAATAAATCGTCCAATAGTACATCAACAGTCAACGAAACATCGGATATAACTTGCAAAGAAATCATTTCAAATGAGCCAGATGCCTCCACAAATGTCGCGATTCCTAAGCAACTCTCTTGCTCTCACCAATCGGCATTTTTAAGTGTAACAGGTATTCAAACAAGATTTATAAGGCATCAGCAGCTTCCATATTGGCGCCGCGACCTCCCTAGGCCGCGGCGGCCACGGCTGGTCGTTCACCCGCCATCCTAGCCACAAGGAATGCTACTCTTTGGAAACTTGATAAAAACTTGTATTTTAGCGCGTTATTTTATGGTCATCGATGACCCTGTTTTAGAATTTCATCCGTAAATAATGAGTTGCTAGACACTCGAGAGTTTTTTTTTTTTTTTTTTTTCACTTAAAATTCGGCTGTTGAAATCGATGCCATCTTTGATTGAATTGGTGAATGGATTGATGAACAAGCACGTTTTATTTATCGTTTTTAGACCCACACAGAAAGAGACGGGTATTGATGATATTGATTCCAATTCGAATTTCAAGATCTTAAATCTACTATGTTGTTCTATATTACGATCGGCTTATTGGTAAACAGATTCAAATTCATGATCAATATTTAGTAAAATTTAGGTTCCTCCGATATTTTAACTTCAACAAGTATCATCACAAATTTGGACCAAAAGAAAAGCTAAATAAATCATATTTTAATTTAGCTTCTTGTCTCCACTGAACGTCGTTGTTCATTCGCCGAGTGACTTCATTGAAATCATTTTCCTTGTTTTGAGTAACGTGATAAAGTCCATTGCTTCTTTATGGTTTAGGCTTTAAATAGTTGTTTATGCTTCTTCTTCGGTAAACAATACTAGATATTCTTCTTCATTTGATTGCTCTTCGATACTTGTGTTATTTGAAGAAACAACTTATATTGCTGCATTAAATATTCATGTCTGTTTATTTCAAAAATCCTTTATAAATTACTCATACCGTTAATCTCACGATTCAATGGAATCCCAATTATTTCCAGTTTCGTATTTCTGAGAACCGCGGCCAAATATAGAATGTTGGAATACAAGCGACTCCAATTTTAGCTAACCTTGAGCCTTTTTAATTGGATGCTGTTGATGTGAACTTATAGCAAAAAATACATGATTTGGCAGTATTTGCCTTGCGAAGATCGTGAAATTCTTATTATGTCCTTCTTTTATTTGAATTTTATTTATATGGTCGTGTTCTTAAGTTGGATCTCCACTGACACTCCAATGCCTATCCCATTATGTATCATTATTTGGGTAATAATCAGAGAAATTACATTAGTTTCTGAAAATTATTAAGGTGATACAAATGTTCAACTGGGTGGGTCTAAGTAAATGGTTTGATGAAGCAGCTGGCTTATGTGCAATATAAAGTATACAACATTAAACCTCATATGGTCGGGAATAAAATGGCTTAGCCGATTTACTTTAAATGTTACTAAATTTTGTAGAAATCGATTTCAAAATATGAAATTGTCAACCTTAATCGTAAATGTTCTCCATAGCAACTGAACAGATTTACGTGAAACCTATACCAGAAAAATTGTCAAGACTTGTCTAAGAATCCGTGGATCCAAGATTTAATATTAGTCATTTTATTTAAAAAATAATCAATAATAACCTTAAATATGCTACAAACGTCATGGGTCATCATGGCTTGGCCAGCAAAATGTTCCTGGCAGTAGCGCAATGGCGCCGTTGAAAGCTGGACGTGCGCGCAAATTTTTGCGTGAAATACGTAAAAATGTTACGTCTACCTATCTTTTTATGAATTAAATCACGTTTTAAATAGTTTAAATATAATATTGAACATAATTTTTAGGATATTATATGATTACAAATATTTTTAAATTAATATTTATGTCAGTGACGCGTTTTGTTGTCATCATAGATTATGAATAATATAGAATGATGAATAGGTATATGATTAAAAAGCATAATCGTCCTCTAAAAACCGCTTACCTACTTTCTAATCTTATTGTCTTGCCTAACAACAACAACAGGTTGGGCTAACAATCAGAAGGTCCCAGGTTCGATCCCCGGTGGGGCATGCACCAATGGATGAATTTTCATCTATGTGCATAATTTACAGTTCGCTGACGGTGAGGGAAAACATCGTGAGGAAACCTACCTATCCCTCGGGATTAGGTAATAGTCAGTTCCTGTATACACGGCGACAAGGTTCACCACCTGTCACGTTGGGTTCTGACTATCTGGTGAAACGTGGGCTTTGAGTTGGTTAATCCCTCCACAATGTGGTGGTGTATGGCCACTCACGCCTCTGACTACCCCCGAATGGGGATAAAAGTCGTGACGTTACATTTCATTTTTTCATATTTTTTGTCTTGCTTATGATATCTTTTTATACCACTGAGTTGCTAGACAAACTTGTTTTTTTTTTGGCGGGAAGTGGCGAAGTGCAACATTGAAAATCTATATTATTATAGGTAGGTACTTGACACTGGCTATATGCGACAAGAAAAGCCAAGACAAAAAAACATGCGTACGGCCCGCCTGATGTTAAGCGTGTTTCAGTTGATGTTATTCATACTACTTAATATTAGTAATACGAAATTATTTTTGTTTGCTTATTTTTAAGTTGGACTAACCACCGTTTGGTGGGGTAGTACCACCCTCTCATAGAAGATCGGCGTAAAGCAGCTATTACAGCTGCGTTTCGTACAATGAGTGAGAGAGCCGTAAGCCCAGCCCTTCTCCCCTACCCCTTCCCTTCAGGTCAGCAATGTTTACTATATGTTTAGTTTTATTGAGCATCAGGATTAAGTTGGGAGACTGGAGTTCAATGCTCTACATTACTAAACCATACATCAAATAAACATCACAGCTTCTTAGGGATGGGTCCAAATTTAATAAGTCGCTAAATTTGCAGTGCTAAATTTATTTAGTGTCATCACCTGTTAAATATTTTTTTAGAAATGTAACGTCACCACTTTTATCCCCATTCGGGGGTTGTCAGAGGCTTGAGTGGATATACACCACCCCATTGTAGAGGTATTAACCAACTCAAAGCCCACGTTTATACAGGGTGAATTTTTCAAGTGTGCGTCGATGGCCAAATCCGAAACTATAAGGAATATCGAAAGGTACTCAAAGAAGTCTCGGGGCCGATTTTGGTGAAAACTAAAACTGCATCATTGGATTTTTGAAAAAAACTAAATTCGTAGCCAGGAATCGAACTACTTGATTTTGAACTAGTTGAAAAAAACCACTTACTGTATTATTACACCATTCGATAGTGTCGCTGATAAGGAACGAATTCTGGGAAGTAATGACATACGGCAAACTTAAAAAAACTGTGTTTTTTAATAAACTGCTGCATATATTCAAGTTGACTGTAATAAGTCATACGTACATTACCTTTACCTTGTTCGAAATTATGCTCAATATTTTTATTTATTTACTTTCGCAGCGCAGTCATCTTCATAACATTATGTTCTAATTACAAATTTTGAATCATTTTTGAACAATTAATCAGTTTAGGTTTAATAGTTAGGTTACTTAAGAGAAATAAAATACTATTTTGTTTAAAATTAGCTCTTTCCTTAAGTTTACCGTAAAAACAATATTCGTAGCCAGGAATCAAACTAGTTGATTTAGAATAAAAAACCAAATACTGTATTATTACACCATTCGATAGTGTCACTGAATAGATATAGCGACTATATAGCGACTGTACTGCCGTGATAATTAAGAGTGCAGTAATCGACATTTTTGGGATTTTCACTTTTTCATAGAAATGGCATCCCAAGAGGTTCGTCTAAGTGGAAAAAATATATTTTCATGAAAATTTTCACTGAAAGTATGTTTTCTAACTAACGATTTTCGCAGTACTTGCATGAAAATTGTATCAATGCTATGGACAAGCGCAGCATTGAACATGTGCTAAAAAAGAATGCAGTACTTGCAAGCAAGTACTGCATTCTTTTGCATTACCCTAGAGCTAAGTGCAGTAATTGCCACTACTCAACTGGTGTCCGAGCCTACTCGCATACCCGACTTTGAGGATCATACACCTTCCTTGCTGGATCTGCTGCTGACTTCACACCCGGATGGCTGATGGATGAAATATTTCATTCCGAGTACCTACCGTCCGCACTGGCGTCCGCTTGCGGCCCTGCTAGCCTACTCCGAAATACGAAACGAAACGGTTCGGCTGACGGATCGTCGTGATTTGACATTTCTTCTTTCGTTTCTTCTTTACGTTTGACATGGTTTTGATCGTAAATCGAATCCGTACTTCGGACTATCCGTCAGCGTTCGTTTTTCAAAGTAACCACCCTGGTTCGACAGTCAATGTGCTAAGGCTTCTAGCCTAAAGCATGTAGCCTGTCGGGCTTGGGCTGCGGCTCGCGTTGCGAAGGATCCTAATATCACCGACCTCAAGAAGCGTTTCAATGCTGCCTCCAGATCCAGCAAGAAACATAATATGGCTAGGGTTAAGTTTGAGCATATTCGCAGGGTCGGTGAGAGACTCCTAAGCCTCCTTCTGGAAGTCGCGCTTTCTGGTCTCTCGCCAAAGCTGTTGAGGCGAACTTTTGTCGTCCCTCCTTACCATCTTTGCGCAAACCGGACGACTCGCTGGCACATTCCGCAAAAGAGAAAGCCGATCTCCTGTGCTCTCTTTTTGCGTCGAACTCGACTCTTGACGACCGAGGTAGCTCACCATCTGTTATCCCACGATGCGCGCACGTCATGCCTGTGCGCTTTACATAACGTGCAGTGCGAAGAGCATTAAAAGCCCTCGCCCTCGCATTAAAAGCGACGGTATTCCAGCCATTGTGCTTAAGACGTGTGCTCCTGTTTTGGCTCCGGTACTGACGCGATTGTTCTCGCTCTCCTACACTGGAGTGGTTCCGTATTCGTGGAAGGTAGCCTTTGTCCATCCAGTCCCTAAAAAAGGGGATCGCACTGACCCATCCAACTACCAGCCTATTGCGATAACTTCCTTACTCTCCAAAGTCATGGAGCAGGTGATTAACATCCAGCTCAACAGTAACCTTGAAGACCTTGAAGAATACGGTTTTCGTAAAGGTCGTTGTGCTGGTGACCTTATTGTGTACCTGAGTCACCGGTGGGCACCTGCCATAGAGAGTAAGGGGGAAGCTCTGGCTGTAAGCCTAGATATCGCTAAGGCATTCGATCGGGTACCTCATAGCAAAAACTTAGGATAATTAAGTCTACTTCCACTAAGTCTTCAGTATAAGAAATGGAAATTAATACTAACAAATAATGCAGCAATCGACATGTGCTAGACCATAATGCAGTAATATGCGCAACTACTGCATTTAGTTTTAGTAGCCTCTGATTCCCACAAGACCTGATGCTAAACCTAAACGCAGTAATACGCATTATATTTGGATTGGTTGAAAAATTAAATAAAAGAAAAATATCATTCAAAAGCTTGATTTTTTTCTTAATTTTTTGATATATTTTTATGGCTATAAAATACGAACATCTTGCACAGATTACTAAAAATATGTTTTCCGCGTTTTTCTCGAAACCGCCATTTTGCAAGTACTGCACTCTTAATTATGACGGCAGTGTAGCCTAGGGGTGAACAAGTTGGGCTAACAATCGGAAGGTCCCAGGTTCGATCCCCGGTGGGGCATGCACCAATGGATGAATTTTCATCTATGTGCATAATTTACAGTTCGCTGACGGTGAGGGAAAACATCGTGAGGAAACCTACCTATCCCTCGGAATTAGGTAATAGTCAGTTCCTGTATACACGGCGACAAGATTCACCACCGGTCACGTTGGGTTCGGACTATACAGGGTGAAATTTTCAAGTGAGCGTGGATGGCCAAATCCGAAACTATGAGTGATATCGAAAAGTACTCAAAAAAATCTCGGGGCTGATTTTGATGAAAACTAAAACTGCATCATTGGATTTTTGAAAAAACAATAGTCGTAGCCAGGAATCGAACTAGTTGATTTAGAATAAAAAACCACATACTGTAATTATTACAGCATTCGATAGTGTCGCTGATAAGAAACGAATTTTGTGAAGTAATTACAATTTTCATCAAAATCAGCCCCGAGATTCTTTTGAGTACTTTTCGATATTGAAAGAAAGAAAGAAAGAAAAAACTTTATTGCGATAAGCAGAAAAGTTGCAAAGTAAAAAGTAAAAAAATCGAATTAATATAAATAAAATTAAAGTAAAATTAAATTAAAAGGTAGGTAACAAAAACACACACAACTTCTGCTCGCCGCAAACGGACCCAATTCAGCATGTGCTGATCGACAAGGACCAGCGCTGGTCTTCCATTTGGCCCGTTTGGCGACCCAGCGGGCGCAAACCACAAAATAAAAAAATAAAAAAAAAATAAAACTAAAAACACTCGTACCCAAAACAATAAAATTAAAAAAAACTATAAATAATAAAAACAAAAGTTATCTGTGCCGTACGTACGACACATTAAATTATTAATCTATGGTGCGACAAGACAACAGCATGGAATTTCTAACCTGCAAAAAAAATTAGAGGCATTTGGTAACTAAAATTAAAATTATTCCTAAGAAGTGAAGTGAAACATCACAGGCCTAAAAGAATCTCGCCAAGCATCAAAATAAAACAACTACAACAACACAAATCATAAATCTAACTATATGACGTGGCAACAACCCGATATTGGCAAAGTACCTACACAATCATGGCATTGTGGCATAGAAAATGAAGAAATTGATATTGGACGGCACAAAGTTAAACAATACCTATCTAAGCCTATAGGATATCAATCGTGGTAAGTACACTACATAATTATAAAGAAAAATGATATCACTCATATTTTCGGATTTGGCCATCCACGCACACTTGAAAAATTCACCCTGTATAGTCGGAACCCAACGTGACAGGTGGTGAATCTTGTCGCCGTGTATACAGGAACTGACTAATACCTAATCCCGAGGGATAGGTAGGTCTCCTCACGATGTTTTCTCTCGCCGTCAGCGAACTGTAAATTATGCACATAGATGAAAATTCATCCATTAGTGCATGCCCCAACGGGGATCGAGCCTGGGACCTTTTGATTGTTAGCCCAACCTGTTCACCACAGTCGCTTGCCGTGCAGTTGTAATCCCGAGATTCGAGTCTTCATGATTTTCCCTGTTTTCGGAACAATACACACTTAGGTGTTGTAATTATTATGTATTGTTCCGAAAACTAGCAAAGTGGAAGCTCAAAGAACCCCAGCGAGACAGTGGAGCACATCTTGCTTCATTGCCCTGTATTTGCACGCCAACGATATGATGCACACACAAACATAATAAAATTTGTACGGAACCCTCAGAGCACGAGTCCTACTTGCACTTGTCCGGTTTTAATTTGTAATGAGTAGCCCAAATACAAATTTTCATGTCTCTAGCTTCAGAAAAATTGGGACGCCTATACAAACTTGCACCCCCTATTTTACACCGTTAGAGGTGAAATGATCAAAAACGCTGAAATTACTATTCTTAGTTAATAAGAAGCCTAAATACAAATTTTATTGTGCCTAGCTTTAGAAAAATTTGAACCCCCATATAAACTTCCACCCCTTATTTTACCCTCTTGGGGGTAGAATTTTCAAAAGCGCTGAAATTACTATTTTGTATTTGTATTAGTAGCCTAAATAGAAATTTTCATGTTACTAACTTCAGAAATGAGGGAATTCCATACAAACTTCCACCCCTTATTTTACCCCCTTAGGGTAAGAATTTTCCAAAATCCTTCCTTTGCTCTTCTTTTACGCTATGAAAGGTACCTACTGTCCAAATTTCATGTTTGTATCACCAGCGGTTTGAGCTGTGCACGTTTTGACGGACGGACAGATAGACAGACGGACAAAAAGTGATTGTGTAAGGGTTTTTCCTTCTGAGGTACGGAACCCTAAAAACTCACAAAACGAGGCGTTTTGTGGAGCAAGTATTTTATTTTTAATTATACCATATATTATTATTATCATGGAGCTGCTCCAGACCCATGGCGCTGGCTTGAAAATCTTGACCTTACATGAAAATTAGTATTTCGGCTACTCAGCCTACAAATACAAATATTCATGTCTCTAGCTTCAGAAAAACTGGGACTATCCATAGATACTTTCTCCCCTTAATTGTTGAATTCTCAAAAATCCTTCATGTGGTCTTCTTCTACGCTATAAAAAGTTAAAATTTCATGTTTCTAACCCAAGCGGTTTAGGCTGTGCACGTTTTGACAGACGGACAGATAGACTGACGGGCAAAACAGTGATCCTATGAGGGTTGCATGCATGCCCGGCATGCGTTGCATTGCCACTCCATCCGTCCGTCATTCTCCATCAATCCATCAGTCAAATAAGGGGTAACCTTTTCCAAAAATGTGCGCGTACTAGGTCGCAGGCACAGCTAGTAACTAATAAGGATTAGTACTACTTTTATTTCAGTTATTACCCGATGTTGACAACAATTTTTCTTGTTTTCAGTTATTTAGAATTTTAAGTTGTTTTAATTTTACTTATTTTGTCCTATAATATTAAACATTTAAATTATGTACTAGTCTTTTTTTAAGTAGTACTACCTATTACCCAGTGTTGGGCAAAATTAAATTTCAGAACAATTAAAAATTAACAGTTAGTGAGCTTTTATTTACTATATCAACAAAATAACAATAAAAAAGATTACAAAGAAAAAATAACCAACCCACCTACCTATTAATAAAAATGTAGTACTTAAATTGTACTTAAGATTTAGTGAAAATTTTCCTTTACGAAGTTACCCTTATACGACTAAATAAAAGTAGGCAAGATACGAATTTAGTATATGAGTCACTTCTGTTTTTGATTTATCATGTCGTCTTTTTGATGTATCGTGGCGAATCGAAAATTCTAAATTCAAAAAATTCAACTCGCGGTCCTACGACATTGTTTGAGCAAAAAGCGGTCAACCTCGAGCTGTCAGTTGCAATGGTTCCAGCCTTAAGGAGAGATGTCAGTGTAATAATAAGTAGTAGAATAAGATGCGCAGTAAGTGTAGTCTTAGCATAGCTGGCATAGCACCCTCTTTTCAGGACGTAGGTACTTCTTGCGTTGCGGAAAGCTTATTAGGCGCTCCTTCAGCAGCATTTAACAGTTCACAGATTTAAATAAAATCTACAATAACAACGAGCTGACGCCATTCCCCGCGTGAGCATGAATTCACGCAAACACACTGTTGTACAAATATTTGTTAATTAATTAATTAAATCACGAAATCCACGAAATGCGTGATACCGCGTCGTTATCGTTATATTATGTTGTATCGAATAACACGTTGGTATTGTATAATATATGATTCCGATCAAAAAAGATCTTTCATTAAGAAGATTTCGCTTCCTAATCTTCTTTACTTTGAACTAGTTGACAAACTTGGGCTATTTCCTTTTTGGTCAAATCTATGATATCCAAGTTACCGATTCTAGTGATGGAAACAAATTTTGAAGTCTATTTCAAAAATGATCATGACACAAATTGCTTCTTAATTCTATTTTCATAACAAATAGTGTTTAATAACGGTGTCTTATTGGAGTGTGCTATCAAAGCTGCTCAAAGCACGTAAGAAATATTTATTTATTACTGTCACATTGCCTGCTACCGTTGCAATATTAAGTATTCTGCCGCTGTTTTATCTATTGTCGGTATCATTGCTACTGTTATGTCAGGCGCGGTCTTGAACGCGTTCATTATTAATGTAATTTCTCTTTGGTAACACTGTTTAATGCAGCACGCGAATCAGCTTCGCATCTGTATTGCCAACGTCATGGAAATTGGAATTGTCTTTAGGATTATTGCCAGTCTCAGATTCACATTTCTTTTTCCTCACTATTATATCCGAGGATTCTAACATACACAATATGTTATATGTTGTTGGTTAGTGATATTTATTTACGGGTTTTAACTTTATGGATGGGGAGCCCAGCGTGCACTTCGTGGATTTACTCGAGCGTCGTCCAAACCTAGTAGATTCGGTAGATGAGATGATAGGAAGAATACATTGTTCTAGATGTTTCCACTTTCAGCGGTGGGAGAAGCGTCTACATGACAATTTCATATTTTTTTTATAAAAAGCAATTATATGTAAATACTCAAACGTTTCAGATATTGATACTTTTCATGCTCCAACATGATAAATTGAAAAAAATAATTACTCGAGCGCGCCAGATTTTGTAAGCATCTATAGGTTACGGTAACTGCTTAAAATCAGGCAGGCTGTACGCTTTTTTTGCCAGCGCAGTCCTATAAAAAAAAACTGATGGGGTGAAAAAGTGAAACTTGCAGATGCTCCCATTTCTTAGACTGACGATCAAATTAGCAAAATTTACACTTTTGACACTTCTTAGCTAGTGAATCCCCGTTATCTTAATCTGACGAGTTCGAGTATTTTAAGATGGTCTATTTTTTTTTGGTTCCCCTGAGCGTACCCACCAATATTAAAGGCTCATACTGGTTGAAGGTTCTTATCAGTATGTATGCTATCTCCCTTATCTTAATCTGACGCGCTCGAGTAAATCCAGAAAATCCTTCTACGGCTCCCCATCTATTAGACTGTGTGTACCTAGTCGAGTCTAGACAGAAGTCTGATCCATATTTTACTTATAGTATCTCAGTTTAATTTAATTTATAATAAATGTTATTGTGTGTTATGTTTGTATGTTATTGTGTTACCATCGATTGATTATTTAAATTTCTCCTGAATTGCCTTTTACAATTTCGAATGAAAATATCTTAGCATGCTTCAAATAAATGCTTGTGAAGCTTTGTCCGTTTGTAGTCTGCAGCTGTCTTGGTCATTGAACGCCACTTTCTATGCAAAGCGGTCGTACAGGCGTTACAAGACATAGCTATGCATCGATCAGTTATAGGCATTAGACTTTTTAGCTACACGTCCGGTGAAAGCGCATTCCTTCTACCACCTTACATTCCTGACGCGATCGCTATTTGACGTAACCAGTTGCATAGACTTTAGCAAAATTATAATTTATGATTGACTAGCAGTGGTAGCCGATTGGTTAAGCACGCGTCTTGCGGGCTTAAGGTCATGGGTTCAAACCCTGGCTCACACCTCTGGATTTTTCGAAATCTATGTGTGAATCATAACTTTAATATGATTATCACTTGCTTACGGTGAAGGAAAACATCGTGAGGAAACCTGCATGTCTTTAGGCATGTGAAATCTACCAACCCGCACTGGGCCAGCGTGGTGGATTATGGCCTGAATCCCCCTCGCATTGAGGGGAGGCCCGTGCCCAGCAGTGGGACGTTAAAAGAGCTAAATTATTATTATTATTATTATGATTGACTAGCTGTGCCCCGCGGGCCGCGGCTCGCCCGCGTGGAAATTGATGTGTAAGATTAGCCTATGTCTTATTCCAGAGCCTACACTATCTACGTTTCAAATTTCATTAAAATCGGTTAATTAGCTATAGAGATACTTGGTAACAAACATTCACACACACAAACTTTTGCATTTATAATAGGTATTGGTAGGAATTAGGATGCGATGTGAACTTAAGTTGAGTTTACAGAATCCTTCAGATTGGGTTAAGGTATGATTTCAAGTAAGCGTAAATGTTGTTCCAGGCTCATTTTTCGCTAATAAAAACATGCCAAAATCGGTAAATGGAACATTATTAAGTTGAGTTTTCTGGTAGATACCGAACAAAATTCACCGATAATGTATCATATGCAACATAATTGTGCTATACTTGTTTATAATTGGCTTTCTGCATCTTTTGAAGGAACCAGCAGAATACCGCTCTTATCTCCTTATAGAAATCCGATCCCGAGGGAGCGATGAACTCGACCGAGGAAAGGAAAGGGGAAGGGACGGGAAGATTCTTATTACGCGTAATCACTGCTCAGTTATATGGAAGTTATGTCTTTATTCAACTTTACAATGTACCAGGGGTTGGTAGCTTACGGAGATTCCTTGAGTTTATTTTAGTTGAGGCGTGTTTAAAGTTATTTCCATTTGGCGGGCCCGTTGGCGTGGTTGGCGTGATGGCGCCTTTCACGTTGCAGGTCGTAGGTTCGATTCCTACCCGGGACATGCATGTCCCGAGTCTGGGTGTATATGTATACTAAGTATGTATTTACAAATAAAAACCTAGTATATGTAGTATATTAGTTATCTGATTTCCATAGCACAAGCTCTGCTTAGTTTGGGATCAGGTAGCCGTGTGTAAAAAATGTCCCAGGATATTATTATTATTATATTTGTAGTTAAGATCGCGACATGCTTTTATGGGTTTATGTCTAACTATGAGATGAGTGATATAGCCGGAAGAACACCTCCCCTTCCCCTCCCTCTGTCCCACTCCCCTTAAGGTCGGCCAAGTGCGAGGCATGCCTTTGATAATGCAAGCATCTTTAGGCTACGGTAACTGCTGACGGGCCGTACGCTTGTTTGCCAACTTAGTCACATAAAAATATTCATTCATACCTTCTAACAATTATCATAGGTATTTACCTATTTACTATATCATATAAATAAGTGAACAACATGGCTCGGTAGTTACATTAAGTTACTCATAAGTTACTTATTCAATAGGTACCATTCCTAAATGGGCCAGCTACCGTCGTCCGCGCGCCGCCCGCACACCATTCACATACAAATAAATACATTTACATACACAGCCATACATGAGCCGTGAGCCATGCATGTTCCAATTGAATTAAGCCAAGTCAATTGACACCGGCTTGGCCGGAGTTTAGATCGCGGTAGGGTCATTTAACAATTTTATATTGTTTTCTCGTTTAAGAGTTATCGGATGGCAGAAATCAAAGAAGTTTAGCCATATACCTATCTGTAAAAAGGGCTGGTTAAAGAAGGCCTATGGTTTGGAGTTTTCTAATAACTGGAATTAATTTCGACCAACAGGACTATTATGAGATATTAATTAATCATTGTTCTCATCTCAGTTTATTTGCACATTCCTGTCTTAATTCATCATCCCCTACATTTTATCTGCTTCCTTTAACAAACATATTTGGCAAATTCTATTGACTGACCGAACGACCCAAACGCATAGTTTCTAACTTTGAAAATACTAATATAACATTTTAATCATCAACACAATACATCTCCTTTACACAATAAAACAAAATTAAGTAAGAAGAGGTATCTATCATTGAAACCCTAACAACAGACAACAGACAAAGAAGTGGCGATTCCCAATAATACCACTAAAGGCGACGCTACCATAGAACAAAACAATAAAAAAGCCCTTCGCGTCCAAGCAATGTCCCCTATCTATTTGCATACAAGGGGAGAGCGTAGGGTTGTCACCCGTTATATAAAATCCTGTCTAGTTTATCTCTTTGTACAGGATAAAGATCAGGAGTATCTGATTAGATTTAATCTTACTAAACGAAATTGCCGGTCGGTCTGCAGTAGGTACTTCTCACCCAGTCATTATTAGATAAAGATACACACGCAGTATTTTATTTTTAATTGATGGCTACAGATATAATGGACCTATTAATAATGTTGATAGGCTGAGAATGTTTATTACATTATTATAAAATCAAATATAACAATAAATAAGTGACAACCCTACTGGCAACGTCGGTGCATGCCCTGCACTTAATACTAGGGATTGTCATATAAATTGAACACTGACGTAGGTACCTATAATGTACTTTTACATTATGTTTTGTTATTTGAGTAAGTTAAGTACCTATTTTTTATTATCCATTATGAGTGCACTGCGTTGAAATAATAACAGTCATTAGTAATTAGTTACCTAATGCTTACTCCACATTGTAGATCCGTAGGATCAATGTTACTTCCCTCAGTTATCCCTGGATTTGGCTGATTCTGGGTAAACTACACTCCTACCTCATCATCATCTGCCTTACCTTTTACATTATCTGATGTCGGCGCAATATGTCTTGTCTTGAATTTCCATTCATCGCGCTTTGTTGTCACTTAATCCACTCTAACGTCATTCATGTGATATTCATGTGATATCTTCATTCATGTCATGTGTCTTTATCGATCCATCCATCTTTTCTTGGGGTCTGCCTCTCGTTCTGTATCCATCCACATTCATATTCACTCGTTTAGTCATATGCTTTTCATTTCTTCTCATCTCATGCCCAAACTATTGACATACCAATTTATAAGTAGTATTATATTATTCTCCATGCCTTCATTATTAATTGCATCTACGTTTCAATTAGTGCCATAGAATAGGTAATCAGCGTGGTGTTATGTAATTAAATGACTTGAAACAACATCTTAAAGGCATTCTGTCTACGTTGATTATATTACTTTAAGTTCTCACAATGTGCGCAAACGCACAGCCCATTGAGAATTTCAAACTTTTTAGGTATTTAGTTGGTGCCTAACTTAGGCAAGTATTGTTTGTGAATACGGCTGTAACTCTTCTTTCTTTTGTAACTTGGAGGTTCTTATATTAATTGATACGAATACTTGGGTTTAACCAGCGTCTCAGCAATTCAAAATTATGTGTATGTTGCATTTTGCCTGCAATTTTAGGTTAATTCTTGCAAAATCTAGATTCGGTTTTGAAGTTAGCTACATTTGTGGAAGGATATTATATTCAGATAAACTCGATATGTAAACAGCAAAGACCTACAAATATATCTTGTAAGGAGTTGTCAATGGGACCTACCAAGAATAGGATTACATAAACTTCTAGTTTCATGTAAAATCTGTTCCCATAAACACACTCACCGCGTTACTTTTGCCATAACAATGTTATCTTTATTGCATTTGATTAATTACCGTATTTATCAGATTGTGTATACGTACTCCGATAAGGCGTAGTAGTGAATATTATATGCTGTCGCTTAGTCGCAAGCGCAGACTCGTGGAGTTGAAGTGACAGCTTCCTTTAAAGATAGAAGTGTGTGACTTAGTTTGACGTTTATTTTAATGAAACAGAAGTCTTACCAATGCAACCTAAATATAAGCGATTAAGTACTAGCAAAGAACCAATAAAAATTAAATAATGCAACAATTTTAATATCATGAGATACAAAGAAACATCTTGCGAAAACTTTGCTCAGTCCTTAAGATGAGATATTTGATCGTATCTTTTACCCAAACGTTTAAACGCCAAACACCTAGTTATAGCCAAATTAATTCCCCCCAAAACGACCTTGACTCACGGTACATGATCACAGAATTGCTGCCACCATACATACTAATTCCGATCACATCAGCAACAGTAATCAAACGAAATGAAACCGAACACCGAACAGTGATACGAAATATGATATAGCCGTCAAGATGATGAAGTTCAAATCGTTATTCCGTAGAGGGCCCAGCCAGGGGAAGCAGGAGTCCACTTTAAAGGGTGCTCCATCAGTGTCCAGCCTCGACTCGAAGCACCACAAAGTCGCCCCGGCCCGCGAAAAGACCTTAAAAATCTTTGGGTCGAAAGAGAAACTCCACAAGGCGCATAAGAAGAAGGATTTGGGGAATAATAATGCTGTGTTGGAGAACCCCGAGTTGAGGGAGGAGTATGAGGAGGGTGTGGAGGGGCAGGAGTATGGGAGTGCTGAGGAGCTGGGCGGGTCGGTAGACGGGCGCGGGTCGCAAGAGTGTGTGAGCCTGCCCGTCACGCTGCACGCCGACCACATGCCGGGCTTCCAGGAGGTGGAGCTCAGGCCTAGAGTACCATCTGAGGTAAGTGACCACATATAATGGCAGAGATCTTCTTTGGTATGGACCAATAAGCAATAGAGACCACATAACTGGGCATCGCCGCTCGCCTAACATAAGCATTACCACAGCTTGTGTGACCGAACCTGACATTTTTAACGGCGAATTTTTATTACCCTCCTATCCTTGGTGGGCGCTAGCGTCTTGTCTAATTGGTATGTGCCGTCTATTAGTAATGTGAATAATTCCAATGCGACATCTAAAATTAGATAATTATTAAGGATAATGTCAGTGGTTATTAAAGCCCCGATAAATTCGGTAAGTCACTACTTATGCGGTTATTCTACTTACTTATTCTTGCGGTACATGTTAAAACTACCGATAGGTAACCTACGTGCGTTTGTCCACCGCCGCCGTCACCGGCATGTCACCGAGAATGAAATGACGGCGCCGAAGTACGTAGCGATACATCATACATTTACTATGGCCGCCTGTCCACTGCGCGTCCGTCACACGAGCGCCGTCATCCCGGCGCCGGAATTTCGAGTCGTTCGCCGTTCGGCGCGACGACCGCTAGAAATCGGCCCGAGGTTTGACGGGCCGGTAATACATAACAGGTTTGAACGTCATATTGAACTCGGCCCGAAATAATCTCGTTCTCGGTGACGTCCCGGGTGACGTCCCGGTGACGATGGCTGTGGACAAACGCTGTAAGGGTTATACGTACCAGTAGAAATTATCCGGCTTCTTCTTATCGTATGGTTAGTGGCCAGCCTGGTGTCAGAGTTGTTCAAGCTGCGGACGAGTGCCCTCCGAAGCTCGTCCGTAACGATTGCCAATAGCTTACACCCTTGTAAGGTATTTATTATTCCTTTTGTTTCTGCAGGCATCGTTAATATCCGGGGCCCGGGAGATAGAATCTCTGCGCAGGGAATTGGAAGTGAGCACGATGGAGCGAGTGCAACTGCAGGCGAAGGTGGACGAGCTGCTTGAGAAGGTCACTGAAGCGGAGAGGCTTAGGAGCGAGCTCGAACGACTGAAGGTACAGACCCTTTGCTGACTAGCTTTTTAATGAGACTAGGCCCGCCACACACTCCCACCACTGTTAGTCCTGTATGCCAGGATCGACAATGGTGTCCAACGATCTCGTCAAAGTTTGACCCTCAAGTCCCGGGGAAAAGCTAAGTTGTCTTGTATATCTCTTCTTCTTCATTCTTTATCTTGTATGTACCATGAAGGTATTACTCATAGAGGACGGGTTTTAAAGACTGCTGCGAAGCCGGGTTTTAATACTCTAGTGACTAACGTAGTACATGTACGGTTGCTTGTCAACATAAGAGGAGTCCTTTTAATTACGAATGTCAATAATAAAGGGAGCTCAGTGTATGTTGGATATGTTACCACAGATGCCCAAGCAACTGTACCTACAAAAAGTTATAAAACCCGGCTTCAAGAAGTTAAAAAGCGTCCTTTGTAATACCTTCATGGTTTACGATTTGCTGTTCTTTAGGGTAGATAGCGAAGGTCTATGTTTGGTAGGTATATTAATGATATTTGTTTTGCGTGTGTCAGTGCATGGAAGCGGACCGCGAGGCGACGCTGGAGCGGCTCGCGGACGAGAACGGTGCGCTGCGCGCGCGGCTGCGCGGCGTCGCGCACTCGCCGCTCTCCGACAGCGAGAAGCGGCAGCTGCTGCTCGCGCCCGCGCCGCGCCGCATGCACTCCTCCGCGCCCGCGTCCATTGCGCTCGCGCACAATGTAAGCACATATCCCTCTCTCCATTCCATTCCTCTTCAGGTCGGCAATGTGCGAGCAATGCCTTTGGTATTGCAAGCATCTATAGGCTACGGTGACTGCTTAACATCAGGCGGGCCAAACGCTTTTTGCCACCGCAGTCCTATAAAAAAAAAACAACACCATCATACTACTCCGCCAAGCCAACTAGGAGCTCGGATGGATACGGCTTCCCCGCCCGCACACCCGCCACCGCCTGCGGCTTCCCGCCCGCCACACCTCCCGTACATCGACATCACCTTTTAATGCGGGTGACGTAACATTTGACAGGTTCTTAGTTGGCTTGGTGGAGTAGTAATATCACGCAGACCAATAAGCCAACGACGTATAGCTGGGCACCCCCGCATAACATTCTAATACCATTACAAACATATTGTGACTGCATCTGCGATTTTAGATTATTCCCAACTTTCGACGATTGTATTCTTATTAAAAGTGGACGTTAGTGGCGTTTTGCTTGTCTTATAGATCTGTGTAATATCACACTACTGGCTTCCTCGACTGGCATCCGCCGCATGCAGGAAGAAACCTCAGTACCCCCCTGAGACCCTGTAGGTTCCAAGGAAAATTCCACTGCTCTTCCAGCGCCAATCTAAGTCAAAGCTCGCTTCTCTCGGAGGATTTTTCAGCTATGTCTTACACCCCTCAACCAGCTCTAAGTCAGGTTGGCTGGTTAACTTATAAATACCATTTAAAGTTAACAATATTGTGAATTGAAAGAAAAACAATCCCCTCCAGTGTTATTGGCAAGCTGACTGATGCTGACTGATATGCCCACATACTTTACGGATTGCCGATTTCTTTCATCTGATTAGACTGTCTGCTGTCCTTTTGCTCTTTACAACGGCAATGGTAATCAAATGCCGATTTAACACCTGTCTGTTTTATTTATGTGCTCTTTGAGATTATTATCGTCATCTCTCTCCAGGGCGAGGGCGACAGCGGCGAGGCGAGCACGCCAGAGTGGGACAAGCACTCGTCGTCGTCTCTCAGCGAGGTGTCCGTCGCCTGCCTGCAGGACCGCATACTGCAGATGGAGGAGCACCATTACAGGTGGGTTCACCTTAGTTCTTCATGCAGGTCTATAAGCTACCCATGACGTCTGGGTTAATGTCTAGTGTGGCCATGATGTCTGCATGGTTCAATGTCTAGTGTGGCTGTCTGCATGGGTCAATGTCTTGTCATGTATGCAGGGGTTAATGCCTAAATTGCCCTTTTGATACGGAACGTCTTGTGAGGCTAAGTATGCATGCGTTAGTTGGTGCGTCCAAATGCTTTGTATGCCTTAACCGAGAACTTACGTAATGATTATTATCATGCGATCCGACATCAAAAATGAGTGCTCTGGCGCGGAATATGTCTAATGTAGATGCAGCTAATGACTAGTGTGGTCATTTCTGCATGAATTAATTACTAGTGTGGCTAGATGTCTCGGTGGATTAATGTCCGCCATATCTGTATGGGTTATTGTCTTGTGTGGTCCTGTCTTCATGGGTTAAACCATGTATTCACTAGGGGATAAAGTCGAGAGACATGTCGCGAGCAGTCGCGGGACATTTACGTGCGACAGTCCGGCGACAATGTCGAGGATAGTAGCGGAACACCGTTCTCACTACTCAAATGCTGTCGGGCGACTGTCGAACGACACGATTTTACACAAAGTCGCGCAAGGTTTTCGCTCTCGGAGCGACAACACGCGACATGTCCTGCGACAAATGTTGCCTGCGATGTCGGGCTATGACCCCCGCGACGTCGCCCGACAAGTAGAATTCGTGTCCGGCGACAGATTCTCGGGACAAATGTCTCCTAATGAATACGGGGCTTGAATGTCTTGTACAGACATGTTGTCTGACTGTTGCGGTTGTCGGTTGCAGTACTAGCGAGGAGCTGCAAGCGACGCTAGCCGAGCTGGCGGACCTGCAGTCGCAGCTGGCGGACGCGCACGCCGATAACGAGCGGCTCGCCGACGAGAAGCAAGTGCTGCTGGAATCCCTCTGCCGACAGACCGAGAAGCTGGAGGACAGCCGCACCAAGGTGAGCGGGCGAGGAGGGGGGGGGGGTATTAGAGGTGTAATAACGGCTGTATTGTCCCAAGCTTTGATAACCTAGTAAACAAAGTAATTTGGGTACGGCATAGAGTATGTACGTTATCAAAACAATCAGTTTTTTCATCTCCAAAAATCTTAATAAATTAATAAAAAAGAATAGTAGCGCGAGCGGGTGGGTAATAATAAGTAGAATGACCAAGTGAGGTGCGGCGATGGCGCCGCAATTGAACGAGACAACGTAGCTGCGTAGTGATGTGAGGCGTCTACTTTACTACGTAGTAGTTAGTACCTCAATGCATAGCGGATACAACCTATAATGTTTTACAAAAAATCCGGAATTGTCTCTGGTTATTTTTTTTTGGGTATTCTACACTCAGTCTATTGTAGGATATTATGTATGTACCTACTTTAACAAGTTTATTTATTTACAGGTGGACACCCTCCAAGAGCTGCTACTCCGCGAAGGCGTGGAGCCAGAGACCCTAGTGTCTGGTGACGCTGATCAGCAGTTGTTCGCTGTTCTGAAGGTACATCCTTAGTTACATCCCATCATAAGCCAAGAGAAACAAGAGGATACAGCATTTGCTTAGTTTGGCATCCACAGCACAACCAGTCCATGATAATGACATGTTATTTAGTTGCTTACTAAATACCTCTTGTACCTACTATTTTTTTATTGTTTACGTGTAAGTGTGTTCTTAAATAAATTTATAGTTATTCTTAAAATACCTCCTACTTTTCTTGTAATTTAATTTGGCGAATTATAAAACGGTAACCGCCAAATTTATAGAGATGTTTAGTCAGCTTACAGCATTAGCTTAGTTTTACACTGCATTTCTAGGAACACAAGTGATTTGTAATGCCAGTGCAAGTCCCATAACATTCTATAAATGGGGTAAATCTTTTCTTGGCACTTGACGACTCAAACCTCAATGTCAGAAAAAAATAGTCTGTTCGATGGCAGCTCAACTGATCAAAATGTCAGGTGCGGTCCTACATATGTAGGCGAGCGGGGGTGCCCGGCTATGAAAACAAAACGTGATATTTGCCGAGACCCCCTCTCTCCCCCACGTGAGTTTGAGTGAGATTTGGCTCTACCCCCCGCCTAAACGCCTCGCGTAATTTATGGACGCCCCCTTTTATCGTAGTTGGTGGACAAGTAGTCTTATTTGCAGCTATCGCAAGAGGAACGCAGGCACCTGCTGACGAAGCAAGAGCAACTGGAAGCGGAGCTGAACGAGACAAAGACTGCTTTAGAGAAGAAAACCAAAGATAATGAAACGCTCGCAGAGAAATTGCGGTAATTAACGTTTTGGATATCGTTGTCTCACATGTTGACGGGCCCGTTGGCGTGGTTGGCGTGATGGCGCCTTTCACGCTGCAGGCCGTAGGTTCGATTCCTTGCCCGGGACATACATTTGTGTGCATGAACATGACTGTATGTCCCGAGTCTGGGTGTATTATGTATATTAAGTATGTATTTACATATAAAAAGTAGTGTATGGAGTAGTATCAGTTATCTGGTTTCCATAGTACAAGCTCTGCTTAGTTTGGGATCAGGTAGCCGTGTGTAAAAAATGTCCCAGGATATTATTATTATTATTGTATTTGCCCAGCCTTTTAACCACCAAATGAATATGGCGTTTTGACAGAAAATCAACGGGAAAACTATCAAAATTATATGTTTATGTGGTGGATAAAAGTTTTCTGCCGTTTTTTGTTTTTGTATCCAGTGTTATACCATTATACGCTGTTATCTAACATTTAATAACTGCAATTTGGGAAAGGGTTGATTTTTAACAATAAACCTTTGTTGTCACAATCAAGTTGGTTGCTGGTAATCAGACAATTTCTGTAATGATCTGAGTATATCTAAGAACACATTAGTTAATGAGTAGATTAGCGAGATTTGTTTCATTGATAACTGGTCGATGTCATTTGGTTTTATATTTTCGTAAGAACAGGACTATCGAGGTTCGATTTTCTTGTGTTTTGTGTTGTTTTTAATGTATTGAACATGCCTGTGATGATTTGTAAAGTGTGAGTTTACCAAAACATCTTACATAGCTTTTTTTTTGTTATTTTTTAATTCTTATTGTTTCGATTCGATCTTTTAGACGGATGTGTCTTTTTATGTGGTAGGTAGTTTATAGCCTTTATAATGTGCCAAGCTGTTTCCCTGAAGGTGTTCAATCAATCGGCTTTTAGTCGTGATGTAATCGGGTATCCACTTGATCAAAATTAAACAGAACCCTAACACGGTTAAATTAACAAACATTTTTTGTTGTTGTGTGTGCGTGTGCATATTGAAATGTTTTTGAGTCGTTCCTACACTCGCACCTTGAAGGCCCGGGAACCTATTGTTCTCGTTGCTATACAATGGGTTCGCGGCCTTTGGCGGCGCGAGTGAAAAGTCGGCTTCAATTTAAGTTTTTTTTTTTAAAATGCGCATAAATTTTTTTTACCGTCCATCGAGGTAATACAACTTGACTTTAGAGGCTATGCACACGGAGCAACTTTAGTTGAAGAAACTATCAACTTAGTTGCCGAAACTATCAACTTTTTAATGGTTTTATGTTAAAAGTTGCTGTTTGCAGAAACAGTTGCCAGTTGCAGCAACAGTTGCCGCGTTTGTTTTATATGAAAACAGCTAGTTGCGAGTTGCCGCAAAAGTTGCCCTTGTGCATAGCCCTTTAGGGTTCCATATTCAAACTTTTCACGTAATCCTTTTTTATGTGACAGTGCATTGGAGGAGGAGGCGGTGCACGTGGAGGCGGACCGCGCGCGGTGGGAGCGGGAGGCGGACGCGGCGCGCGAGCAGGCCGCCACGCGCCAGCACCAGATCGCCACGCTCACCGACCTGCTCGACGCCGCCAAGGCTAAGGTAAGCTAACTACACTCACCTACTGTGTAATCATCATCATCGTTTCAACTGCCACAACTGAACACGATACGCTGAAACACGGAACGGGGTCAGAGTGAATTGTTGTTGCACTCAGTGCGTAGCGTTTGAACGCGGCTCTGTAGAGTCGAGTGAAATCCAGCGAGGTATAGAAATCGTGTGTGTTGTGTGTGTGTGATGAGTGAGTGGTGTGTGTATGTAGCTAGAGGTGCGTGCGGGCACGGCGGCGGGCGGGGAGGCGGCGGGAGCGCGCTCACTAGCACTTACCCACCGGCTCGCGCACGCGTGATGTGTATGTTCCTATTCCTATCTGTCTTCTTTTGTATAGGTAAATTATAATATCTCCCTGTCTGTCTTTGTTGTGGTAAAATAAAATATACGTTTCTCGTTCCAATTAGTTGTAATATAAAAATTAAAGTATAAGTTTTACAATATCGTGTCGTGTCGTTGTTTTTTTGGAGTAAAGTAGTTTTCCTGTATGTAGGTAAAGCCGTGCAGCGCTCGCGGCACTGGGTTAAGCTATGGGTTCCTCCAATAGCGGCGCCGTCATATAACGGCCGCACTAGAACATTGGCTACGTAAACAACGGTTTGTTTACGTAGCAAATTTTCTAGTGCAGCCGTTATATGACGGCATCGCTTTTGGTGGAAACCAGCGCATTAGTGGCGCCATCTGTAACTCGACGGGCGTACCACCTCGTGCAGGACGCAACCAGCAGTGCGGCCACGCGCCTCCGAGGACAGATGGCGTTACTTACATTTAACACGTGATGTGTCCGTGCGGTGCAGCTGGAGGAGCGCGCGGGCGCGGCGGCGGGCGCGGCGGAAGCGGAGGCGGCGGCGGCGGCGGCGCGGCGCGAGGCGGAGGCGGCGGGCGCGCGCGCGCTGGCGCTCGCCGACCGCCTCGCGCACGCGCAGCGCCAGCTCGACCGCGCGCACTCCGACGCCAGGAAGCTGCACGACGACGCACTCGTCAGTACACCACCCTTTAGCCGAGTGTCCACTGACAAGAAATCTTGCACAAGTTGACTCGCGCAAGCGACTTCCAATGTGTAAACGCTCGCGCAAGTGGACTTCTGCGCCTTGCTTAACTTGCTGCAAGGCCCACATGTACGCGGTTGTGTAAAATTGTGCAAGAAATTACGGAAGTTACTTGCCAGTGGACACTTGGCATTTCACATATTGATAAATTGTTTATTTATTTAGTGGGTTCGTCCATAGACGGACTGCTTGGAGCAGTCAATGCCGACAGCTTTAAGCGGTCGCTGTAGCACGATCTTCACTTTCAATACAAAATTGACATTCGCAATACACGAACCGCTCAAGCCGTTCGTACGCGGTCGCAGATTAAAATATAGTCCACGTGCGGTTCAGTTTCGCCGTGCGGCCGGCAGCAAAGAGCTTCTCGACCCGACGTACCCGGACCGCTTGAAACGGTTCGCTCCCGACTGCTCGCCGCTTCCTCTCTCCGTGCCCCACCTAGCCCTGAATGAACAGCGGCATTGGAGCAATCATGTTGCGGTCGAACACAACTGCACTCCAACTCCAACCGCATTACGACTGCTCTTGTACAGTTGGTTAAGACTAATCTATGCAGTCCGTCTATGGTGGTTCTTAGGTATTACGGCACTACACAATTATTGAACCTAAACAAAAAGAATGCTTGCCTGTCTGTTTGATTGCTACAACTACTATTTGATTTTCTGGACAGATTTAGACGGGACTTTCACTGGCAGACACATGTTATAGGGAATAACTAAAACATGATCAAAAATGGTTTGTTAAAATCCACGCATACTAACTTACGGGTACAGCTGGTAGAATCTATAGTTCCTAAGCGCCGCAATGATTTGTTGTATGTTCAGGTATCACGGAACAATGCCAAGTCGACGATATCCGAGCTGGAGTTCCAGGCAGAGCAGCTGCGGCAGGAGAAGAGCGCCATGCAGGGCGAGCTCAAGACCCTGCAGGACACCGTCGACGAGCTGCAGATACAGGTGATACCCTCCTACCTTGCATAGGGAGGTAGACTTATACTGCAGCTTATAGCTTAACCTTTTGTAGTGTTAACAGCAATGCTCATCCGTCTAGGCGGATGTGGCCAGGGTTCTGAAGATCGGCGTAAAGTATCATAGAAACGATTGGACTCCCATATACAAACTTTCATCCCTTATTTCACTTCAAGTTTTACTTTCGCAACAAAAAGTTGCCTATGTTCTTCTCCAAGGTCCTGTCTATCTCTATACTAATATTAATTAAAATCAGTTTAGTGGTTTATTTGGGAAAACGTACAAGACAGAGTTACTTTCGCATTTATATTATTGGTATAGATTATTTATTACTAACTGTGGTCCGCGGCTTCGCCCGCGTGGAATTGATGTGTGAGATTAGCCTGTCTTATTCCAGCCTACATTATCTACGTTTCAAATTTCATTAAAATCGGTTTAGTACCTATAGAGATTTGTGGTAACAAACATTCTCACACACACTTTTGCATTTATAATATTAGTAGGATAAGTAGGATTGTAGGATAGGACATTGAGCCCGATTCCTCGAAGGATGTAAAGCTATGCACTATGTGTTGTAGGCGCAGATGGCGTCAGACGAGAAGCTGTCGCTGATGAGCCGCGCGGGCGAGGCGCTGGCGCGGGTCGCCGACCTCGAGCGGCAGCTGCAGGACGCGCGAGGCAGGCACGCGCAGCTCGCGCGCGACAGGGAGAGAGATGTCAGTACTTGACGTTTACTGAGATACCAATACTTACTACCTCCAAGCTAACTAGAAACCTGTCACATGTGACGTCACCCGCACAAGAAGGCGGTGGCGGTGTTCGAGAGGTGTGGCGGGCGGGCGGGCGGTATGCGGGCGGGGAAGCCGCATTCCATCCGAAATCCTCGTTGGCTTCGTGGAGTACTATGCCCATTTTCAGATATTATTTTTGCAAGGTTACCTAATTTCTTTAGAAAATATTTACTTATTTTATCTGAACGTAAAAGGGTAAACTAACTAATTAGTTACCTACTCTAAATGAGCTCCATTTTGTTGGGTACGCAAATTTTTCTTTGAATTCTTCAAATCTTTGAATTCTTAATTTACCACGTTTGTTAAAGAGATTGATCGTTATGATTGACTCTATTTATTGATGCCATAAAAGTACAGGTTGTTATTTTTTCGGATTTTAGCCGGTTCGATTCCCGAGTGTGGCAAGCGAGTTTTCGAAAATATTTGATGCAGTTCGTATTGTTTTTAAAATAAAAATGAAGTCTTCATTCAGTAAAATTTTCTATCTTCAGTATTTGAGATACTTTCCCTCTATGTGGCAAAGTCGTCGGACGCCCTGTATATGATACTCATTCAAACCCCCAAGTATTATTTCGCACTTTTGAAACATACTACCTAAAACACCTTGTATACATACGAAGCGTGACGACACAATTCTCGTTCCCAGGAAGCGGAATGGAAGCAATTCCAAAGCGATCTGCTGATGACCGTCCGCGTGGCCAACGACTTCAAGACCGAGGCGCAGCGCGAGCTCGAGCGGCTCGTCTCCGAGAACAAGGTCGCGAGGGACCGCATCCGGCTGCTCGAGGACCAGATGCACTCGCTCAAGGGTGAGTGAGTGAGTGAGTGAGTGAGTGATGCGAGATGCGAGCTGGTGTGATTGGTAGAGACGGGAACAAGCGCGAGGTTTAATGTGGAACGGACCTAAACAGGAAACAATTAAGGGTTATAATTATAGAAGTTATTCTGAAACAAATGACAGTCGATTTTATAAAATTTTAAAGTGATTGCTATTCTGAAACAACTGACAGTCGATTTTAAAATGTTGAAGGCCCGCCACATACATACGGAAATCCGTTACGGAATTCCGTTTCGGAATATCGAAACGGGATTCCGAACGCAGTAAATCCATCCAAATGTATGGACGTATCACATACGTAAGGAATTTTTCCGTTCGATTTTTTTTCCGTTTCGGAATTCCGAATGGTATCCTGTACGTCCGAAATTATTTCGAACGGAAATAAACGTATGTGTGTGATAAGCTTACGGAATCCCGATTCGATATTCCGAAACGGTATTACGGAATTCCGTATGTATGTGGCGGGCTTTAGAAAAGTTATTCTGAAATAAATGACAGTCGATTTTAAAATGTTCACGCGATTGCTATTCTGAAACGAATGAAGGTCGATTTAAAAATGTTGAAGTTATTTGTAGATAAGTTTCAACATTTCAATGTTTCCGCAGAAATTTCGCGCTTGAGTCGGTCCTTGCATGTGTATGAGAGACTGAAGTAGTTTGGACTTTGTCAGCATTGTTCTGTATTTAGTATTTGCTGTATTATTAGAAGGGCGAAACTAAGCACGATATTAATTTCTTTATGCTTACTCCACAAAATGTACATCATTGTAAATAAAAATATATTTAGGTAATATTTTATCCTTCTTTTCAAGTTAAATGCAGCTTATTCTGGTGTCCAAACTAAGAAGGCTCTGGTGTATTGCTGTCCTTTTTATATTTATGTAGATCGACAAGGATAGCCATACCGAAAAGAAGCTTAGTTTTGACCAATAGGTATTATTTTATGTATAAAACGAGAAACTCAAAATGAAAGTATTCAATTGTACATTTTAGCAGAATTAACATGCATTATCATGTACTAATTCTGTGTATAAGCTTACTTTGATTATATATCATACACTAACATTCGAGGCTTGTTCAGACCATAGCAAGCGGTATTCGCAGAGCCTTGTGGCCCTCGCTTGTACTGCCATATCGCATTTCTGAACAGACCTTAATAGCATCCGTTGTAAACAATGTCTAATCACAATTTGATGTACCAACACAGGTGTTGACAGAACCGAATCTATGGATAGCGTTAACCATTCGGATGACGATAAGAGATCGAAGGAATCTGATAATACTGACACACAAAGCGATAGCTCGTCGAAAGAAGTGTTCAAGAACATTAGAACTAGATACCTGTCTAGAGTGCACAGTGTTTCCGATCCACCGTTAGTAGACAATTTAGTTAATCAAGCATTCTACAAAGCAAACAGCTCCGATGATCTCGTAACCAAAGAGTTTAAGGTCGAAATCGATAACGTTACTACGGACGAAACGAATGATGATAGCAGTCGAAAGTCTTCAGATAATACCGATGAGTATCCGAGGCAAGTGCTAGCAGAAGCCACTTTATTTGATTTTGATAGCAAAGAGTTAAAAAGACAGGATGCTATCGACTTGGCTAATGAAAGCGACGATGCACCTGATGCCCCGATCGTGTTCGATGATAACTTGATCGATCTGAATTCTAGCATTAGGTTAGTCAAATCAGAATCCGGTCACGCTCCAAAACCGAGAGAGAGAACTATATTTAGTAGAAACCTTTCTGGCATGTACAATGGTAAACCAAAGGCTATAAGTATGGACAATTTGAATACCAATGATGAGTACAAGGATGCGTTAAACGAAGCTACAAGTATTGAATTCTTAAACGTTATCAATGAAAGTGAAATATCCTTATTCACGGAAGGCTCTGATAACGTTTTCATGTCGCCTATTGAGAAAAATAATAATCATGTTGATAAAATATTTGAAGCAACTAATATTGAGGTGAATAAAGACATACCCGTAGTTAAAGCGGAGTCCATACTTCCGTATCCTTACCCTGAAGATATTAGGCAAGTCTCCGAAGTTGATTTTCTTCCAAAAGCCCTTCAAATGCCTAATATAGATGAAAATGTAAAGAATGATTTTAAAAAAGTGAATGAGGAATTAAAACTCACGTTTAAAACAGCCATAGAAAGAATTATTGGAGATAATAAACTTAAAAAAACGTTTCCATTACCGCAAGATTTGAAAGAAACTGATACCCCACGTAAATCTGAGACAGTTTCAAACTCAACACCAAATATAGTTACTGTCGCTGCTAATCCAGTAATACCAATAGACGAAATACGCAAACAAGATTCACATCTTTCAGTCATAGATGCAAAGGAATCCGAGAATAAATTCATATCCCCTAACATTGTTATTTCTAGTCCCAAAGATGACAATATTAAAAATCCTTTTGTAGATACAAAAGAAAGTACTCCTACTGATATCAAACCTGAGATTCCTATAGATGATAATGTAAGTTATCGTTTAAAAATAAATACAACAGACCCTTGTGATGGTGTACCAAAAGACACAAATAAAACGAATGAAGATACATCAACAGTAGTTAATACGCAGAGTTCTAACAATCGAGATAAAGTAGAGAAAACATTACGGACGTTTATAGCCCCCATTAAAATAAGTAACGGTAACCTTGGAAATACTTCACCTATTATTGTAAGTCCTGTCTTAATACAACCAGTAATTTTGAAGGCTGTTCCTAAACGTGAACCTTTAGAACAGAAGCAGGAAGTCAAAATAGCTACTGTTTATTACAACGATATGGATCAAGTCGCTACCAATGAGACAAAGCACGAAGTTAACGCTAAGTCTACTGAAGATAGCAGCAAAAAGAAAGGAATCTATCAAAAAAATGCCAAAGCGAAATCATTACCTTTTCTATCATGGAAGACGTTTGGTTCCAACGAAAACTTGCCAGATCCCAAACCATCTCCTAACAAAAATTTAACTAAACCTTTCGACCCTCCAAAACCAGTCGGCAAATTATCTAAAACTCCAAATTGGTTGATCGACAACCAATACTATCAGCCGATGGTAAATGTTCCATTTGTTATTAACACAAATAATTCTGATCCAAATAAATCTAAGCCAGGAGAAACGATAAAAGAAGACGTTCGGCTATCCAGCTCAAATCCCTTCTTACCTTTGATGCAAGGTAGAAGGCAATCAGAACAGGAAAACTACTACGAGGAAATCGGTCCAGTAATTTCAGAAGTAAAACCTAAGGATAAAAACATTGCTGACGACGAAAAAATTTCAAACAAAACTCTAGCGACTGATGATTTCGCTGCAGTGACAAGAGAGGAACTACTCAGAGTGCCTCGACGAGCGAAGAAGCCTAAAAGAGACAGATTGACGAAATCTGTAGAAATAAGTGATTCAGGTACTATCGATGAAATGCCTAGTATAACTAAATCAATAATTTCGCTATCGAGAGCGCCGAGCGCGAAAGATCTGCTTAAAAAACCAACAGGCACTATTGGGGAGATGGTACAAAACATAGAAAAACAAACTCAAGCTGAATTAGTGAAAGAGGTACCGACCAGGAAACTGTCTCTTCAGAACCAGGCAACCCCAAATATAAGCACTGATACCAGTTCAATGCCGAGAGAACCGTATTGGAAGACGTTGGAGCACAAAAGACTATCGCACCCTCTTAGGTCTCTGAACTCAGCGTCACCGAAAAACAATCTACGTAAGTTCGCGCTTTTGTGAGGAAACCTTAACGTCCGAGTGTGAATTTCAATGTGAATAACTGTATAATTTATGTATGGAAACATGAATTTTGTCGTGTGTTTGTGTGTCTCATTCGGTGGTGGTACTGGTGGCTCACTCATATTTGTTTGTTCACATCGTTTTTTACTTCATGGTTTGTGAAATCAATCATTGCATACCTAGTGTTATTTTCAGATAAATATTCGTCCTTGAAATCAATTTCATAGATATCAAATTAAGAAGATTAATGGTCCTCTTAAACTAAATAATCTTACGCGTTCAATTCAAGGCTTCAAGAGTTTATAGGGTGGGGCACGGATCATGTTCGGAGTTTTTGCATGCCCTATTCGAATTGGTGAACACGGCTTTGACTTTGGTAGCAATGGGTTGTTGTTTTTCTATGGTGCTGGATACAATACAGGTTGACATTACATTCTGATGTTGGTAGGATGTTATCAGTAGTTTTGCGAAGTTAACCGCGTCTTGTAGATGAAGAAAAGCTTGATATTTTAGGTCGACAATTGAATCGCAAGAAAAGGACATAGTTAGTCCTCTTGTGCTCGTTTTGACTTGATTTTCATAACAGCTAAAGTCGGACGGCATATCAATAAAGTAGCATATCAATAAGCGACCTATGGGCCGCATTTCAATTGTTTAGCTTGAGAATATCAATTTGGATAAGAAATCTGAAGCAAATGTGGATATATTTGTGTAACATTAGCGATTCGAAATAGTTCCACTCCAAATTCCGTATTTGTTTTTGGGATTGGGCCCGCCACACACTCCCACTGTTACTCCTGTAAGCCAGGATCAACAATGGTGTCCAAGAGGCCAAGGTTTGACCTTCGACGAATCCCGGGGAAAAGCTAAGTTCCGTATTGCAATAATTCTGGTTTCCCCAGCGATACCGCCGCGCACCGAGGAGACGCCCCCGCCACCCCCGTTACTCACGAGTGCGTCTCTGCAAGACATCATGGCGAGTGCAGCATCGCATAGGAGAACTAAAGGTACCTACCGCATAAGCAACTGTATCACTGTATCAACTGTATCACTGTATCACCGCTTGGCGCAATGGTTCGAGCGTAGATCGCTCGGCTCACTGCATCGGTTCGTTGCGGGAAATTTGGGAAATGTGTTTATTGTAATTTTGTCTGTCTGGGTGACACTGCGATCGCCCCCAGTCCATTGTATGGTAGCCATAGTACAAGCCTTGCTTAGTTTGGGACCATACAGTCAATGTGATAGTCACAGTCTGGCGATATTTATTTACTAGCTGGTTGCCTGCGACTTCATCTGAGTTGAATTTGTACTTCGAGAAATGATTGGTCTCCTATACAAACTTTTATCCGCTATTTCACCCCTTCAAGTTTTATTTTCCCAACAAAAAGTAGCCTATGTCCTTCTCCAAGGTCCTGTCTATCTCTATAACAAGATTAATCATAATTGGTTTAGGGGTTTAGTGGGGAAAACGTCACAGACAGACAGTTAATTTCCAATTTATAATATTAGTACAGATGTGATATCTCGGCTTTTGTACAGGTGTAAGCCGGCAAGACTCGCGGCTATCTGTCAAGTCGCTAATAGAGAGTATTGAAAACGCGGCGAAGGCAGCGAAACACCAGTCGCCGGTCACCACGCCCGTTTCAGAATGGCCACAGGTACAGTCTCCTTCTTATCGTATGGTTAGTGGCCAACCTGGTTCCGAGAGATGTTCAAGCCGCCCGAAGGCCTCTGACAAGGCTGAACGACTGCTGTCTAGGTGAAAATAACCGGGACTGACTTTTTAAGTGCTCTCCGAAGCACGGAGACGCTCAGTTCAAATGCCATTAAATGGTCACCCATCTCTGACTGACCTTGCCACGCGTTGCTTAACCCCCCTATCGTTAACCGATCAGTGTTCGCAGCTGGCTATGAACTAACATAAACAGTAATTAGGCACCGTTACATTATAATGACTGGCCCGTTAGCGTGGTTGGTTGGCATGATGGCACCTTTCACGCTGCAGGTCGTAGGTTCGATTCCTACTCGGGACATGCATTTGTGTGCATGCACATATCTGTATGTCCCGAGTCTGGGTGTATATGTATATTAAGTATGTATTTACAAATAAAAAAGTAGTATATATGTAGTAGTATCAGTTATCTTGTTTCCATAGTACAAGCTCTGCTTAGTTTGGGATCAGGTAGCCGTGTGTAAAAAATGTCCCAGGATATTATTATTATTATATTATTATTATAATTTAATTTCTCTTAATTAGTAAGTAATTAGAAAAAGTAATTAGTATTTCTGTTAGCAACATGAGATGATATTGGAACCAATTGAAACAGGTTTGCATTGATTCTGTATTATCCCTGCTGAGGCACTGTCAATAGAGGGAAACTTACATTATGTCTTATCATAATCCAGGGTCAAACAACAGTCGGCGTGACGACAACGACCACCTCAATGAAGAACGGTATCTCAGAGCCCGCTACGGCCCCCACCAATGGCATGGGGGGCAACACCTTCGGGGGCAAGCCGCCGGCCGCTAGGAGCGCGAGAACCACGCCCATTGCTACCGGTAAGTGACCATCGGTGACCTTGACCTCTAACGACGATCGTGACCTTTGTTCATGACCTTAAATGCCAGACTACCTTTGATCGCTAACGTCGGTTTTCAACTTAAGGCTTCAACCGGCCGCGGAAAATTCGTGCGAATTATTCGCAGTGGTCTCTTGCCGAAGTAGAAACAAACTTTATTTACTTCAACACGAAGCATATCTTTTTTGAAATAGGAAAAATGACAAACTCACTGCTGTGGCGAGACCGCAGTTTTTTTGCCAGAGATACTTACTCAATCTTCTTTATATAAAGCACAGAGCAGATGTGGAGAGACCGCAGTTTTTTTTTCCAGAGATACTTACTCAATCTTTATATAATGCACAGAGCAGGTATATTTTTAGTAATTTTATGCTTTGTGAGTGCGGATAATTCGCGCGAAATTTTGCGCGTCAGTCGGTTGGTGCCTTAAACATCGTCTGTACAACCTAATCTTGGCGTATTGCCTGTAAATTGCATGTCTTGTCTGTAAATTAATGCATTTTGGATAATTAATTGATACTTAAAATTATTAACTGGAGATGCGACCTTATGGCTCCAAAAGTTACTTCATCCATGCAGTCCAGCGTGCATATAAAAATATTTATAAGGTCCTAAATCGCATGAAAACGTCGCAAATGTGTAATTGCATGTATTTGCTTATGATTTCTCTTACAGCATGGCGGCATGAAAGAGGCGCTTAGTCGACCCCTTGTCTTGATCTAACTTGTGTTGTGTGCGTCCTACTAATTTATTACCTTTTTCTATTACATGCATGCATGTAACTATTGGGGTTTTATTTTTAGTTACCTTTGCATCTTTAGATTTAAAAAATAATGGTTGTTCGTGATATTTATTATCAGGTGTGTTAGACCATGGAATAGGTACAGTTTAATTGTACTAAGCACCCGTTTCAGAATTGTCAGATAATTATCCACCAAATAAATTTGACGTTATGACAGTTTTTCCATAGAATATCTGTCAAAATGACATATTTATTTGGTGAATAAAAGCTTTCTAACGATTCTGAAACGGGCGCAAAAAATGAGTTTTTTATTTGTGGCCTTTAGCGTTTTTTTCTATTATGTAAATCCACTTGCCCATTGGTGTAATAAAATATATATAATATTTATTACCTGTCTTAGTTTTGTTATGGGATTATCAGTCCACTATTTAATATTTGCTACTTATTTATTTATAATATTTATTGGAATGTACAATATTAATTCATAGCTTAGACGAGACGGAACGAAGACGGAGGCTTACTTATGAAAATTTTATGCCTCCATGTCCTACTATTCTATACCTTTTACATATATGGCTAGAAGGTCTAAAATACCATGATACCGATTTGCAATAAACCTCAGGAATGCGGTGTTCCAACTCTTGGAAGCGGATCTCGACTACATTCTCACATCAAACGGGGAATGGTTACACATTGCATTGTTTGTGTTCAGAGATGTTTTCATTTGCTGTCTACTGAAAAAAAATGAAAACGTTTCGCTCATGTTTCAGTCGACGGTTTTGTGATAAGACTAAATATACCTACCAGCTTATAGAAGAAGAAAAATATTATAGTGTTAAAAATAACCATCAATATTTTCACAGGTTGTTCAGTATCGAACAACAACCCTGATATATATTTTTTAATTGAAAAATGTTTTTTATAAAAACTGCTGCTATTGGGCGCTCAGCTGCGTCCGCGCGCGACAGTTCAATGCCCTAGTGCAGTCAGTACAGTGCACCTACCAATAAATAATGTCATTAATGTCATATCACAAAACTCGTCGACGCCTTGTCAACGATCGTTGCGCTTGCGTTGACGTGTGTCTAACACGGGGGCAGAGGCAGCGCCGGCCGCGGGCGCGAACATCCCCGACGAGGAGCGAGCGCTCGCGACGCTGCAGCAGAAGGCGATCGAGTCGTTCGTCAGGCGAAACAGTTACGGGGACATATGTGAGTTGATATACTGTGTGGCTGTTGACTGTGGGACCTCTGGGGATATACAGGTTGACTTTGAACTCTGTGCCAATATTTTTCTTCTTATCGTATGGTTAGGCCAACCTGGTGGCAGTTGTTCAAGCTGCCCGAAGGCCTCTGACATGGCTTAACGACTGCTGTCTTTTTAGGTGTTCTTTGAAGCGCGGAGACACTCATTTCGAAATATAAATTGAATAATTATAATGAATATATTTAAATGTATGACTGTATACTAATTGCACGTTACAATATGACATTCTTAAAGTCAAAATGTACGGCATATTAATAGGTATTGATTTTTTTTATTAGGTCGGTATTTTAAGATGAAGATCGTCTGGTTTAAAAAACTATTACAGTCAACAGCCAGCACATGAAAACAATAGCTTAGCTTTTACGTGTTGCATGTAAATGTCAAATGAAATCACATTAATTCCATGTTGCTTCACTGCGAATACCAAAGAGGTAATTGCCAATTTAAGAAAGAAGTTTCACTTAACTCAAGTTATTATTGACTAACATGTAAACGAGGAGCAAAAGGACGGATATTCACTTGCTGTGTTTTCATCAAGCGCATGCCCCGCCCGAGCGGTTTTGATGTCGGAACGTATAGACAATGTCATAACATGAATGTTCGGGCGAGGCATGTGCAGAATATGGACGCACCGATAAATAAAATCTGAAAATCTGAATATTTGTTGTTCCGCTCGTAGTTCGGCTGACGTTTGTTACTGAAATTAGATGTTTTATATGCATACAGGTGAAAGAAAAGATCCGTTGAATGCTCTGCAAGTGAAGAATGGTGGTTCCAAACGTAACGCGCTGCTGAAATGGTGCCAACAGAAGACGCTGGGATATAACAATATTGATATTACTAATTTTAGGTGAGCACTTACGTTTTGATTTCCATTCTCACCGACCAATCGGAGAAGAGAACAAGGTCATTCTAATACACAATAGCAGCGTAATAGCAACGTAATAGGTAATAGCAAGACTGTTGGCTACCAGTCTACATCAGACTCCGGATTTTTCATGATGAAAATGGTCTTTTACCATTTGTTTACAGATAGCATTGAAATGGCCGTCGTTAGGGGACATGAGGGCCTCGTCTGTAATATTATCTTCGTAAATTCGTGGCGGTCGACATTTTGCGGCCATCTGTTCGCAGTCCTCTGGCCGACAACATGCCGACTGCCAAGAATTTGCGACTTACAATGAGGAATTCACGAGGATAATATTACAAACCAGTGGTTTCGCTATGGACAATAGTTAAGAGACTCGAAATCCTTCTTCTAATCGAGACCTTGAAAACACTACTAAGTTGGTAGGTACTAATTTAACCCATTTTCCTGTAGCTCATCGTGGAACGACGGCATGGCAATATGCGCTCTATTGCACTCGTATTTAGGCGACGCGCGCATCAACTACTCGACGCTGTCGCCGCACGACAAGCGGACGAACTTCTCCGTCGCGTTCGCGGCTGCGGAATCCGTCGGTATACCTACCACGTTGGTGAGTCAATGGAAACTTTCTGGACTCTTTCCAGTTCATAAAAAATGTTTTTTAATTTGTCCGTTAGACTAAGGATGAATGTCCACGACCCTACTCAAAAGTAACAGGTTAGTAATTAATTAGTATTTAGTAACGCGCCAGTCGACCTGCTGATCGCACGCGACTGGTTTCGAGAAACTTTTCAGTACCCCGGGCGAGGCCCCACTAACACGCTGCGTTGCGTCGTCGCAACGGATCAGAGGGTCGACGGGCGAGCGACGAAGCGGGGGAGGGTGATGCGCCAGTATAATATCTTGCGACGACGCAACGCAACGTGCTAATGAGGCCTCACCGTACTGGAGTATGGAACTTGGAAAGTTGCGTTTCTTTTGAGTATCGCCGTGGACGAGCCACGCGCGACCAGCGTTACTAATTTATTTAGTAATTTTAATTACTAACTCCGTTTCTTTTGAGTAGCGCCGTGGACGTACGAGCTAATTGTAGTTATAATTCAAAACTGCATGACCAAGACCGGTTTTTGGGTATAGCTAATTGTCTCTTTTGTACACAGAACATTCAAGACATGATCCAGCAGGAGCGTCCCGACTGGCAGCAGGTCATGGGTTACGTAACCAGTATATACAAACACTTCGAAACGTAACTATACTACATAACAAGTACATGCAAATAACTCAACTGCTACGATATGAACTCTATAAAAAAAACGCATCAAGTTGAAAATAACAAAATTATGTCGGGGCCTAATTACACAACTTATAGGTAACTTAATTACAAGGCGCAAATACTTATATAAAATCCAGCAAATTGCCTTAAAAAAGTAACGTAAAATTATTGTCAGAAACCGAAGTAAAAATAGCTTTCTTTATCTTCGTGACTTTCACATAAAAATATTTAAAAAGGACACTAGTTATAAACTTCCATTATATAACATTTTAAACAAAAATAAAATCCAAGTAACATTCCTTAAGCGTAGCGGTGATATTTTTGGACTGGCAACTTTAGTATGGGAACAACGACACGTGTGCATGACGTTGATAAGAAAAGAAATGCCTTAATTTGGCCTTAGGTGATGTATTGAACCGTCTCTTGACCAAGAGACGGAAAGACTGATATGTAACGTATGCTAAGGCTGTAATATCTTTTGTAAAGATACGACCACCATTTCTTGTTGAACAAAATGTTAAATACAACTAAAAAAGAATACCTGATTAACTCGGTCCTAATTCTGTTATCACACGAACTAAGTTTTGCTTAACTAAATTAGTTAGACGAGCAAATTAAACTGCTTAATCCTGGGCAAATGTCAAATTTAGTATAATTCAATGACGTGTCTGATGACTTTGTGCCCCTACTAAACCTTATTTCAATAAGGTCGGATGTGTGTAACTGTAATTATATTTAAAAAAAATGTAAGAATAATAGTGGTCGTATCTATTGAGCTTTCCTTGTTTTAAATAAGTAGGTATCGTAAATAAAAATATATAGTACCTATTGAGAATGGCGTAATGTGTTTGTAAAGGATTATGTATTAACGAACGATACTACGTATTTAATATTGGGAAAGCTCTGAGAGTAGGAACAATTATAGTCTGATTTTTAATTAGACGAAGTGGGCTGACAGGTGCTTATGTCACTTTTCAATATAATTAGAACAAATAAGGTTCAAATTCATAGAGCAGTGACATTTTCAGCTGTCAGTTGGCATCGTCTAATTAAAAATCAGACTATAGAGACAAGCTTATGCTAAAATAGCGAGAGTGAAAAAGAGTGTGCTATATTCTTAGAGGAGCTGAGGTATTAGATAAATGTTATATTTTCCGTGGTATAAAAACTAGATTAATCTTCCAGATGAAACCTTACCTATATTGGCATATTCATTTTTATCAATCGAATTTAACACCTTATTTCGATTGGATAAATCGAAATAAGGTGCTCCAGCGGGTGCACCGAGAAAATGCTCCGGGATGCTCCGAGGTCGATCACTGAGCATTAAAATATATACCTTATTTATATTGGATAAGTATTAAATTTGATTATTAAAAATAAACTGCCATGCCATGCCGTGCTCTATGTGCGCCGGCCATATATCTACTCAATGCCTTGTCTTTTGCCAGCATTGTCGTTTCTTATATCAAGTAGTGACGGCCTTAAAATTGTGCATTCAATTTGTATACCCATAAATTATGTATAATGTAGCTAAGTGTGTATACAATGTTATAACAACAAAACTTTATGCACAAAGACATTACCAAGAAAGAGATAGGCATGTGACTGTCCAAGATAGTATGTCCTACTAAACGGGAGTCCATGGACACAGTATGACTCAGTCGTTCGCGGAAAATGATGTTTGAACTGTTAAGGTACCATTATCTGCTAAAAGATATGAACGTTGTCCGCTGAGCGCTCGGTAGTTGATAGTTACAGGTTGTAACAAACAGGCGATAGTGTAAAACAAATACGAATATGCGGGAGTAACATTTAAGCCGACATAGACTGTGTATACGGAATTGAAATTGAAATAGGTACCTACGATCGGCTGCAGATCTCAAGGGAAATTTCCAGCATAAGAGCTCTCTTTATTATCACCCTTAATAAAAGAGCTCGGTATGCTATTAATTAATGTTTCCTGAGAGGTGCAGGCCACTGTCTCCAATCAGTTATCCCCAAATTTATAGAATGTTATGATCAACTTACACTGGTATTACAAATCACTTTTGTTCCTAGAAATGTTTTGTAAAACTATTGTAAATTTGCTAAAACTGCCTATAATTTTTTCGGTTAGTGTGTACTATATATGCATTATCCCAGAGTACCAATATATCTTTTATATAATAATATTATCTATTGTAGCCGTATCTTCCAAAATTAAATTGCAAAAATCGCGGGTAGTTAAATATGGCAGCTAAAACATTTATGCATATTTAACCGATACAATAAAGTCGTTTCGCGAATAGCTTAATAATAGCTAATATTCAAAGACACTCGAATTAAAATGTGTCTATGATCATGGATTTTATTTATCATTTTCTAGTCCAATATTTGATTTGGGACATATTACTTTTTTAATTCAACGTTATTAAACACCATAATTAACAAAAATCTATTATATTTACTAAACATGATTTTAATTAGAACTATTACTTTGTCTAGTTTTAATTACATACTCAATTGATGTGATTATGTATTAACAACTGAAGATAAATCAAGAGTAATATGAATTGAATTTAACCTAATTACACTTTTTAGATTTTTGAATGATGTCTAAGAATTTGCTAGGTATTCGTTTTATGCATCAAGTATGTAATGTTTTTCCTTATTTTAATAACAAAATCATTCCTTCATTCAAATACACACACTATGAACCAATGATGTGGGATACACTTACAACTTTAATTTAACAATATATTATGAGGCTGTCACCTAGTGTGTGTATTTGATTTATATGAATGTGAAATAATTGATATTAGATATAAAACTGTAAACTTCGTCCCATATTAAATTGCCACAAATGTGGACTAAATCAAAATGGCATCACTTGGCTGTCAGTTGAGATTCAAATGAGTTTGCCAATGGTGCTAATTATGTTAGCTTCTTAAGACTAAGCTAAGTTTAACACAACTAAAAACGACCGTGTACCATGTATGCATAACTTTATATTAAGACCATGAAAAGGATGGCGATACACTTATTTTAGTCAAATTTAGTTAATGCACCAACAGAATTGGCACTATTATTTATTATAAGCCGTGCAATTCAATGAAATAGTCAAACAAGAGAAACTTCTATACATTTTGTGTAGTTTATTTTTGATTTTGTTTAGTTTATTCTTTGTGCGGTATTTCATGGGACGGATGTGCGTAAGTATGTAATTTTATGTAACGCTGTGTTGTGTTACATTTCTGACTTGGTTGTTGACTCTGATTAATTAATTACGATTAATTATTATATATTTTGAGAGGTTTGTATTTTTGTAAATATAGTTTTTGAAATAAAGTTCCTGATTTATTATAATGACATTGTTTTTTCTTACTTAATCCTTTCTTTATGTTGTTAAATTAAACCACAATTAATAATACTTATAAATACTTTATTCCACTAATATACAAAGTAAAAACTTAATATCTGATATATAAATTAGCCAATCTACGTGTCCATTAACAAACATAAATCGCATAATATCACTGGGATGCTGAGAAGTTATATCTAAGAAAGGCGACAGAGTGCAAACATAACCTTAATCCTCAGAGGAGTTAGATAATTCCGCCATTTTGTGTTGTCTACCTTGTAATGTCAAAACTCCAACTCGCCAGGCAAGTACTTGTCGATCAGCTGCTCGTAGTAGGGCCACAGCGCCTCGATGTCAGGGACGCCTGCGCTCTTCGTGTACAGATCATACTTGCTGGAAAAATAAGAAAACATCAAGAATATAGCCATGAACCTTTTACAAATAAAGATGTCCGCACCGGGTGCATTTTAAAAGTTGACCTAATCTGGGTGTCACTGGAATCACTCTCAGTCCAATGGTATGGTTCAGCAACATAAGTCGTAGGTCAGCAACATTAAGAGTTCTTCCTACTGTCTATGGCCTAAGCCATAGCTAGTCATTAAAAAAAAGTAGAGGACCATACGGTGGTGTTAGTGCCATAAGGTCGGATGTGGGTATACCTACCTTCACCACTAGGTACTAGATGGCATAAAAGAATTAATGGTCCTTAAGTATACTGGATAGTGATTTAAAAATTTATTCTCAATTACATACAAGAGTGAAAATTGCAGGCCTGAGTTATTGGTAATCCGACAATAATGTTTCTTACTTGAACTCACGCACAGCCTGCAATATCTTGTCGTCTCCCTCGCGCTCGAAGTGCGTGTAGTCGCGTCCAGCGTGCCACGGGTAGAAAGAGTGATACCTGTATAGATGTCAAACCAACTTTATAAAGCCGTTTATAACGAAGAGGTAAGGGTGCGTTTCCTTTGATGCGGAGCGGCGGACTGTGATTGGCCAATTCACGGAGTCATGAGTGGAAACGCACCCTTACCTGCTGTTAACTTGCCAAGTAGCGAATACGTAAACAGAAAGAGGTCTTGAAACCTTTGAGTTAAAAGATACATTAGTTGCACAGTACCTGACCATGTAGAGGCCCTCCTTCGGGAACTTGGCCTTGTTGTGGAGCAGCATCCTGTACAGGTACTCGTCGTGACCCCAGGACATCAGCAAGTTCTCAATGCCGCACTTCGGCTCGTACATACCATACTCAGTGCTGATGACGGAAAAATAACAAGACATACGACTGTGGGTCTGTCATGAGGTCTGGGCTACTGATTTAGAAAAACTGCGATGCAGTTAAATAGTAGATTGTATCATAAGGGAGCAAAATAATATTTTTTCGGCGAGGGCGCTTTTTTGAATCCAGAGCGAAGTGAGGGATTCTAGAGTAGAATCCCGAGCGTAGCGAGGGATTCTTTAGTAGAATCCTGAACGTAGCGAGGGATTCAAAGTACGTCGCCCGAGCCAAAAATATTTTGCGCCCGAGAGATACACTCTACTTTTCATCACCCTCTATGAGAAAATAAAGGGCTCCTCATATTTTATTGTAATATTATTATTTAATAAGACATTTAAAGGTGGTAGAGCCAAACTGTAGCCAATTGACTGCAGCTCATATACGGGCTTTCTCGACCGGGGTAGTACCACCCAAGATCGATTTTTACGCCGATCTTCTCACAGAAGATCGGCGTAAAGTAGCTATTACAGCTGCGTTTCGTACGATGAGTGAGAGAGCCGCAAGCCCAACCGGCCCAACCGGGTCGGCAACACTCGAGCAATGCCTTCGGTATTGTAAGCATCCATAGGCTAGTTCGCGCGTTTTAATTTGATTTATTTTTTTATTCAGCTGGCGGCTCGACTATGGGCCCCGTCGCGTCGTACCAGCCAGTCTTTATTCAAACAATATTTGTGTTGGATTTATTTGGCGCTGAACACTAAGATATTCTAAATTCAAAAAGTGCGCCGCAATTTACTTTCCCGCACACTTATTTCATAAGTGTGCGGAAAAGTTCATTCCGGCGCACTTTTAGAATTTGGAACAAGTTTCTTATACACCGCCTTAAAACACCACCTTTGGGCTCACTTAAAGGCGAACCAAGTCGTCCTTTTCGAATAGATGGGATGAAAACAATTTTGCACAACTCCTGAGTGACTGTTGTGTGTTTTTCTTATATGGAGCTCGAAGTCGCTGTTGGGAAGTTATCGACTGATTACCTTCCATTTGAGTAGCGTCGTGGACGACTCCAGAAAATAGGCGTCAACAATTAGGTAGCTTGTTGCGTTGCGTGCTAGTTGCGTTCCTTTTGAGACGCGTCGTGCAGGAATGACTAAGTAAGGCTTATATTACAAATGGTGAAGCTGAAATAACCATTACAATTGAAGAAGGGGGAAATAATTCGCAATGAAATCTCTATCGCGAATTTTTGCGGTCTTCATGGCCGCTAAACTGATTTTTTTTTCTTAGTTCCCTACGACGTGCCTAGCTCTTAATTATTGCAAAGCACGAGCGTATGCAGTAACTCCGAATACCAAGAACTTACTTGTATTTAGGGTTGTAGGTATCAGGATTGGTCTTGAAGCTGTCGTCTCCGTACACGATGCTGTTGCCCCACTTGCAGCCGACGACGAAGGTGTCTCCCACCACGCACCACTGAGGCTCGCCATAGAACGCCATCACCTGATCATAGAGTTAATTATTTTCATAATCAAAGTTAAAACACGATAACACGATCTAAGAGTTTTAATCCTACAAAAAAGCGTCAAGCAATAAGATGGCCGAATCAGACCTCGGACATATTAATTTCCTTCAATTCACAGATTAGGTAATTAGTTGGTCCCCTTAATAGGGGTATTACGTATATATTATAAGGTAAACTGTCTAGCATATCCCGTTCACCCATTGAAGAAGCTGCAAGCTGTTGTTTTCAAGTCTTTTCAAGGACAAGGCCCGCCATTCTCCCTGTTACTATTCCTTTAACCCAGAATCGACGGAGGTGTACAAGAAACGCCGCGGTTTGACTCTCAACAAGTCAAAAATCTAATTGTTTTGCGCGAATTTATTCGCAAGTAAGAAAAGGGTGAAGCAATTCGCGGGGTTTCAAGAGATCACAACGTTTCTTACCTTTCCAAGATCATGGATAAGTCCAATAAGTTGGAACCAGTCCTCGTTGGGGTGGTCCTCGCGGATCTTCTCGGCGGTCTGGAAGGCGTGCACGATGTTCGGCAGGTCGGTGTCGGGGTCCGACTCGTCCACCAGCTCGTTCAGCTTGATGAGGGCGTCCTTGATCGTAGACTTGAAATGGTTGAACTTCAACCAGCTGTCCATCTTGCCTGGGGGAGAGACATAATTATCGTGACAAGCGGGAACTCATTTAAAGGGAAAGAATGGAAGAATGACCCGGTCCAAAGAGTATTTGTGCCACTTAGGGTTTAGACTTAGCAGCGCAGGCGCACATAGCCATCTGCAAACACTGAAGTGTAAACTGACGTTAAGAGAGATGGGTGACCATTTAGTGGCATTTCAACTGAGTGTCTCCGTGCTTCGGAGGGCACGTAAGAAGTCGGTCCCGGTTGTTGTCATCTAGGCAGCAGTCGTTAAGCCTTGTCAGCGGCCTTCGGGCGGCTTGAACAACTCTGACAACAAGTTGGCCACTAACAATACGGTGAGAAAAAGCGCTCTAAGCATTCACCTCTAACGAAGTCTACAGTGGTGTTGCTATGCATTTCGTAGTATGTCTTGCGCACGCGCTCCCTCAGGGGGTCGCTGTCGTCGATGGTGTAGTCTCGGAACGCCTCGACTGGCTTGTCATCGTACACCTTCTCTGGTCGCAGCAGCTGCGAGGGATCGATCATACACACTGGGGAGCTCTGGAAATGATCATCATATTTCAACCAAAATACGTCCACTAGGACATAGGCCTCCCCCAAGGTTTTCCACAACGACCGGTCCTGTGCCACTTGCATCCAGCGGTTTCCCGCGACCTTCACTAGGTCGTCGGTCCACATTATGGGGGGAAAAGATAAGGGCATTATTCTATAGCGATTTTCGGGCGTGTTTCCAGCCGGGCGATCGATGAACGGGTACCGAGCGTGTGCCAAGCGCACTGGGGCCCGATTCACGTAACCAAAACCGTAACGACATTTCAGCGATATAGTCGTTGATAGCCTTTTCTTGTTACGAAAAGTCTATCAACGACTATATCGCTGAGATGTCGTTACGGTTTTGGTTACGTGAATCGAGCTACTGAGCGTGTGTACAGCGAGTTCTCAGCGTCCCCAACGTGATCGCCACGGGCACGCAATGTGCTCGTCGCATCCTCGGCGCGGGCGTCATGCCGGATGGAAACTGTCGCGTAGGTAAAAATATCGTATACGCGAGGAACACGGTGCGTACCCACAGCAATCTCGCTATCTATTCCATCTATCTATCATCTATTCCAATAAATTCAACCATTTGAACTAATTAACTAATTACAGTAGCGGCATTTTACGATGGCCGGTTTGACATGTGGGTGGTGGGGGGAAGAAAATGAACCTTATTATAACGGAATAAGACTGGCCGTTTAAAAAAATAAGAATATCAAAGCATTAATACGAAAATGAATTTTATTCCGTTATTATAAGGTTCATCCTTTCCCCTCCCACATACCAAACCGGCCATCATAACGTGCCGCAGGTATAGTTTAACTATTTGAACAAAATTATTCAATTGAAACCGCTAATGAATAAGGCCTTATGACTGGAATTTTAAGATCCACACAAATCCTATAGTATAGTGCCATAAAATAAATAACGTACCATAGATACCTCCATAGTCAAAGGAAATCTTTTGAGTTCTAAATAAACCACGGCAGTACCACGTGCGTCGTAACAGGTGTGCTCGCTACAATAGCGCTAGTGATTCGTTAGTGCGCCTACGACTAACGAATTGCTTCCCTTGACATTGATATTGCAAGAACACAGCAGTAGATAAAGTTGGTACCAATCACCAAAACTGGAGTGTTCGCAAAACCTATCCTTCTGTGAGAGCTATTAGGTGCTTCAGTATGTGCCGAGCGGCAGCCCGAGCAGTTAGTTTTGACATCGGAAGTCTGAACGCATAGACATCGCCTCATATAGGCACACCCATTAATTGTAGTTCTACTAATGTTATGATTTCTATGTGGTTTGTGGGTGGTTATAGTGTTGGTAAATAAATAAATAATAAAATAATATCACCAGAATAACCCACCAAATGTATGGTCCATAGAGTAAAGACTAAAGATAGAGGTGCCCTTATTAGATTTCCCTATGAAACAACGCGTGGAAATTTTGCGCGGGGTGGCACGGGTGGTGGGGGTTAAAAACTGGGAGGTCAATTTACAAGCTCCGCCTCCCCGATCTACCGGTAAATAGCATAATTACTGGGTTCGTTTTATTTGGATGTTAGTACGTAGTTTAACTTTTTCACACTAGATGTCACTAAGTGTAGGTTCATATAAAAAACGTACCGAGGGTCGCCATCTAGTGTCGAATAGAATTATATTTGGGATGTGAACGTTGGCAAGACGTCTGCACAGGACGAACGCCAACAGCACACTGACTTAAGCCACGCCTACTGAGATGACGTCACCGGCCGAGCTGTGCGATGTAATAGCAACGCGGCCTGGTAGCTTAGACCCAGTCCTTTATATGGTTCGTCTATGGTATGGTCCTAAACTGAACAACGGTACTTTGAGTACCGTACAATGGACTGCGGGCAATCCCAGTGACTCCCAGACCAGGGCAATTTCGAAAAGGCCGTTACCGAAATTTTCCTTTGGCGGGAATCGAACCCGCAACCACCCGGTGCAGGGAGCCGAGCGGACGCTCGAACTACAGCACCAAACGGTCGTCGGTACTGTGTACTTTCTGTAATATTGTTGTAAAGTGATAGGTCGTCACTGACATTGAATCGCTTAATAGTCGACACAGTGTGACCTAGTCTATTCTGTGACCGTCCAAAAATAGATTTGTGTTCATTCAATTTAAGTGTTCCTAGCTAAGAACTCGCTTCCGCCAATCCCCAAGGACGCCTAAGGGTGCGTTTCCACTTACGCGGAGCTGGGCGGAGTGGAGCGGAGAAGAGCACTGTGATTGGCCAACTGTGATGGGCCAAGAGCGGAGTGGAGGTTTAGAGCACTGCGATTGGCCAATTCACGGTCGGCTCCGGTCCAATCCGGCCAGATCCGTGTCAGTGGAAACGCACCCTAAAGGTAGGAGTTCGATGGACGCGGCAGACGGCAGACGTCAGTCGGTCTCAAGGTACGATGCCCAGCAACGCGGCAGACGGCAGACGTCACTCAATCCTATACAAATTGACACGATGACACGTGCCGCGACGGCACGCCGGCATTCAATTTCTATGAGATCGAGTGACGTCTGCCGTCTGCCGCGTTGCTCGGAATCGCACTTTTATACAAATTGTAATGCCGTCGGCCGTCGCGGCACATGTCATCGCCACAATTTGTATGAGATCAGACCGACTGACGTCTGCCGTCTGCCGCGTCCATCGAACTCCTACTTTAAAACGGCGTAACATAGCTGAGAATATAATTTGTAAGCTGGTAGAGTCAAGCTGAGCCAATAGACTACAGCTTAATTCGGGCTCCAACGGTATAGTACCACCCTCTCACAGAAGATCGGCGTAAAGTAGCTAATTTAGCTGCGTTTCGTGCGACGAGTAAAAGAGCCGGAAGCCCAAACCCCGTTCTATTCCCCTTCAGATTGGCAACGTGCGAGCGATGCCTTTGATATTCCTGGCATCTATAGGCTACGGTAACTGCTTAACAACTAGCGGACGCTTGTTTGCCGCCTTAGGCTGCGTTTCCATTGAAGCGGAGCGGGGCGGAGCGGGGCGGAGAAGAGCAGTGAAAAGTGGCAACTGTTTCCATTGAAGCGGTGCGGGGCGGAGCGGAGCGGGGCGCAGCGGAGCGGAGCGGGGCGGAGCGGGGCGGAGCGGGGCGGAGCTGGGCGGAGTGGAGCGGAGAAGAGCAGTGAAAAGTGGCAAATGTTTTCATTGAAGTGGAGCGGGGCGGAGCGGGGTTGAGCGGGGTGGAGCGGAGCGGTGCTAGGCGGAGTGGAGCGGAGAAGAGCAGTGAAAAGTGGCAAATGTTTTCATTAAAGTGGAGCGGGGCGGAGCGGGGTTGAGCGGGGTGGAGCGGAGCGGTGCTGGGCGGAGTGGAGCGGAGAATAGCAGTGAGAAGCTCAGCTCCGCTCAGCTCCGTTCAACTCCGCTCAGCTCCGTTCAGCTCCGCTCAGCTCCGCTCGGCTCCGCTCAGCTCCGCTCTGCTCCGCTCAGCTCCGCTCTGCTCCGCTCTGCTCCGCTCAGCTCCGCTCTGCTCCGCTCTGCTCCGCTCAGCTCCGCTCAGCTCTGCTCCGCTCAGCTCCGCTCAGCTCCACTCCGTTCCGCTCCGCTCTGCTCCGCTCTGCTCCGCTCTGCTCCGCTCTGCTCCGCTCTGCTCCGCTCTGCTCCTCTTTTCTCCGCTCAGCTCCGCTCCGCTCAGCTCCGCTCAGCTCCACTCTGCTCCGCTCTGCTCCGCTCCGCTCTGCTCCGCTCTGCTCCTCTTTTCTCCGCTCAGCTCCGCTCAGCTCAGCTCAGCTCCGCTCCGCTTTGGCCCACCACTCGGCACCACAGCCGCTAGACTCCGTTCTGTCCGGCTCGGGGCCGCGTGTTTTTTTGTTTTATTCGAAAGTCCGCCCAACTCCGCGCCACTCCGCTCCTCTCCGCTCCGCTCCGCTCCTCTCCTCTCCGCTCCGCTCCGCTTCGTGCCCACCACTCGGCACCACAGCCTGCTCGACTCCGCTCTGTCCGGCTCGGGGCCGCGTGTTCATTTGTTTTATTCGAAAGTCCACTCATCTCCGCTCCGCCCCGCTTACACTGTTTCCACTGATGCGGAGTGGAGATTTCGAGCACTGTGATTGGCCAATTCACGGTCCGCTCGGCCCCGCTCCGCCCCGCTCCGCTTCAATCGAAACGCACCCTTAGAGCCGGGCTCCATCTACGCGCTGCGCTGCGCTGCGCTGCGTCGTCGCAGGTGTCAGCGTGCGAGAGACGAAGCGGGGAGGGTGACGTGCCAATACAAAATCTTGCGACGACGTAGCGCAACGCAGCGCAGTGCGTAGATGGAGCCTCGCCCTTAGTTGAATAAAAAGAAATAGCAAACATGATGTTTAGTTGAGTAAAGGTAGGATGCAGGTAATGGCGGCGCAAAGTGAAGTGGCCTATACATGAGCATAATAGCGCGTTCCCCGCGCATACCTAGTTGCCAACTCCCCACCTCCCCGCGCATACCTAAGGAGTGGCACAGCGGTAGCGGTCAGACTATAGTAGAAGAAAGTAGGCGTTAATTTTCCTCCTACCGCGCAATCTGTCAAATGAACTCAAGTTGAATCAACGGATTGAGTAGGTACGAAATTGCATCGTGAGTAGCCGCCTTTAGGTAATAGTGTACAAGCGTGTGCGCAAGCACAAGGTGCATCTGTCAGTCAGATAATATATCTGTAAAGTGAAACCACAATAAACAATATTATAAACATTTTATTTTTATATTAAAACAAAGCACAAACTTAATAACCAACTTATACATTGACCAATTGACGTGCCCATTAACTAGATTAATCACTAAAGTTTACATAAACCATATTATTAAATAAATCCTTGGAGGATCTCTAAATTAATAACATAATATATCACTAGGATGCCGAAGACCTTATTTAGATTAATGAAAGAGGCAGCAGAGTGCAATAATGATTTATTAATCCTCAGAAGTTATTGATCGAAAACGCCGCCATTTTGTTTTGTCTCGTAGGTAATACAAAATGTCTACCACTCCAGCTCGCCGGGCATGTACTTCGCGATCAGCTTCTCGTAGTAGGGCCATAGGGCTTCAATGTCGGGGATACCAGAGCTCTTCGTGTACAGATCATACTTGCTGTAAAACAAGAGAAAATAACGATGTAGCAATCAATCTTCAAAATTCCTAGCTTGTAGGAGGTTGGTTGTAATGAAAGAACAAGTGCGAGGTGAACTCGCGTCCTAAGGGTTCCGCATAAACTTAGTAGGAGTTGAATTTTCAAATACGCTGAAAATAATAGTTTTTCCTTGTAATGAGTAGCCTTTATATTAATGTTTTTGTCTCCAGCTTCAGAAAAATTGGATGGGGGTTCTAAACTTACAGCCCCTGTTGTAAAATACATAGGTACACTCTTGGGGATGGACTTTTCAAACATCCTTCCTTTGCTCTTCTTTTACGCTATAAAAGGTACCTACCTACTGTTAAAATTGTATGTTTCTAAGACCAGCGGTTTGGGCTGTGCAAGTCTTGATATACCTCAGGTAGCAAATAAGGTCGGCGACGAAAAAAATACGTCAATCTGAGGTCAATTTAGGGTCAGTGACGTAAACGTACGTCTTTATGACGAAGACGTACGTCGTAATGCTACTGGACACCACAGTGATCCTATAAGGGTTCAGTTTTCCCTTTTGTGGTACCTATGGAACGCTTAAAAGAACAATGTTTCTTACTTGAACTCAAGCACGGTCTCCATGATCTTGTCGTCTCCCTCGCGCTCGAACTGCTTGTAGTCGCCGCCAGCGTGCCACGGGTAGAAGGAGTGGTACCTGCAAGTGTCCAAATATTAGGAAAGCCGTTCAAAATGGATTAGGCCTTGGTCTCCTATTAATGACATCGGCCGCTTACAGCGTCACGCGTACGCCGCGTCACAATGCTTACTATAGAAATGTACTGTTGTGGTCTCCTTCACACGCCGCCGTCACTATAGTAACATTGTGACGCGGCGTACGCGTGACGCTGTAAGCGGCCGATGGCATTTAATAGGCTTGGCGCAGTTTGAGCGTTGGCAGCTCGGCTCACTGCATCAGTTGGGGTTATGGGTTCTATTCCCGACAGGGGAAAATTTCGAAAACGGTCTTTTCGTAATTTGCCCTGGTCTGGGTGTCACTGGGTCGCCCCCACTCCATTGTACCCAACACCCAACATTAAAAAAGGTTTTTAGTTCATGACATCGTCACATAGCCTATAACCAGCGGAGGAACAAGACGCATCCAACGAAACCTCATTTGTCAAACTATAAGTAGTTTGGAAGTTATGAGGTAACAGATGACCATACATTCATGCCCAAAAAAAAAAAGAAAACCATACATTCATATACCGATCAAAATCATAGCCCTCCACCATAGTCGGGTAAAAAGTGCAGCTTGACATGAAAGACTAGACAATGACTCCACTAGTGCTGGCAAAGCACACTCTCAACATACCTGACCATCCAGAGCCCCTCAATAGGGATCTTGACTTTGTTGTGGAGCAGCATCCTGTACAGGTACTCGTCGTGACCCCAGGACATCAGCAGGTTCTCAATGCCGCACTTGGGCTCGTACATGCCGTACTCGGTGCTAGCGATGGAGAAATTAACAACGTTAGTTAGGTTAATAGGTAATTAAGGATCAAAACAGAGGGTCGTGAGCACCGTTGCCAAACGTACGGTAATAAGGCCTTCAAATTGCACAAGGTACGGTCCAGTTACGGTACGTCACGACTTTTATCCCCATTCGGGGGTAGTCAGAGGCTTGAGTGGCCATACACCACCACATAGTGGAGGTATTAAGCCAACTCAAAGCGCACGTTTCACCAGATAGTCAGAACCCAACGTGACAGGTGGTGAATCTTGTCGCCGTTTATACAGGAACTGACTATAGTAAAAGGTGCATCAAAAGTAGAATTTCATCCACCCGGCACAATTCTACTACCTGCTACAACTCTTCTACCTCCACAGAAATTTGGAGTTTATGAAAATAAGGCCTTATGAAAAACTCTCTTACCTTACTCATGATTAGACTACCATTCTACAGTGATGGGGCCCCCGCAGACTTGCTACTTTTAGCATCGGCGGCCGGCGATTTTGCAATTGTTTTGATGCTGCGTCGCGTTTCTTCGAGCGCGAACGAGCGAGACGTAGCATCAATATCGCCGATCGCCGATGCTAAAAGTAGCAAGTCTGCGGTGGCCCTTACTCAATAGATGTGTCCATATGGCGCGCATGCCTCACCCGAGCACTCATATTATGACATTACGTCTATGCGTTCCGACGTCAAAAGTGAGTGCTCGCGCGAGGCATGCGCCTGATGAAGATGCCGCCAATACAAAATCATGCTAAGCGTCATAAATGAACTAAAAGCTTACTTGTATCTGGGGTCATAGGAGTCAGGGTTTTCCTTGAAGCTGTCTTCTCCGTACACGATGCTGTTGCCCCACTTGCAGCCGACGACGAAGGTGTCTCCCACCACGCACCACTGCGGCTCGCCGTAGAACGCCATCACCTGATCATAGGATTGTTAAGAAATTAGAAACTTGTTCCAACTAGACCAATAAAGAAAAGATACCTAAGAATTCCAATACAGGAGCGTTAACGGTCTATCCATAGTCCACACATAGCCGGGCCGTGCCCGGAACGTGAATTGAAATGAAAAGGTTAGATACCTATCACGCTCGTATTAATAAATGCATTCCAAAGTTGAGATCCATCATAAGATGCAGTTTTGACGTTTAATGTATGGAACATCTGTCAAAAACAGCGTCTTAAGATAGATCTCAACTTTGAGATGCATTTAATAATAGGAGTTTGATAATATTAAGTTACTGTTTTTGTTGTTTTGTTATTTAATATATTGTGTTAATGCTTGCCTGCTCACATAGCGTTGCTATTTGAAAAATGAATACAATTTTTTCTATTGAAAAGAGCAACCTTTGAGTTTCTTGCCGGCTCTTCTCAATGGAAGCAACATTGCGAACCGGTAATAATGCTAAAATATTGATGTGAACGATTCATAAGTGCTTCCTCTAGCTTACATAAACAAAAAAAACTTTGACTATAGTCCGACCGCAAGCGCTGTACCGCGCCTTAGGAATGCACGTGGAAGTGGGGGAGTGAGACGGCGAGAGCGATGACGAGTGGGAGAGCGGGACGGCGAGAGTGATGAGCCCCCCCGTCTCGCCGCTCGCGTACCTAAGGCGCGGTACAGCGCTTGCGGTCGGACTATAAGTAGTGAGACCGTGAGTGGACAAACTGTTTCCTCTTACCTTTCCAACATCGTGGATGAGTCCAATAAGATGCATCCAGTCCTCGTCGGGGTGGTCCTCGCGGATCCTCTCCGCGGTCTGGAAGGCGTGCACGATGTTCGGCAGGGTGGTGTCGGGGTCAGCCTCGTCAACCAGGTCGTTCAGCTTGATGAGGCAATCCTTCACGGTAGCCTTGAAATGTTTGAACTTACACCAGTCGTCCATCTTGCCTGGGGGTGAGACAGAAATGGATGGTTTAAGATTAAGGGGTCTACTTGTTAAGGTGTTCGAAATAAGGTATGATTTCAGCCTTAGTAACATAATGAAAAAAAAAACAGTAGGTGTGTGCATGTATGGTCGATCACTACCTACTTACACTAGGTACAAGGTTTTTTCTACACATTGAGCCATATGGTAGGAGTTGGTTGCGGGCGGCAGACGGCCGACGGCAGGCGGCAGACGTCAATCCCATAGAATTGAGTGCCGTCGTGCGGCTACTGATGGGATGTTCTCGAGAACGTTCTCACCCTCGGAAACTTACTCGTGAGTATTTTCGAGAATTTATCTTATGAAGCATGTTAAACTTGGCATAAACCTCATTAAACATGCAAATATGGTGGTTTTAATTGTTTTTAAGATTGAAAGTTAGGATAACGTCACCCAAAATATAAGATTCTCAAAAATTCTCACGAGTAAGTTTCCGCGTAAGTTTCCGGGTGAGAATGTTCTCGAGAACATCCCATCACTAGACTCGCGGCACATGTCATCGTAACAATTTTGTATGAAACTGACAGAGACAACTGCCGTCGCCGCAACTGCCGCCCGCAACCAACTCCTACCAATCACACACCGGGTCGCCATGGCGACGTCGCCGGCCACATATCCAAACAATTTGTATTGACTGGCGACGTCGCCAGTCCGTCGCCAAGTGTGACCTCCCATACATTTAAATACGAATAGTTGGCTACGCACGATGGCTGGCGACGTCGCCATGGCTACCCGATGTGTTTGGCCCATGGACCAGTTACTAAGGGGACTGGCCCTAAGCAAGTCGGCCGAGTGGTCGGCCTAGTACTAACATCGACATAAAACGAAGCGAGTAGTTCAACTATTTACCGGTAAATAGAACAATGAAAATGAAAAAACAATGACCACGTTTTTTTTCATACATATATCTGATAAGGGCACCTCTTTCTTTAGTCTTTACTCTGTGGTTTGGCCCAAGGCCGTATTTGGCACCTGTTTATCGTAAAATGTGAAAACGTGTCGCCTTCATAATGTGAATGCCCAGTAGCCCGATTCACGTAACCAAAATCGTAACGATGTCTCAGCGATATAGTCGTTGATAGCCTTTTTGTATTACGAAAAGACTATCAACGACTACATCGCTGAGACATCGTTACGGTTTTGGTTACGTGAATCGGGCCACAGTCATTCTGCTATGGGAGATCAAAGAGATTAACCACTTTGTCAATAGTCTATCGGGCTATAAAAATTCACGTACTTCTAACCAAGGCCACAGACATTTTGCCGTGCATTTCGTAGTAGGTCCTGCGCACGCGCTCCCTGACTGGGTCGCCGTCGTTGGTGTAGACGCGGAACGCCGCGACGGGCTTGTCGTTGTACACCTCCTCGGGGCGCAGCAGCTGGGAGGGGTCGATCATACCCACGGTCTCGGTCTAGAAAAGAAGCAAAAGAATAAGTACTACTCTACCAACCCGCCCCCGCCTGCGGCTTCCCGTCCCGGCAAAGTCAGTCAGGTATACCCACGAGCCAAATACGAAGAGGACTGGGTCTAGCAACTGTGCACTGTGGTTCAACCGTAGATTCACCTAAGTCCTTACGTCATCACAGTTAAGTCAGTGTGCTATTGACTGGTTGATTGAAATGGCGTTATCTACACCCCTTCACCGGCGCAAATTGTCACGCATCGTTTCATAGGGAAATCTAATAAAAACACCTCTTTCTTCGTATTTTCTCTGTACTGGTATACCTGACCATGAAGTGGTAATTTCAACTGAGCTTCTCCGTGATTTGGAGAGCACGTGTCGCCGAGGCCTGGCCTCTCCGTCGAGTCCCATCGGCCTATGGGAGTGTGGGAATAGATTGTACCTGTGCTTGCGCACTTGTGAACTATAGGTAATTCAGCGCAGGTGGTAAGTCTTCGTTAAGATCGGCTGCCGGTGAAATTTGATCAGGAGGGCCATAGAATTAGGAGGACTATTATTATTTGGCAAGACTGGGTTGGTTTTTGTTTCATACTTACTTCCCTATTGCTTCGATGTTTTATTCATCGTTGATCATAAATAAAAAATAATATATATTTATAAATGTATGTTTTCTAGTGGTGGATTAATAAAGAGTTATCTATCTATCTATCTATATATCATTTATGTTGTTGTCTCTATTAATCTCATACAAAACACATAGACAACATAATTCGGTACAAATGTTTCGACCGTGCAAACTCACGGGCACCTCCTGAACTGAGGGTAAAGAGGTTTGTTGCAAGCCAAATCTCTGGCATCGCTTTATAAGAGGTTGTGGCAAGCCTGTCTGTCTATCTCTTGCAACGCTTTAAAAATAGTTCTCAAAGGCTAATTAAATGGATGTACCTACTTAAAGAGAATAATTGGCCTGAATGGTATAACTTTTCAAAATAAAAAATTGTGTATGAAATCTATCGAAAAATAGTTTAGTGACAGCATAATTATTTTTCTAACGGCCGAATACTCGTACGCAACTCATAGAAACAAGGGACGTTTGACATTTCCATACATTTTGTAGTCTATTCTATTCAATTAGCGTTCATGCCACTTGTCTAGGGGGGCTGTTTAACTTTGACGCGCTATATAAAAAAATACAGATAACGGCGTCTCAAACTCCTCTAAGTAGGACTTAGACCCGTATTAATAAATCGATCTCAAGATTGAGATCGAACTTGAGATGCTGTTTGACAGATGCTCCAAACATGAAACGTCAAAACTGGATTTTAAGATCGATTTCAACTTTGAGATAGATTATTAATACGGGCCTTTTTGAGAAGCCTTTGAGTATTCTGAGACATCTACTAGCGTCTTAAGGGCCACCGCAGACATGCTACATTTTGCATCGGCGATCGGCGATTTTGCGACTGCATCGCGTTTTGGCGTCTCTCTGCGGGCGGACGCAGCGACTGCTCCGATGCTAAAAGCGAATCGCCGATCGCCGATGCAAAAAGTTGCATGTTTGCGGTGTCCCTCAGTTAAGTAATAACGTTGTATTTCTGTTCTTGTTTTGCGACGTGAATGGAGTTTAAGACATCGTATCAGTCAGTAGCCCACAACGATTACACTGTGACCCTAGCGTCCCGAAATAGATATGTTCCTATCTATTTGCCTCTTCCTAGTAACGCACTCACCAAGTCTTAAAAGCCTCTATCATTTATAATTCCAAGATGACAATCGTGTTGCTCGAACATTTTTCGGTATTTTCATTGAACAAGCTATGAACTGGGTCGAACCAAGTATAGATCTAAATTCAAACTGCGTGGAAATCAATTCAACCATACGGGAGCGAAGATGCCAAAGGCAGTTTTTTTTTTTTGGATCTTATATGTATAGGTACCTACATCTTTGTAAATAAATACAATTGAAGTGTCTATATTTGGAATGTCAAAATAACAGTTTTTTATGCATATCAAAGTACATAATTATGGTAGGTACTTATAAAAAGTTTTTTTTAATTTTTGTCAGTCTGTCTGTCTGTTTGTTCCGGCTAATCTCGGAGACGGCTTAAATGATTTTGACGGGACTTTCACTGACAGATAAATGTTGTTGTAAGGAGTAACTTAGACTACTTTCATTTTAGAAAAATAATTAGGACTCCGCGCAAAAAAATTAAAACCCATTAAATTCCACACGGAAGTAGTCGCGAGTAATCTTTTTCAAAAATTACGATTACGATGTCTCGAACACAGCTAGTTTAATAAAACTGTTTCAAAAAGGCACGGTCCAAAGAACCCTAAGTCGTTATAAATTTGGAGTCGGTGCTAATTTAACTTTACTGAGTCCGTAAGAAAATAGATTAGCACCGACTCCAAATTAAAGTAACTAGCTGTGCCCGCGACTTCGTACGCGATAATTTTAGAATAAGGTTACCCGCGTTTAAGCCCCCGTAGGTTTTAAAAATCATTAGGGTTCCGCGTAAATAATAAAATTTACGCCGAACCCTAATGATTTTTCTAAAAAAGTAGCCTAACTTACTCCCTAAAACATCAACTATCTGCCGGTCCCGTCAAAATCAGTCCAGCCGTTTTGATGATTACCCGGAACAAACATACTGACAATACAGACGGACACAAACATTTTAATAAATTTGGGGGTAAAACTGCATCAATGGTTGTGTCCAGATATCTGGGATGCCTCGCCAGAGCACTAATATTATATCTATGCGTTCCAACGTCAAAACTGAGTGCTCGGGTGCGGTGTGCACCTGATGTAGACGCAGCTATTAACTTAGATCATAGTTATATGAGGGCAAGAAAACAGTACCTATAGATTCTGATGATGACAATATTTTTTTAAGACGGTACAAGCACCTAACGAGCCATGTTCGGAGGCTATCTCCTCTCAGACGAATGGAGTAAAAATTTTGAAATAAAATATCACCGTATTTATAGAACCCTCATCTTTAAATTTTAAGCAGGAAAAAGGGCTAAATGCTCATTTACTATGTAAAACAATTAAACCAAATGTAGCAGTTTTCAAATTTTAATTTGTATCTTCTTCCAAACGGATCTGAATTTCAAAATTGTTTTAATCACCAAAAGATGTAGTAAGATCATACCTAATAAAAAATTAAGTTCGATTTTAGTGATGCAATAGTTTTTCACGTCACAATTAATGATTTACGATAGTTTCGCAAAAAAGTGGGCGGGGTGAGTGCGCTCTCGACCAATCCAGACGGCGAAAACGCTCGGCCGGGAAGCGGGGCCTCGGTAAATAAGTATAGACGATCAAAAATCTTTTAAGTGTTGATAATAAAATTAATAAAATTCACTTACTGGTGTCGGCTTCATGTTGGCGGCGTTACCGTGGCTTCCTCGGTCCGAACAGTAATGAATTCCTCCTAGCCCGTGCAGATCTTAAATGCTTTGATAACATGTCAGATGCCAAGAGGTTATCATGCGTGGTGGTGTAAAAACTAGCGAAAATATTATGAAACGCCACCAAAATGATGGCATGATCAATGTGACCTTGTTCAATTTAATTAGTTTTACCCTATTGATTAAAAAAATAGGTCTTGAAAAATAGGGGCATAGTTTTTTTAGACTTAAAAAATCTTAAATATTGTATTTTGTTGACGATTTATAAATGCTTATAAAGCTTACATGAATACAAAAAAAAATATTGAATTGAATTTTGAACTGTATGGTCCTAAAACTAAGCAAATCTTGTACTATGGATATCGTACAATCGACTCGGGGCGATCCGAGTGACACCCAGACAAGGGAAAATTGCGGAAATGCCGTTTCCGAAATTAGCCTCTGGCGGGAATCGAACTCGCAAACACCCGATAAGTACTGTGAGCCAAGCGGCCTACGCTAGAACCACTGCGTCAAGAGTTACCTACCTAAGTACCTACTATAGTAGCGGCACGCTATGATGGCCGGTTTGTCATGTGGGAGGGGGAAAGAACCTTATTATAACCGAATAAGATTCATTTTCGCATTCATCTTTTGACATTCTTATTTTTTAAAACGGCCAGTCTTATTCCGTTATAATAAGGTTCATTTTCTCCCCCCCCCCCACACATGTCAAACCGGCCATCGTAGAATGCCGCTACTATAAAGTAAGTATATGTAATTTAAAAACATATATAATAGTTTGGTAATATGTTCAAAATTATGTTAAATGTTAAAAAAACGTAAGTTCAGAATCATTCATCGTTTAATTACGTGGGTATTTGAGTGCTGCCTTATGTTATTGTGTGTGAAGTGAATTATTTTATCTTATCACTTTATCCATTGTGAGCTGGCATATAAGTGCATTTCTGTTGTATTAATATTGATAATAATATTATTATTACTGTCTATAATAGTTATTGTTCCAAGTCAAACCAATTAAATTAATTGAGGACTGACTTTAAATTTAGAAATACCACTTCGCCATTGATTAAATTAAAACTATTCAGGATTTTCATCTTTTATCATTTGGAGTCGTCATTCAGATTGAGTTGTTTATTGATTCAGATTAAATATATGTAGGTACTAGGTGCAGGTGAATTATTGCGACAAAATTTTTAGCTACCTATCGGATTTGGGGAAAAATTTAAGAACAAAAGGTGTTATAGTAAAAACGTTACCTTATTTTACGATATTACTTATGGGACTACCGCATGGCGCAGTGGTTCGAGAGTAGGCCGCACGGTTCACTGCATCGGGTCGTTGCGGGTTCGATTCCCGCCAGAAGCAAATTTCGGAAACGGCCTTTTTGTAATATGCCTTAATCTGGGTGTTACTAGGATCGCTCCCAGTCCATTGTATGGTAGCCATAGTACAAGCATTGCTTAGTTTGGGACCATACAGTTGGTGTGTACCTAAGTCTGGCGATAATTATTAATACCAGGGAGCTTACCACCACCTCTTATAGCAGTTTTGTTTTAACGTTTCAGCGGCCATTTGTGCAATGACGTTTCTTATTGTCATGACAATAAGGTACGTCATTGCACAAAAAGACGCTGAATCGTTAAAACGTTCCTGTAATTGAATCGCAATAATAGTTCGTGGTAAGCCCCCTGTTCAAAGATTTCATAAGTCTACAAGAACTGTTGTTATTCAACTTTTCCCCAAAGCCGCTAATATACATTTGCAAAAAAATAGTAAATAATTGACTTATAGGTATACCCTTTGGGCATCACCCTTGTATGATAGAATAAAACAATGTATGTATTCTGAACTTCGTATATATTATATTAAAAATAAAATAATACAATAAATAATACAAGTTTGAATAATTTTCAATTGCATTTCGAGGCCCAGAGATAACAATTATTACATAAACTTTTGTCCCGCAAATACCTAGAAGGCGATTGTACGAAGAATAATGAGTAATTAAGTATAATATGATAAGGCAGGCCTCTACAATTTAATGGTTTAAGAATAAATAAGTTACATTTATTAACATAGGTATAAGTAGGTAATACATTGCTTTGGTAAAGAGTTAGTCGTATTCAAAGCTGCGAACTTTAATTTGGAACCTTTAGAACACAATTTGTAATAAGTGCGAAAGTTCTAAAATCGAATAGAACTCGCCCTTACGGTAAAGATTGTGTATCAAATGGTACCAAATTAAAGCTCGTGGCTATGCAGGATCGTTGTTCACCAGTCTAAGACGCCGGGGATGTACTTGTCGATCAGCTTCTCGTAGTAGGGCCATAGGGCCTCGATGTCAGGGATCGCAGCGCTCTTGGTGTACAGGTCGTATTTGCTAAAAAAAACATACAGTTGAATTGAGAACCTCCTCATTTTTGAAGTCGGTTAAAATGGCATTCCTCTTTAAATTATAGAGCAAACCATAGATGTATAAACTCTGGAGCAAACAGGTAGAACGTTTAACGTTTTATGTTTGAAAAGGACTTATATGTAGAGTGAGTAAAAACTACATTAGCGGCACGTTACGAAGGCCATTTTGACATGTGGGGGGAGGGAAAAAATGAACCTTATTATAACGGAATAAGAATGACAGTTTTAAAATTTAGGAATGTAAAAAAATGAATGCTAAAATGAATCTTATTCCGTTGGAATAAGGTTCATCCTCTCCCCCCTCTACATGTCAAGACGGCCATCATAACGTGCCGCTACTTAGGTACACGGGTAGAGTAGCATGGTATAGTATTGACTATGCTGCGAACTACCTATAGATATTAGGTACCAATGTGGAGATCAAAGTGGGGATATTTTTTTACCTAGGTACTACCCCGAGTACAGTATTATAAGTACATAATTTCAAAATAATTAGCAACATTTCAAAATTAAATACTGTTCAAGAATTTTTGAGCTCTAAGGGCCCCCGCAGACTTACTACTTTTAGCATCGGCGACCGGCGATTTTGCAATTGTTTTGATGCTGCGTCGCGTTTCTTCGAGCGCGAACGAGCGAGACGCAGCATCAAAATCGCCGATCGCCGATGCTAAAAGTAGCAAGTCTGCGGTGGCCCTAAAGTGGCTTCAGCTAAATCTCGTCATCTTTAGTTCTTCTTGTATTTCACAACTTTCGTTATAAATACGACACATTTTCGTTATTGGTCGGTTTTATTGCCTCCCTTTGATCCGCGTCTGTAATCTTCGTATCATTTATCTGCATTAGTGTCAGTTTATATCATTATCTGATTACTCACTTGAACTCGAGCACCCACTTGAGGATTTCCTCGTCCTTTTCGTTGCAAAGGTGGCGGTAGTCGCCGCCGGCGTGCCACGGGTAGAACGAATGGTACCTGGTGATGATACCACAGTCCATAGAGTAAAGACTTAAGAAAGAGGTGCCCTTAAGATTTCTCTATTAAACAACGCGTGTTAATTTGCACGGGATGGCGCAGGTGGTGGGGGTTAAGAAATGCGTGGCATCTATCTACCGGGAAATAGCTGAACTACTCGCTTCGTTTTATGTCGATGTTAGTACGTAGTTTAATTATCTGCACTAGATGTCACTAAGTGTAGGTTCATATAAAAAACGTACCGAGGGTCGCCATCCAGTGTCGAATAGAATTATATTTGGGATGCGAACGTTGGCAAGACGTCTGCACAGGACGAACGCCAACAGCACACTGACTTAAGCCACGCCTACTGTGATGACGTCACCGGCCTAGTTGTGCGATGTTTAAGCAACGCGGCTTAGCTGCTTAGACCCAGTCCTTTAGTATTAGGTTCATGCCACAGTCAATGGCTGCGTCTACATCAGGTGCATGCCGCCCGAGCACTCAGTTTTGACTTCGGGACGCATAGACATAATGTCATAACATGAGTGCTTGGGTGAGGCTTTAAAGGTTCTGGATGCACAAATTGGCTGCGTTCAAAAGTTGGCAGGGTATCGGGTCTAGCGGCACATTTTCTTCAAGATCAAACCATCATCGGACCAATTGGGTGGGGAATAAAGGAAGGCGTAGAGAGGGTGTTGGGCTATCGGCTCAACCCCCTCTCTACCCCTTCCTTTATTCCCTCACTTATAGTACAAATCGCTAGGTACTATTTTTACGACCGCTTGGTGCAGTGGTTCGAGCGTAGGCCGTTCGGCTCACTGCATCAGCCAGTTGCGGGCTCGATTCCCGTCAGAGGCAATTTTTTATGTATTTTTTCTAGAAAGGTCAAATTCGTAGCATCTTCAACCGACGGCAGTGCATGAGAAGTTGTATCAATGAAAATGGATGAAGCAAAAGAGGTGTGTCAGAACCATAGCATGTGGCAATCAGTGCCTCTGTCTACCCCCGTGGGATACAGGCGTGAGCATGCTAGTTTCAAGGCGTTTGTGGTCTTGGTCCCCACTGAAAAGCTGTTAACTTTCATGCAGGGAGTACTGGCCGAAAGGTGCGTTGTTCAGAGGCGTTCGGGGGAGGCTGCCGTCACCATACCATCAAATTAGTTTTAGGCTATAATATCCTGGGACATTTTTTTACACACGGCTACCTGATCCCAAACTAAGCAGAGCTTGTACTATGGAAACCAGATAACTGATATTACTACATATACTACTTTTTTATTTGTAAATACATACTTAATATACATATACATCCAGACTCCGGACATACAGACATGTTCATGCACACAAATGCATGTCCCGGGTAGGAATCGAACCTACGACCTGCAGCGTGAAAGTCGCCTCCGCGCCAACCACGCTAACGGGCCCGTCATATTACTATATTATTATTATTAATAATGTATGTTAGTCTGTAAGGTATCTATGGGCCTTTGTCGCCTGATTATAGATAAATAAATAAATTGTACCTGATCATGTAGAGTCCCTTCTCGGGGATGGTGGACTTGTTGTGCTTGAGGAACTGGAACATGTACTCGTCGTGGCTCCACGAGATGTGCACGTTGTCCAGCCCGCAGTGAGGCTCGTACATGCCATATTTCGTGCTGAATATAATTAGAAAGTTGTGCTTATTATAACGACTAAAATAAATTTGACAACTCTAAAAGTATGTATGTCTTGCTTCATACGTTACTTTAGTAGAAGGCTGGAAATACCAGCACCAATGTATCACTGAAGAAACTAAATGGAACATATGTAATTTCAGCCAGAAATCCTCTAAGGGCCTCCGCAGACTTGCTACTTTTAGCATCGGCGACCGGCGATTTTGTGACGTATCGATGCTGCGTCGCGTTTCTTCGAGCGCGAACGAGCGACACGCAGCTTCAAAATCGCCTATCGCCGATGCTAAAAGTAGCAAGTCTGCGGTGGCCCTACCCTAAGTAAGTCCTATGTGTTAATTCAGCCATGCGTACACGACGCTATTAAAAATTGCGCTGCGTACTTGAGTGATTGTGTTTTGTTTTTTCTTGCATGGAGCTTGGCGAGTTACTATCCGGTTGCGTTTCTTTTGAGAAGCACTATGGCCGAATGGCTTTAGAGTATTTTTTATGACCACCTATTGGTAGATATTGCAGATAAAACCCACTTTGACGGTGACATTGCAACACATGTTAGGCCGTGGTTTCCTATTAAATGCCATCGACCGCTTACAGCGTCACGCGTACGCCGCGTCACAATGCTTACTATAGAAATGTACTGCTGTGGTCTCCTTCATACGCCGACGTCACTATAGTAAAATTGTGACGCGGCGTACGCGTGACACTGTAAGCGGCCGGTGGCATTTAATAGGAGACCACTGCCTTAGGAAATAGTACAATTTTACCATACGATAAGAAAAAGCCCTTGGTACCCGTGGGCGGGCCCAGCCCAGCAGTGTAGATACTCACTTGTACTTAGGGTTGTAGGTGTCTGGGTTGTCCTTGAAGCTCTCAGGGCCGTACACGATGGATTCCGCCCACTTGCAACCGACCACGAACGTGTCCCCCACCACGCAATACTGCGGCTCGCCGTAGAACGCCATCACCTGACCCAATAACATCCATCATAAACCAAACGAATCAAAGAGTTTATAGAAATAAAATTAAATATACGTCACGACTTTTATCCCCATTCGGGGGTAGTCAGACGCTTGAATGGCCATACACCAGCACATTGTGGAGGTATTAAGCCAACTCAAAGCCCACGTTTCACCAGATAGTCAGAACCCAACGTGACAGGTGGTGAACCTTGTCGCCGTGTATACAGGAACTGACTATTACCTAATCCCGAAGGATAGGTAGGTTTCCTCACGATGTTTCCACTCAACGTAAGCGAACTGTAAATTATACACATAGATGAAAATTCATCCATTGGTGCATGCCCCATCGGGGATCGAACCTGGGACCTTCTGATTGATAGCCCAACCTGTTCGCCCCTAGGCTACAGCCGCTTTTAGTTAAAAAGTGTTTATAGCTGTAAATAAATCCTACTGTCTATGGGACGAACGGTAAGATATAGTATAGTTTAGACATTTGAATATAGCACGCTACATTATTTTCACGACCGTTTGGCGCAGTGGTTGGGGGGAAGGCCACTCGGCTCACTGCATCGGGTGGTTGCGGGTTCGATTCCCGCCAGAGGAAAATTTCCGAAACTGCCTTTTTGTAATTTACCTTGGTTAGGGTGTCACTGGCATCGCCCCAGTCCATTGTATGGTAGTCATAGTACAAGCGTTGCTTAGTTTGGGACCATACACTTGGCAAATACGTCAAATACCTACTTGTCAATTGACAAGTAGGTAGCCCTGAATGGCAAAAAAATCCATGTCATTGTCATGACAGCCATCGTCAATGAGGGTTCAAAGTCGTTCCGGGGTTATCACGCGCCATACGTAATAATCACTTACATATTTATCTGTTATTAAATTTGAAATAACAACATGCGATAACTTATGGGACATTATTATTCTCTCTTTGTTATTCTCAACTGTAAAAATAACTAATGTACCTACAAACGCTCGAAATTAATAACCCTGACTTCAATTGTTTAAGACCTTTTTAATAAATCTATCTAAAAGTTGAGATCGATCTTAAGATGCAGTTTTGACGTCTAATGTATGGAACGTCTGTCAAAAACAGCATTTCAAGTTCGATCTCAATCTTGAAATCGATTTATTAATACGGGCCTAAGACCCACTTAGCAGTTTAAGATTTCGTTATCCTTAGTTTTTTGCATGGCGCGTCAAAGTTAAGAAGCTCTCAAATTTGAGTTGCGTTCAAGATTACCTACAATCAATTTTAGGGTTCCGTACCTCAAAGGAAAAACGGAACCCTTATAGGATCACTTTGTTGGCCGTCTGTCTGTCTGTCTGTTCGTCTGTCAAGAGGTACACAGCCCAAACCACTTGTGTTAACATAAAATTTTACAAAGTAGCTGGTGCCTTTTATAGCGTAGAAGAAGAGCATAAGAAGGATTTTGGAAAAAAGTAGATTTTCAATATACCAGACTTTAGTACTAAAACATGTAAAATCTTTATAAATAAAACTTAAAACGTTTATAAACAATACTAGCTGCGTGATATTTCATTTTAACCAAAAGGAAGGCACTCTGTCACGTTGTAACTAAGTCAGGAGATTTTTAATTGTCTAGTAAGGCACACGGACAGACGGTTAAGTGGAATCTAGGAAATTAAATCCTTCTCCTTGCGTCGTATATCCGCAATACTGGGGGTCGTGACCTCTGTGACGCATGTTGTTTGCGCAATACATCCCACCCGTCCTATCATTGGCGGTATCGATAGCTTCACAAAAGGGAATTGCGTTCTCTAAAAATCTTAAGATGGACTGCTTGGAGCAGTCAGTGCCGAGTACCGACAACTTCAAATGGTCGTTGCTGGGCGATCTGCAATTTCAATACAAAATTGACATTCGCAATACACGGACCGCTCAAGCAATTCGTTTGCAGCTGAAAATGCAGTCGGCGTGCGGTCGAGTTTCACCGTGCTGCCGGCAGCAAATAGCTGCTCGACCTGCCGTACTTGGACCGCTTGTAGCGGTTTGCTCCGACTGCTCGCCGCTTGAGCTGAATGAAGCGGTATTGGAGCAGTCATGTTGCGGACGACAAATGCACAAGGACTCTTGGAGAAGTCGCGTTGAAGTCGACTCCGATCTTGACTGCTTTAAGCAGTCCGTCTATAGCGTCCCTAAGTATTTTCGTACCTTGCCCAAATCATGGATGAGTCCAGTCAGATGGAACCAGTCGTCGTTGGGGTGGTCCTCGCGGATCCTCTCCGCGGTCTGGAAGGCGTGCACGATGTTCGGCAGGTCCGTATCAGGGTCCGACTCGTCCACCAGGTCATTCAGCTTGATGAGGGCGTCCTTGATATTCGACTTGAAGGTGTTGAACTTCAGCCATTTCTCCTTTTTCTCTGTGGAGAAACATCTGATTGTATTTCTTAAACCTTAGGGCCACCGCAAATTTGCTACTTTTAGCATCGGCGATCGGCGATTTTGATGCTGCGTCCCGCTCGTTCGCGCTCGAAGAAACGCGACGCAGCATCGATACAGTCGCAAAATCGCCGGTCGCCGATGCTAAAAGTAGCAAGTCTGCGATGGCCCTTAGACTAATGATAGCTCGCGAAACTAATCATAAATCTATGCCCTCCCTGCAGATCTGACGCACTATGCACTTTAAATAAATAATTAATAAATAAATATCCTGGGACATTCTTTACACACGGCTAACTGATCCCAAACTAAGCAGAGCTTGTACTATGGAAACCAGATTTAACTGATATTACTACATATACTACTTTTTGTTTATAAATACATAGGTACTTAATATACATAATACACCCAGACTCGGAACATGCAGCCATGTTACTGCACACAAATGCATGTCCCGGGTAGGAATCGAACCTACGACCTGCAGCGTGAAAGGTGGAATCTACACCAACCAACCATGCCAACGGGCCCGTTTAGGTACCTACCTATGACGCTATAAGGGCCTCCGCAGACTAGCTACTTTTAGCATCGGCGATCGGCGATTTTGATGCTGCGTCTCGCTCGTTCGCGCTCGAAGAAACGCGACGCAGCATCGATACGTCATAAAATCGCCGGTCGCCGATGCTAAAAGTAGCTAGTCTGCGGAGGCCCTAAGAACTTGCCTTGGTGAGCCAACTCAATGCATTGCCGCGCGTCAGGAGTAACGCGATAGGGGAGACCCTTGTGGATGAATATTTTAGGCACGCATTCCGACTCTCTCACTCATCGTACTAAACGCAGCTGTAATTGCTACGCCGATCTTCTGTAACGGTGGTACTACCCCGGTCAAGCCAGCTCATATACCTTTGAGCTGTAGTCAATTGACTACAGCTTAGCTCTACCACCATGAAAACGTATAAGATGATCTTTTGAGATGATGAGTCCTGATCGGTAAACGATCGGAGGTTAAGCAACGCTTGGGAAGGTCACACAGAGATGGGTGACCATTTAGTGGCATTCGAACTGAGCGTCTTCGTGCTTCGGAGGGCACGTAAAAGGTCTGTCCCGGTTATTGTAATCTAGGCAGCAGTCGTTAAGCCTTGTCAGAGGCCTTCGGGCGGCTTGAACAACTCTTACACCAGGTTGGCCACTAACCATACGATAAGAAGAAGACGGTCTTATTACGAAGCTTTAAGAACTCACTTTTAACCAAGTCGACGGTGACGTTAGTGTGCATCTCATAGTAGGTCCTGCGGACACGTTCCTTGATGGGGTCGCTGTCGTCGATGGTGTAGTCTCGGAACGCCTCGATAGGCTTGCCGTTGAACGTCGTCTCCGGACGGAGCAGTTGCGACGGGTCGATCAGAGACACTGGTCCTTTCTGAAGACATTTGAAAAAATAACCTTAAACCTCGGACCCCTTATTTTTATTGTTTTAAATTGGTTGGAAAAGTCTGTACCCGTCTGCGGTAGTCCGAAGACTAAAAAGGGGCCACCTACTCTAAATGGCAGGCGCGGTGGCCGCTCGGCCATTCCGTGGCTCTCTGCCCCCAACGATCGGGCGACCGATCGCAGGTGGAGAGAGGAGAAAATAAAAATTGTTTGGAAATTAGCAAACTTGGGGCTAAAGACATCTACAACAAGCGGAGTAAGTAGTCTACTACTCAAAAATGTCCCTAAAAAGTTAAATAGTGACCCCATTGACAACATTTGAAGAACTCGGCCGGTCTTAATGCGTATCGCTAAAGAGTGGAATTCATTTCCGGAGAGGTAAGTACCTATAACTTGGGTCACCTCATATCAAGAGTCAAATCTTCGGCCTCATTGTCATTTTCCATCAAGTAAGATAGGGGTCTATAAATATGAAGCTGTGCACAAAAACCCCATGTACCTGCTGCAAAGGAAGACTTCAAGTCCCCAAGTCGCTTAGCCATTGAACTACCACTGTAGCGTTTTGCTATTGTGGCCGGCCCTCTGATTGGTCGGTTGAATCTGACTTGGGGTCCAGGAGGGAGATGATTCCTTAACGTGCACGTGCGCGGAAGGAATACCGCCCTATACCTATATGCTTGGATAAATTACATAATATTCAAAGTGAAAGTCAGGTAGTTACCTGGGTAGCCATGATTCTTGCGGGTGTAACAAGAGCACTGTCGGTCGTTGGATTAGGTTTGAGTCCTAGGCTGGGATGTCTAGCCATTTATACCAAGACAGATCTCAACTGCGCGATATCTCACAATCATGGGCTTAACCCTAGATAACAATAATTCCTAGCCACTACACTCCACATCTGACTATGCTTGATATTTGCGATAGATATCACTTTATCTTATATAGATGCGCTTATGTTTAAGCCATGTCAGAGGCCGTCGGGCGGCGAACAACTAAGACCAATTTGGCTATTAGAAGCTTAGGTGCTAGAGTTAAAAGTAATAAAACCCGACTACTGAAAAATCGCGCTCTAAATAGTATGAAACAAGAAAATATTCTCATTTAGAGCATAGCCGTGGTCCGTGTAGGTCCTTTAAGGCAAAATGGCATATGACCACGGACCACGGCTATCCTCTAGATGAGAATATTTTCATGTTTCATACTTTTTAGAGCGCGATTTTTCGGTAGTCGGGTTTTAGTTTTTATTAAACTGACTTTTTATTTAAATATTTTGAAGTTATAATAAATAATATATATATTTTTTAAATGTGCTAATTAAGTTCTTTCATTTGATACCTCACACGGCTTCGTTAAATGATATTAGTTTTTTAGTTCATCACATTATATCCTCTAGAGAGCGCCATATGCAATTTTATGGAACGACACATAGCCTATAACTAGCGGACGATTAAGCCGTTTCTAACGATACCTCACTTGTCGAATTACGACTAGTAGTTTGTAAGTTAGGCGGGAACAGATGAGCATACATACATACATACCGGTCAAAATCATAACCCTCCGCCGTAGTCGGGTAAAAATATGTAGGTACCTATATATTATATCCTCACTACAAGTTTCTTATACTCACGCATGTATCCCACGGGGGTAAGCAGATACCATGGTTTTCTTTCTTATGGTTTGGCGACCGCTTGGCGCAGTGGTTAGAGCGGAGGCCGCTCGGCTCACTGCATCGGGTGACTGTGAAATCGATTCCCGCCAGAGGCAAATTTCGAAAACGGCCTTTTCGTAATTTACCCTGGTCTGGGTGTCACTGGGATCGCCCCCAGTCCATTGTACGGTACTCATAGTACAAGCGTTGCTTAGTTAGGGACCATACCTACAGTTGGTGTGTACGTGTCTGGTAGTCCCTACGTCAATTTCAGAGGGTCACATCAATCCATTGATCGTTGGTAGAATTAGATCAGTCGACGTCGATCGAAAGTTGCTACATAGAGCAACGTCCGATCCATCATCGATCGACAATCGATCGAATGGTGTAGTAGCACCCTTAAAATCGATAAGGAATGGCCGGGTTCACAGGCACCGAGCAGCGCGCCCGAGCAAAACAATATGACGTTATGTCTACGTGGTCAAACGTGAAAACAAATTGCTCAGGCGCGCCGCTTGCCACATGTAGACACACCTATACCGCCATAAATTTATCCTTTTACTGTGAAATAATTTATGTTACGATTGTTACAATCTGTAAATAGGTATACTTGCATGGACAAACTTGTCATTGTGTTTTGTTTATATTGCCAGTGCATTGTGATAAGGGGCAATAATATTATTTGTTACTATATTACCCTACTTCAAGTTGTATTCCTTATCTACGTAATCGAAAGTGTTTGTTTGTTAGTAAGGGCTTCACGTATAAACGGCTGTGCAGATTTGGATCAGCCAGCTTTCGGCCAAGTTGTCAATTGGCCGCCAGTAGACAGTGACCTAAGGACAACAGCGGCTTATGGGCGGCAGATTTCAAAGGGCATTTCACACTTTCTAAGTGAAATGAATTATTAAAGGCCGTACTCAAACACTAGGTATTCAAATATTTAAGTCCCACTAGCAGTTTGAGATCTCGTTATCTGACGACCGCTTGGCGCAGTAGTTCGAACGTAGGCCGTTCGATTACAGCCAGAGGCAAATTTAGAAAACGGCCTTACGTAATTTTTCCTGGTCTGGGTGTCCCCAGTCAATTATGCAGTGTCCATAGGTAGTAAAAGCTTTCAGCTTTGTTTACTTTCTGACCATACTGTTGGTGTTTGTCTGGCGATATTTATTTTTAACTATTTATGTTGTTAAACTCACTTTACCGTTGTCATGGGTGACTTCAACGCGAAACTGGGCAAACGAGACGGTGATGAGCTGCGAGTGGGGCAATTTGGAGTTGGACGGCGTAACCACCGGGGCCACCTACTGGCAGGCTTCATGGAGAAGGAGGGACTCTATATGATGAACTCCTTCTTCAGGAAGCGTGAGCACAGGAAGTGGACCTGGATGAGCCCCGACGGTGCAACTAAAAACGAGATAGACTTCATCATGTCGACGAAGAAGCAAGTATTCAATGATGTCTCTGTGATCAACGCGGTCAAAACCGGTAGTGATCACCGACTGGTAAGAGGCACATTGAATCTCAACATAAAGCTTGAAAGGTTTCGACTGATGAAGTCTACGCTCCGACCAGCACCAAACCAGATCCAAAACCCCGAGAGCTTTCAGCTCGAACTTCAAAACCGATTCGATGTCCTAGGGAGTAGCGTGGACGATTGTAACGACGGGTTCGTGGAAACTGTCCATACGATCGGGTCAAAGTACTGCAAGGCCCGCCGTACAAACAGAACCAAAAAAATCTCGGATCACACCTCTAAGCTCATGGAGGAAAGGAGTGAAATGGTACTGCAGTCTTCAGATGACGCGTCTAAATACCGGCAGCTCAATAGACAGATCTCGAAGTCCTTGACACGTGACTTCCGCCAATTTAATACCGAGCGTATTAAAGAAGCTATCGAGCGGAACAGAGGCTCCAAAGTGTTCGCTAGAGATCTGTCTATTGGGCAAAGCCAGCTAACGAAACTGAAAACCGATGGCGGCAGTATCGTTTCATCCAAACCAGAGCTTTTGAGAGAGATCGAGAAGTTCTATGGACAGTTATACACGTCAATACGGACACCCGTTACAAACCTGGCGAACGACCCAAGAGCTAGGTTAACCCGACACTATACCGAAGACATCCCGGACGTCAGCTTGTACGAGATTAGTATGGCTCTTAAACAGCTTAAAAACAACAAGGCACCGGGTGATGATGGAATAACGGCTGAGCTCCTGAAGGCGGGTGGAAAACCGGTCCTTAAGGCCCTTCAGAAGCTGTTCGGTTCCGTCATACTCGAGGGCAAAACGCCGCAGGCATGGAACAGAGGTGTGGTGGTTCTTTTCTTCAAAAAGGGCGATAACGCTCTGCTGAAGAATTATAGACCCATCTCACTTCTGAGCCATGTCTACAAGCTGTTTTCGAGGGTCATAACGAACCGTCTCGCACGCAAGTTTGACGACTTCCAGCCTCCCGAACAAGCCGGTTTCCGTAAAGGCTTTAGTACCGTAGACCACATACATACGCTGCGACAGGTTATACAGAAGACCGAGGAGTATAACCTCCCCCTTTGCTTAGCGTTTGTGGATTACGAGAAAGCCTTTGATTCGGTCGAGACCTGGGCTGTATTGCGGTCTCTCCAGCGATGCCAAGTCGATTACCGGTACATCGAAGTGCTGAAGAGTTTGTACGAAAACGCCACTATGTCAGTCCGTTTACAGGACCAGAACTCGAAACCTATTCGGTTGCAGCGAGGTGTGAGACAGGGAGACGTTATCTCTCCGAAACTGTTCACCGCTGCACTGGAAGACGTTTTCAAGGTTCTGGACTGGAATGGGCTGGGCATAAACATAAACGGCGAGTACATCACTCACCTTCGGTTTACCGACGACATAGTGGTCATGGCTGAGACTATCGAAGACCTTAATACGATGCTTGATGGCCTCAGTAGAGCCTCCGAACGAGTTGGTCTTAAAATGAACATGGGCAAAACGAAGATCATGTCGAATTGCCGTGTTGTACCTGCTCCCGTGAAGATCGGAGACTCTACACTCGAAGTTGTCGACGATTATGTCTACCTGGGACAAACCATCCAGTTAGGTAGGTCCAACTTCGAGAAAGAGGTCAATCGACGAATCCGACTCGGCTGGGCAGCGTTCGGAAAGCTACGCAATATCTTCTCGTCCCAAATACCGCAGTGTCTCAAGACGAAAGTCTTCGACCAGTGTGTGTTGCCAGTGATGACCTATGGCACTGAGACATGGCCGCTTACAATGGGCCTCATAAGAAGGCTCAAGGTCACCCAAAGGGTAATGGAGAGGGCTATGCTCGGAGTTTCCCTGCGAGATCAAATCAGGAATGAGGAGATACGCAGAAGGACCAAGGTAACTGACATAGCCCGTAGGATTGCAAAACTTAAGTGGCAGTGGGCAGGGCACATTGCTCGTAGAACGGATGGCCGATGGGGCCGAAAAGTTCTCGAGTGGCGGCCGCGCACCGGAAAGCGTAGCGTGGGTAGGCCTCCCACAAGGTGGACCGACGACCTGGTGAAGGTCGCGGGAATCCGCTGGATGCGGGCAGCGCAAGACCGGTCATTGTGGCGAACCTTGGGGGAGGCCTATGTCCAGCAGTGGACGTCTTTCGGCTGAGATGATGATGATGATGATGATGTTGTTCCAAACATTCAAATTCATTATAACTCGGAAACTATTAGGTATACCTAATAATCGAGGTATAATTTGTCTTGACTAAGGCTCTAGTTTCTACATACAGTATGTTAAGAAAACCCTGTCCGGCCTGAAACCGGTATATAGGATTCCCAATCACATGACCAAATAAAATAAAATAAATTTAATATTCATGATAGTAAACATATTAATGAAAATTTATAATGCCAATTTTTTTTTGCCCTTTTTCCCCCAAAATGTAGCAAATTTTTAAAAATATGCCAACACCGTCACCGGCAGTGATTATGTTACATCCTGTGGCGGCACCTCTGACCACAAAGTACGTAATGACGTCATTTTATAATAAAAAAATGTAAACGGGGTAATTGTTTTCCAAAAGAAAAGGGGAGCTTTGCCCAGCAGTGGGACCATTAATATGCTAAAAAAATAAATAAATTATATTAATAGAATCTAATCTCGATACCCAACAATACTTTTTCGGGTCGGACAGGGTTTTCTTAACACACTGTATAGCTACAGTTTAGGTAGGTATGTAGTTAATTAAATTATAATTTCGTACTTTTGAAACCCTCGGTATACCTACCACTCATCATAGGCAGTGCGTTCCATGACATGATATCGGAAATGCGGTACATCAATAGACCCTTATCAAAACAACCAAACAGAATTCGTTTTCTACAAGATAACATATCTTAACGATGGTTTATCCGCGAATTTAGAACTGGATTACAACATCATTGGTCCCCTTTGATATTCACCGCGAATATTCTTAACTCTGCAGTCCTTCAGGCTGCGGGATAAGGTTCAAATTTGACAAACCGTGAGTAAATATTAGAAAAATATAATTTGATTGACTGACAGTTTTCAGTTTCTGATAGGGTGTGGGGGTGTAGTTATCTAATAGCAACTGTCTTTAAAGGAGATAAGGTCTGTAATGTGTTTGTGAGTGGAATTTTACGATATGTGGGGTGATACCAAAGACTTACCTATACCGGAAGAATCTCGTGGGTAAAGATACGCATCCATCTGGGCGTAGTCTCTTATCAAGGCTCATCTTCTGGTGAAGAATGCCTTCTTATGTATTTAATAAGTTAATTAGTTGCGAGTGCGATAATATTATACAATATGTTAAGAAAACCCTGTCCGACCCGAAAACGTATTGTTGGGTATTGAGATTAGATTCTATTTTTGTAAAAATGATATATTTTTTTAAGTTTTTTTTTAATTTTTTGAAAAAAAAAAATCTTTTATATTTTTTTGCATAGTAAGTGTCCGCTGCATAGTAACTGCTGAGCAAAGGCCTCCCATATTTTTTTTAAAACAAATACGCCGTTTACATTTTAAAAAAAATCATAAAATGACGGAATCACATACTTTGTGGTCAGAGGTGCCGCCACACGATCTAACATAATTACTTCCGGTAACGTTAATGTTGTAATATTTTTAAAACTTGCTACATTTTGAGGGAAAAAGGCAAAAAAATATGGCATTTTAAATTGTCATTAATATGTTTACTACATTACTATCATGAATATTTTTTATTTTATTTGGTCATGTGATTGGGAAACCTAAATACCGGTTTCGGCTCGGACAGGGTTTTTTTAACATATTGTATGTGTGAATTTCGCTGCATGTAGTGGTGCGCCGAGCACAAGTTTAGAGATTGCGATTTTCTCTTCTTATCTTATCGTATGGTTAGTGACCAACCAGGTCTCGAGAGTTGTTCAAGCCGCCCGAAGACCTTTGATAAGGTTTAAAGGCGGAAACCCGCGGGGCACGGAGAGGCCACGCACACGGGCCACGCTTCGCTTTGCAAGAAAATGTATGTAAGACGTCATTTCGTGCGTAGCCTCTCCATGCGCCGCGGTGGACACGATTACATACATTTTCTTGCAAAGCGAAGCTTCACCCACGTGCGTGGCCTCTCCGTGCGCCGCGGTGGGTTTCCGCCTTTACGACTGCTGCCTAGATGACAACAACCGGGACCGACTTTTTACGTACCTTCCGAAGCACGGAGACGCTCAGTTCAAATGCCACTAAATGGTCAACCATCTCTGAGTGACCTTGCCAAACGTTGCTTAACCTCCCATCGTTTATCGATCCATGATTGCAGCTGGCTATGAGCACCTCAATGCGATGTTAGAATGTACCTTTATCTGCAATAATACATCATGTTGAGAACGATAAAGAATAAAATCCTCTAAGAACATGGCCGTCTCCGTTAGTGAAGAAAACCCGGTATTAGCTGGGCCTGCCGTCGGGACGCCACGGTCAGAAGTGCTAACATAAGCCCGTGGCGTCACTCGACAGGCGGCAGATTGGCCGGAAATTGCCATGGACAGTGGTGTGGAAGGAAAAAAGGGAGGCCTTTGCCCAGGAGTGGGACAGCCCTATAAGCTAACAAAAAAAAATATTCATAAAAAATAGTCCTTGTATCAATTAAGAGGGTCCAAAAGTTCTTCATTTGAGCAAAACAAACCATTCGATATAATCATTTAGCCATAAGCAGTAAACAGTGATAATTTTTACGATTTTGGCATAGGTTATCAATATCATTTATAGCTCCAGTAAATATTTCCATTTCTTTGAATATTACGCTGCACTACCTACTCAAATTACTTGCAATTGTTTTAAGTCAAAATCTTGTGTTAAAACATTGATAGGTATAGGTACCTACCGCAACCGCTGTACCACGCCTTAGGTATGCGCGGGGAGGAGAGAGGGTGGGACCGCGAGAGCGATGAAGGGTGGGGGAGTGGGACGGCGAGATCGATGAGCCCCCCCCCCCCCCCCCCGTCTCGCCGCACGCGTACCTAAGGCGCGGCACCGCGCTTGCGGTATACCTATAGCAGATATTGGTTCCTTCTAATGCCGGCTGTACACGCTCGTCGAAACACCACGAGACAGGCCGAGTACGAGTTAACCGTTGCTTGACTTGTTTACCACGAGGGTACATCTGAGCGTCTACCAACTTAGACCAGCTTGGTAGAACTGGCTTCCTTTGAGGCGACTGACCCCCAAATTACAGTACATGTTGCCCTCGTCGTGTCGCGTCGCGTCTCGCGGCCCGCGTTCGCTTTCTTTTGTAGGACTGAGGTGGCAAAAAAGCGTACGGTCCGCCTGATGTTAAGCAGTTACCGTAGCCTATAGATACTTGCAATACTAAAGACATTGCTCGCACGTTGCCGATCTGAAGGGGAGTGGGACGGAGGGAAGGGAAGAAGGGGTGGGGGGTGTTGGGTTTCCGGCTCTGTCACTTATCGTACGAAACGCAGCTGCGATAGCTGCTTTACGCCGATCTCTGAGATTACTGAGAAGGTACTAACCCGATCCAGCCAACCCGTATATGAGCTGCAGTCGATTGGCTACAGCATGGCTCTACCACCAATCAAGATCGCTCTCGCTCTTTTATACACCAAATAAATATAACGTTTTGGCAGTTATTCTATGGAAAAAACTGTTAAAACGCCATTATTTACACGACTGCCCAAAAAATGGAGTGTATATGTGTATAGGGTTCATGTATGTATGTATGTGAGATTCTTTATTCCACCATAACTTATAAATGCCTTAACCGAATTGGATGTATGGGCTATCGTTAGAATCCTTACATCATTCCGGGTAACACTGGGTATATTATTTAAAAAAAAATCAATATGGCGGCATTATGACTCATAATTAAAATGTGAAAAAAATTTTTTTCTTCCATTATTACAATATTGGTATCAAATTGAAGGCCTTGATGTGCACATTTCAAAAATATATAATTTATTGGCACAATTTAATATAGGTAGGGTGTACATGTAAAACAAACATTTCATTTTTGGCTGTGTCACTAAAATGCATAAAATAAAAATAATTTAAAAAATTTAAAAACACGACAGCAGTGCAGTCGTGTTTTTAAATTTTTTAAATTATTTTTTGGAGTATTTATCAGAAGATTCTGAATCAAGTCCTAAAGCTGAAAGTCTATAGGTAAATAAAAACACCAAACATTACGAAACTAACTATATTTAATTACGATAATAATATTGTACACAATTGTTACATAAGGCTTAGGTACAACGTCGCCGTATCTATTTATTAAATAATTTCGAGGTTATCAGATAATTGGGTTCAAATAATTAAACGCTCGCTTTTATTCGACAGTCAGACGTCACACTGAGGTTTACATATTTTATTTTATCGCATTGTTTAAAAATACTGTTTGCGTTTTGACAATGAACGCAAGGATATGGAATAAGCGACTTGCTTAGGGCGTTACCACACCAATCGGTCGACCACCCGATCGACGGTCGTCACGATCGATCGGTGTCATAGACAGTAGGATTTCTTTACATCGGTGTGATAGCTTTAGTTCATCGACGTGCGGTGTGGTGGCAGTATACGTATCGCCACGCAAGAACCATCGTTCGGACCTCGACCGATGTATCGATTGAGAAGACCGATCTAGGGCATCGAATAGTCACATAAATTTTATCCACCAAATAAATATAGCGTTATGACAGTTCTTCCACAGAATATCTGTCAAAACGTACTAAAGAATGGTAGAAATTGTCGATCGATGTTATTCTACCATCGATCGAAGATCGATTAATTGTATTAACTGAAGCCAGTCGTTTACATTTTGTAAAATTATAATTAACGGTCCATCTAGGTATATTAAAAATAAGTCTTTTACAATGTATCTCTGCTAATAATAAACATAATACGACATATTTTATTTAAACGCAATGTTGTATTTAATTTTTCTAAAGATAAACCCCCTTATTCATAGAAAGTTATAATCGACCTGCAGTGGAGTTACAAATCACATTTGTTCCTAAAAATGGCTTTCATAACCATTGCAAACTGAGCAAAATCTCTATGAATAAGGGGGAAAGATTACACGCACCACAGTTTCTATAAGTATGTATATAAATATTCAGATATACAATTTTCAACCTTATTATTAGGCATTGAAAACTTAAATACGGATGTTTATGTGATTCCGGCAGTTTGTTTTACGCAATAAAATAGTTTACAGGAAATAATATTATCTACTAAAAATATTACGATCGTAAATAATTAATTATAATAAATTCAACAAAAAACAAATTGCCTACCAAATTTATAGACATTTTTAGCTTACAATGGTTTTACAAAGCATTTTAGGATCAAAAGTGATTTGTAATGCCAGTGTCAGTCTTCATAACTTTCTATAAATTTGGGGGTAAGTCTCTAAAATTAAATACATAATAAATATTTGCCACATAGCAACGTGACTGTTACCTCCGAAAGGGTTGCCAGAGGTACTCTAAAAGGTCTAATAGATTTGGGAATGTCCACTACCAAAAATAAAAGGAACCGCATAGGTGATAGATAGTTGCGCCCTATTAGAAAAATGCACAGTGTTAATAAAGTGGTGTACTTTGGCCCGAACTCCCCTCACACTGGAGTGTGTCCAGAATTATTGTAATAGGCTTGCCTCGCATTTGAGACCAAAATACTATGGACGTATTGTGGATGCCCGCCTGATTTTAAGCAGTTATCGTAGCCTACATATGCTTGCAACACCAAAGGCACCATATTGCTGACCTGAAGGGGAGTGAGACAGAGGGAAGGGAAGCGGGGTTTGGGCTTCCGCTCTCTCACTCATCGTACGAAACGCATCGGTAATATCTACTTTACATCGATTTTCTAGGATGTGTGGCGTGAGAGGGTGGCACTACCCGGGTCTAACCATCCCATATATGAGTCTGGCGTACTTAGCGTTCACCCTCTGCGCAGTGAAGTTGTAAAGGCCATTTCGGCCAACAACGTATAGTCCATTAAAATAAAAACCATATATGCAGTCAATTGACTACAGCTTACCACCATTTGGTCCAATTGGTCCATTCAAGGACCAATCAAAATTCGCAGTCCCCGCTATCTTTTGACGATCGCATTCTCATACGGTGTACAAGCGGCGTCTTGTGTAATTAGTCTGTTTGTAGTGTTAGCACTTGTAACTTGATAGGCGTGGCAAGTTGAATACGATATTGTCAAGATGTAGATAAAAGTAATACTCTAATATCTCTCGAGTGTATTCGATACAAAATAGACTAGATTAAAAAAACATTTGCGCGCAGTACTTATCAAAGTATGCGGTGTATCAGAAGTTCCGACAGAATTTCGGCCGCGGCCAATCAAAAAATAGGGCCTAATCTTTTACAAACGAAAACGAAATTTCGTGTATTTACTACTAGGTACGTTCTTATAAACGAAATTTTTTTGACGTTTAGATTCGACGACGACGGAGACGTTAAACAATTTTCGATCGTATGAAATGTCGGAATCAATGAGAAACGTAGTAGGAAATACGGGAAATTTCGGACGAAATTGTTGCACGGTGGCGCTATTAGACCCCCATGTCTTGATTCTTTAAGGCCCGTATTAATAGATTGATCTCAAAGTTGAGATCGATCTTGAAATCCAAGTGTGACGATTAATGTATGGAACATCTGTTAAAAACAGCATCAAAGTCAAAGCGTTTAGGCCCACTTACAAATTGTCATTTTACATTTTTTTTCCTTAAGTTCTACCGCCGGATCGGAAACGCGACCTCGACTGAGATCTTAAGTTCGATCTCAGTCCTGAGATCGATTTATTAATACGGGCCTAAGTCGGCCGTACCTATGCCAAGTGTACACTGGCAAGAAATCCTGCACAAGTTGACTTGCGCAAGCGACTTCCAATGTGAAAACGCTCGCGCAAGTGGACTTCTGCGACTTGCCGAACTTGCTGCAAGTCCCACGTGTACGCGGTTGTGTAAAATTGCAGTCAGTGGAAATACGTCGGCATATGACATTTCGAACTTGTGATACAACCACATCTAACACCATCTAATCTTCCTTCAAACTAGTCGACGACCTCGAATCCGCCTCACTATCGCTAGACCACTCCCCCTCACTGTACTCCCTTTTCTTCTTACCTCTGACCTCTTCCTCAGAGGAGCCCTGTCTCCCGAACCCATCTATATCTTGGAGCACGTCTTTAGTGGGTGAACAAGTTCTCAGTTCCTTCAGTGTGTTCGTGAGGTCTATGTTGATTGGTACTGGGTCTTCTTCCTCGTCAGTCTCCCTCCTTTTCTTTTTCTTGTTCTTGGAGTTCTGCTTCTTGTTCTTGCGTTTCTTCTTCTTTGAGCTGAAATAAATAAATATAAATATCGCCAGACGAATACACCAACTGTATGGTCCCAAACTAATAGAAAATCTCGAGCGCGTCAGATTTTCAGAGGGGGTGTTCAGTGAAACTTCCAGATGCTCCCATTTCTTAGACTGACGATCAAATTAGCAAAATTGACACTTTTGACAGTCCTTAGCTAGTAATGAATCCCCCTCACGAACGTAAATACATACTGGACTGTTCACTACTGCGCAAAAAACGAGCCGAGCGAGAGGCCCCAGTTGGGACCGTGTGCCTCTCATTTCGAGTTGCCATGCCAAAATAATATTATCGTTGGGTAGTGATTGTTAGTTTTTAAATCAAGCAAATAAATTAATTTAGTATTTATCGTGACTATTGTTAATATGATAAAACAATAGTCACGATTAATAATAAATTAATTTATTTGCTTGATTTAAAAACTAACAATCACTACCCAACGATAATATTATTTTGGCATGGCAACTCGAAATGAGAGGCACACGGTCCCAACTGGGGCCTCTCGCTCGGCTCGTTTTTCTGTCTAAGAATTGTCAAGGTATAATAGACCTTAAGGCAGCAGAATAAAGTTGAATTTCTTCTTAACCAAAAACTCAACTTGTCTATCCTCTATTAAAAGATCCTTGATCCCCCTTATCTTAATCTGACGCGCTCGAGTATTTTAAGATGGTCTGTTTTTTTGGTTCCCCTGAGCGTACGCCCCTATATTAAGGGTTCATACTGGTTGGAGGTTCTTATCAATATGTAAGGTATCTCCCTTATCTTAATCTGACGCGCTTGAGTAAATCCAGAAAACCCTTCTACGGCTTAAATTAATCTATAAGCAACGCTTGTATTATAGGTGCCGAACAAATAATGAAAAGGCCATTTCCGAAATTTGCCTCTGGCGGGAATCGAACCCGCGACCACCCGATACAGTGAGCCGAGCGGCCTACGCTCCCACTGCGCCAAGCGGTCGTCCAATTGTTTGTTGATTATTTGTAAGAATTTCATGATTAGTAGATTAGTTATAGGTATACCACAAGCGCGGTACCGCGCCTTAGGTATGCGCGGGTAGGTGGGAGGGTGGGACGGCGAGGGCGATGACGGGTGGGGGAGTGGGACGGCGAGAGTGATGAGCCCCCCCGTCTCGCCGCTTGCGTACCTAAGGCGCGGTACCGCGCTTGCGGTATACCTACAGTAAGACTATATTATAACTGACATACCTCTCGTAATCCGATTCGTCTTCGTCGTCAGATGTTCTGTAAAAAAAGAAATATGTTAGATGCATTGATGTATTATTTTAGGAGATATGGTACCTCCGAACAATGCCATCACCAGACGCACATACGTATTATTCATCAGGAGATAAGCCGACTCGGCAATACCAACATGTTTTCAACATTATTCGAATGATCGAGTCGTACTGTGTCCGTGGACTCAGTTTAGTAGGGCATACTATTTTGGACACTCATATATATCCCTCTTTCTTTGTAATGTCACTGATTAGATGCTATTTCTTACAAAGTCCAATATAATAATATCTTAACATACCTATACTTTCTCCGTTTACTCTTTCTGTGCGATTCGTCGTCGTATTCTGGAAATAAAAACAATTATTAGAAACTGCGACGTTTTTTAAATCATAGACCTGTACAAACGTTTTTATACTTCACGAAAACCAAATTGGAGGATTTCCATATATTTCTGGCCCCCAAGTCGCTTAGCCACTGTAGCATTTTGCTATTGTGACCGACCGTCTGATTGGTCAGTGGCTTCTGACTCACCAATGAGAGGGTCGGCCACAATAGCAATACGCCACAGTGGCAGTTCAATGGCTAAGGGACTTGGGGGCCAGAAATATATGGAAACCTTCGGTCTCGAATATTGATTTCGAAGCTGTCATTTAATCAGGAAAGTCCAACAATAAAGTTCACTTAACGAAAACAAAATAGTGTAAGTATATTTTTTTATCGCAGGGGTCGTAACTGATGATAACATTACTGATTTTACTGACTAACACTCGAAAATACTGACTTTTATTAAATAAACACTTGTCGTCGGAATGATAGGACGTAAAACAAATAGGCTTTTAATCGCGATTTTTTTTAGATTGAACTGTAAACACAGGTCTAAGAATAAATATAGCAAAGTATCCATTAGGCAACGCGTAAAAATCTCTAGCGAAAGGAGCATAGGTATCTGAAATACTGACATTACCGATCATTTTCGAAAAAAAACTGACTTTTACTGACCATTTTTGACCCCTGTTATTCAATAGTCAAATCGTTTATTTTTTTAGACCTACGGGGGCACTAACAAATTATCATTTTACATTTTTTTCTTAAATTCTACCGCCGGATCGGAAACGCGACCTCGACTGAGGAGATCTATTGCGTAGGAAGGCTCACGGACAGACGGTCCACCTGATGGTAAGTGGAATCCGCCGCCCGGGACATTTGCAACTAAACACTCTGCGCCCGAATACTCAAGGCCACTAAAGTATAGAGAGGGGCTTAAAGGTCCACTTAGTAGTTTGAGACGTCGTTATTAGTAATTTTTGTATGGCGCGTCAAAGTTAAGCAGCTCTCAAATTTGAGTATTCGGCGGTAAGATGGCAAACAAGCGTACGGCCCGTCTGATGTTAAGCGGTTACCGTAGCATATAGATACTTGCAATACCAAATGCATAGCTAGCACGTTACCGACCTGAAGGGAGTGGGACAGAGGGAGAGGGGGGGACTGTTGGGTATCCAGCTCTCTCACTCATCGCACGAAACGCAGCTGTAAAACCTAGTTAACGTCGATCTTCTGTGAGACGATTGTGCTACCCCGGTAAAGACAGCCCATATATTAGCTGCAGTCAATTGGCTACAGCTCGGCTCTACCATTAATAAGATATGTAGGCCCGTATTAATAAATGCATCACAGTTCAGATCGATATTAATGCTGCGTTCCATTCGACATCATTTTTGTTATTTTCGTCCACAAAAACTGTTAAAACGATAATAATCATCACTTTCAGTACAAGTTGGTTCAAGTGGAACGACATTTATGAACGAAAATAACAAACATTACGTCGCTGGAACGCAGCTTAAGATGCAGTTTTGACGTTTATTGTATAGAACATCTGTCAAAAACAGCATCTTAAGATCGATCTCAACTTTGAGATGCATTTATTAATACAAGCCGTACTGGAAAATACGTGTTATACTGTCATATTGTTTCATCGACTCACCGCGCCTTTCACGGTGTCGCCGCTTGTCGCGACGGCGACGTTTCTCCTCGTCTTCAGCTTTCTTCTTTCTTATCGACTCCAACGTGTCCACCTTCAATCATTCAATTTATTTATTTCTTTAGTTCACTTTTTTTCACATCGTAAATGAGCATGTAGCACTTTTTCCTGCTTAGAATTTAAAGATAAGGGTTGTATAAATACGGTGATATATTTCAAAAAAAATATTCCACTGGTCTAAGAGAAGATAGCCTCCAAACATGCCTCGTTAGGTGCCTGTAGTCGTTCGGGATTCGAACTTAGAATTTTGAGGACACATTTCTGTAGTAAACATTTGAGAAGAAGTGTGTAGTGTGCAGTTTATTTATTTATTTTGTTTGGTTTGGCTTGGATGTTACATCAATTCTTAATTTTAAATATAATCTTAGGGTTACAAGCTAAATGCACAACCAATTATAAGCAAACACCTCTTGCACCTCTTTATGGTGTGTAGCGGTGTGTAATATGCGGTATGTAGTGTGTAGAGTACGGATTGTAGTGTGCAGTGTGTAGTGTGCAGTGTGTAGTGTGCGGTGTGTAGTGTGCGGTGTGTAGTGTGCAGTATGTAGTGTGCGGTGTGTAGTGTGCAGTGTGTAGTGTGCTGTGTGTAGTGTGCGGTGTGTAGTATGCAGTGTATATTGTGCGGTGTGTAGTGTGCGGTGTGCGGTGTGTATTGTGCGGTGTGTATTGTGCGGTGTGTAGTGTACGATGTATGGTGTGCAGTATGTAGTGTGCAGTGTGCAGTGTGCAGGTACCATGGCGCTGGCGAGCGAGGTGGCGGGCAGCGCGGTGGCGGCGGCGGGGTCGACGCCCGCGGCGCGCAGGAACTCGGCCGCGCGCCGCCGCCGCTCCTGCTGCTTGGCGCGACCGGCCTCCGGCGACCACTCGCCTGGACACGACAGCATTACGCATTATTCGCAACGTGGTAGAACAAAGTTGTAGCCAATTGACTGCAGCTTTGACTCTCACTCATCGAACGAAACGCAGCTGTAATAACTGCTTAACGCCGATCTTCTGTGAAAGTACTACCCTGGTCGAACCAAGGAGCTGGAGTCAATTGGCTACAGCTTAGCTCTACCACCTTAAAACAAGTACAAGCGTGACTTAGTTTGGGACCATGCAGTTGGTGTGTATATCCGGGGATATTATTTTTTTTTTTTTTTTGACGGGCCCGTTAGCGTGGTTGGCGCGGAGGCGACATTCACGCTGCAGGTCGTAGGTTCGATTCCTACCCGTGACATGCATTTGTGTGCATGAACATGTCTGTATGTCCGGAGTCTGGGTGTATATGTATATTAAGTATGTATTTACAAACAAAAAGTAGTATATGTAGTAATATCAGTTATCTGGTTTCCATAGTACAAGCTCTGCTTAGTTTGGGATCAGGTAGCCGTGTGTAAAAAAATGTCCCAGGATATTATTATTTTTCATTTAAAGTAGGTATATTTTTACGATAGTGTTAATCTTAATAAAGTAACAAAGAGCATCTACCTTTGGTATCAGATTGATCCCCAGTCAAATCAATCAAATCATCAGAATTATCCACCAACGATATTATCTCATTCTCCAACTCTTCCTTGCTATATTTCCGTCTCTTTTTGTCTCTATCGTCCTTCTCCCTCCTCTTCTCCCGTTCCACACTCCTTCTTTCACTCCTTCGATCTCTGCTTTCAGATTTAGAACTCTCTTTTTTACGGTCTCTATGTTTTCTCTTATCTCTTCTAGGGTCTCTTTTGTAGGGGCTCTCTCTGTTATAAGACTCTTCTCTTCTCTGTGGACTCACTCTCTTGGGACTCTCTTTTTGTTTCTCTTCTTTTTCCGGAACCTCTTTAACTTCTACAACTGGTTTTATTTGGTTTTCTGGTATTGCGACTACTATCTCCTCCTGTTTTTCTTCCAGTTCAGGAATTTGTTCTGGTAGTTTTACTATTTGTTTGACCGTCTGCTGGACTGTTTCAATGGTTTTGACGGTGGGTAGATCATTTGGCAACTGTCCATCCATTTTGTACACCACAGCGGGTGGTATGTGGTTGATTGGGTACTGTGGTTGGATTTTGGGTGGTTCCTTGTCTTCTTGTTTCTCTGTCTGTTTGTCCGTCTTCTCTCCATCGTCGTCGGAGCTGGACTCGTATGGGAGTGCGGGTTTGGGCAGTATGGGGTCTGGTTCTTTCAGTTTTTTGATTGAGAATGATACGGGAGCTGCAAAAATAACTTATATTGAGGATCGCTTGGTGGTGGTCCGAGCCTAGGCAGCTCGGATAACTGCATCGGGTGGTTGCGGGTTCGATTCCCACTAGAAGCCAATTTCGGAAATTGCCTTTTCGTAATTTGCTCTGGATGTGACTGAAATAGCCTCCAGTCCATTGTACGGTAGCCATAGTACAAGCGTTGCTTAGTTTGGGACCATACAGTTGTGTGATAGCTATCGTATATTGCGATAATCTCAACTATGTGGCGTTACAACACTTGGAACCACATCATTGAAACGCCCTCGAGGAATAAAGGTGATGGGGTATTATTATTATACTCGCCGAGGGTCAAACCTCATATATCTTATCTACATAATAAGTAAATATGATTTATAATGCGTGCGGAGCTTAATACTAAGAAAATATATTCAAAAGTTTATTTACAGCATCTCTCACCGGATGATTTACTTTTCTTGTCATTGCCATTAACGATCCCTCTCTTCTGGTTCATGAGGCGTTTGTAAAACGCGTGATACATATTGTCCGGTTCTAAGAATGTGAACCGAGGGTCGTTTTTGGCGCGAACGATGTCCGCGAACTCGTCGCCATTCCGTGCGACGTACGCCGCCATCTTGTCGATGACTATTTGCACGTCTTCCGGTGGCGTGACGATCGCGGGCTTGTCTTTGCTATCCGTTGATGAGCTGTCGTCGAAATCTGGTGAATAAGACATTCCTTATACGGTTAAATAAAAGGACGGTTTTTCAATAAAACATAAGTTAAAAAAAAATTGTCTTTTATTTATTTATTTATTTGAAGGAAGACAAAAGGAGCTTAATATAGCAATGTATAGTTACAATATCTGAGAGCTAATTACAGGTCTCCACGTTTAGAAATTAGAGTAACTTATTAAGGTGTGAAAGTAAACACTATAACATCTTATAAATAAATGTAGATTAGATCTTACTGGAAATATGTTAGGCACCGCAATATTGTCCGTAATCGTAATCGTGTCCGTAATTGTCCATAATATGAATTCAAGCATCTATAGGCTACGGTAACTGCTTAACATCAGGCGGGCTGTACGCTAATTTGCCACCTTAGACATAAAAAAATATACTCACCAGACCCGTCAGTGTCCGAGTCCGTGTTATAGTTCTTCATGAGACTGAGTCCAGTGGACTTGAGTGAGGTGGCGGGCGGCGCGTGCGGGGGCTTGTGCTGCGGGACGTGCGCGGGCGCCTGTGACGTCATTTGCGGCGGGTAGTACGCCGCGTACTGCTGGTACTGGGGCGGAGCTGGTTGGCTCGTGTCTACTGGGACATAGTTCTCGGATTAGTTATAAGTTCAAGTGGCTTTTGGACGTGGATAGTGACAAGTACTAACTATGTGGATGTTGATAATCTTCTTCAAACTCCTTATCCACTTTCTGTTGATTAAATCCATAGAGGATCTAAAACGAGGGTCAAACACCATTGTCGATCCTGGCTTACAAAAGTAACAGTGGTGGGAGTGTGTGGCGGGCCTAGCCCCATTTTCAAATATGTAGTAATAAAATATTATCCCTGGGTGAGTTGCAGAATTTGGAGGGATTACACATCTTAAGTTTCACGTAAATAGACTGGTGCAGTAGTACATTGAGATATCAAAGTTTGCCTTCAGTGTTGAAACCGATTTGTAGAAATGCTTGTAGAAGCCACTCGGCTAGGGGGACAGAGGCCTTCGGGCGGGTTGAACAACTCTGACGCCAGACCACTAACCATACGCTAGATGTAATACAGATTTCGTGTGAACCCATAACAGGCACCAGCTCTCAGAATGCTGATTTGTTTGGTCCTGCACTTATTTCTGTACACTTTTATCTGTCATCAAATCTATTGTAAGAGAATATTACTTCAAACTTTGCAAATCTAGAAATTCAGACTTAATCAAAATAACTTTGTATTGTAACTTATTACACAATGTATTGTAACTTATTATAACATAAGTACTACCACATAACGCATACTGTTCATCTACACTTATTGTCAAATACTTAATTTGTGGGCAACGGGGCTGATTACACTTAAAGTATATTGTACCTACTTAGTACCTTGTATAAGAGTAAAATATAAGTGTAATTGTTTGTTGTCCTAAATAAATGAAAAAAAAAAAAAAAAAAAAAAGATATAAATATAAATTAAATTGGTATGAAGACGTACCGAGTGTGTCGTGCGTGTGGTGCGCGTAGATGACGGGCGGGCGGTAGATGTGGGCGGGCGGCGGCAGCGCGTGGTGGGCGGGCGGCGCCGCGGGCTCGGTGCCGGGCGGCGGCACGTCCCCGGCGGCGCCGCCCTCGCCGTCGCCGCGCATCTTGTTGATGAGTAGCGTGTAGTCGCAGTCCGCAGACGGCTTGTAGTGGATGCTCGGTATCGCCGGTGCCTAACATTACACAATATTAAACTAAATCCGTGCCGGCTTAGAATACCACCAAGCCATCTCATCCCGTGGGTGTCGTAAGAGGCGTCTAAAGGATTCACCGGAGGATGGGCAGCAGCGTCCTCCGAGTACGTATTCTATCTATTGCGATCGCCAACCCTTCTGCCAAGCGTGGCGATTATGGCAAAACCCCCAATGATACTCACAAATCATTGTGACGAACCTTGGGGAAGGCCTATGTCCAGCAGTGGACGTCTTTCGGCTGAGATGATGATGATGAAAGTTAGTTATATAGCGCCTGTAGGGCCCCACTGTTTTAATTAAAAATGCGGCAACTTATAAGAAGTAATATAAACACTCACCGATTCAATAATAGTGGATGCTAAACTTGGATGCAGGTAATCTTCATACTCGTGAGGCTTTTCTGTTGAATAAAATAGTCAAATGAAACTCCAACACAAGGCAACTTTAAAATTCTTTGGAATAAGGATCCTCTGTACAACCTTCTCACCCTTGGCTTGTAACCCTTGGTGTTAATGCCTGCCTGCTCGTGCCCAGGGGGCTTACCACAAGCTCTTATTGCGATTCAATTACAGGAACGTATTAACGTTTCAGCGACTTTTTGTGCAATGACGTACCTTATTGTCATGACAATAAGAAACGTCATTAAAACGTCGTTAAAACATTCCTAAAATTGAATCGCAATAAGAGCTTGTGGTAAGCCCCCAGGAGTGGGAAGTTAAAAGGGCTAATATTATTATTACTTTTACAGTTCTAATAAGTAATTTTGTCAGTAATGCATAACCATTACATGAGTTCATGTGCTCGCATAAGAACATTGGATAATAGCCATCTATATACTCAACCAAATTTTATTTATGTTATCTATGGTTCTGTCATGCGGCCAGTGTGCCTACCTTTCATAATTAACATAATTGTTTACCATGTCATATTCCAAGCACCTACCTTCGACAACTTCGACCTTCTTCTCTGGCCATTTCCCAGCCTTCACGAGGCCAATGAGTGATGTATAGTAGGGGTGCAGGCCGGACTCCTTGTTGAGGAACTGGAACTGGGGGTTGTCGCGCTGCTTCGCCTTGATCAGGATCTCCATCTGGACCCCCTGGGTGGCTATGAACTTAGCTGTTTTCTCAATTATCGCGTTTTGTTTTAGGGATTCAGGCTGTTGGACAATATAATATATTTTAATTTATTGTTACTAAGGTGGCAAATATGCGGACGGCCTACCGTATGTAAAGCAGTTACCATAGTCTATAGATGCTTACAATACCAATGGCATTGCTCGCACGTTGCCGACCTGAAGGCGACAGAGGGGAAGGGGGGGAGGGTGTTATGAAGAGACTGCAACGGTGCCACCTGTATAGTGGGAATGTTCGTCATAGTGCAATCCCACTAATATTATAAATGTGAAAGTTTGGATGGATTTATGGATGGATGTTTGTTACTCGATCACGCCAGAACGGCTGAACGGATCTGGATGAAATTTGGCACAGAGATAGATTATAGTCTGGAATAGCACATAGGCTACTTTTTATCCCGGTAAAATGTATGGTTCCTATGGGATAAATTAAGCGCGGACGAAGTCGCGGGCGGAAGCTAGTATTATGAAAACCAAGGTTAACTAAAGCTAGGTTCACATTGCTGTGTTGTGGTGTGTCGTGGCCTCGTGGCGCGCCAGAACGCAATCGGTTACGTTCATTTTTTTTTTATAGGTTGCGGGTCAAAAAACGTCGGTCGTACGGCCCGCCTGATGTTAAGCAGTTACCGTAGCCTATATATGCTTACAATACCAAAGGCATTGTTCGCACATTGCCGACCTGAAGGGGAGTGGGATGGAGGGAGGGGGAGCGGGGATGAGCTTTCGGCTCCCTCACTCATCGAACGAAACGCAGCTGTAATAGCTGCTTTAGGCCGATCTTCTGAGAGGGTGGTACTACCCTGGTCGAGCCAGCCCGTTTATGAGCTGCAGTCAATTAGCTACAGCTTGGTTCTAGCACCTTGAAAACCACACAGCATTATACCGCCGTTATAAATACAAGTACTCACAAGAACAATATCAATGGGCAGTAAGGCCTTGAAGGCGGGCGTCGGCACGAATGGCTCGTCGACTTCAGCTGGCTCCGCCGCCAGTGTGGGCTGCGCCGGCGCGTCGTAGTTGAAGCCCACCTGCCCATACCCCGCCGCGTGGAGACGCTTCAGCTCTTCCTCTGTTTAGTAAATAAAATGTTATTATTATTTTAAAACAATTTGTACCAATATTATATTACTGTACCTGTAATTGGCTTATGTTAAGTTCACTACTCATGTACAACTTTTTTACTAAATTAATTTTCCTTTAATGTCATATAGTTCGCGACAGGTCGAGATGACATTCGGGTTATGAGCTTTTTGCAGAATAAAATCCGAATCAAAATTACCAGGACCCACAATGCAACAGAATCATTTAATTTAATAATTTTGTAGGCGATTTTAATTGTTTATCGGGTCCAGTTAATTTTGATTCGGATTTTATTCTGCAAAAAGCTCATAACCCGAATGTCATCTCGACCTGCAGCGAACTATACCTAATACACAGCACAAGTTCATTACTCAGAGGTCAAGATTACAATAGGAGCTATAGAAAGAGACAATCAACCGGCTTTGGCCTTATGAGTTGTCATCTATGAGTGCCAGAGACGGCTCTACGAAACCAAATATCTCATTCCAGAGCTTGATGGGCAATATTACCCGCCAGGTACTGTACATACCTTTATACATCTCCTCTTCATCTTCATCAGTATGCAGCGCCCGGTATCTCTCTTCGTCACACAGCTGCTCCACATCCAGCTCGCCCCTCGTAAGCTCCACGCGCCAGTCGAAGCCACCGGGGGGCGCCTCCAGCGCCGACAGGTCGTGCAGGGCCCCTCGTGCGTCATACCTGGACAAATATTACATTGTTACATGTTTGAAGTCTGAATCGAGTGCTACAAACTCTGGGAGCATATCGAAAGATTCTGGATGAGCATTTTCTGGGGTTATGATGCCCTAGTCTTTCATGTGCATTAGTTCTAAGAATTTTAGTGCACAGTAAGTTACCTATGGCTGTACTATTGGTATTTTTATGTAACAATTTTGTTTTAAGACCAGACAATTATGTTTAGGCCCATAGGCATTTATAATAAAAGATTTATACGACATTTAGTCATTGATTGGCTTCTGTACGTACTGATATTGTTGCTCAATAATGGAGAAAGAAATAGGACTGAAAATAAATTAGAACTATTGTATTTGTAGCTACCTAATATCTTATTTGAGCTCAATAGGTACAGCAAGTCTGTACTCAAAATGACCTGCATTCTTATAAACAACGGCTAGTAAAATACTGGGGTTATAGTCAGATAATATAACTATTGTTTTACACCTGCTTTATAGCAACATTTCATGTAGATATACATACTCAAGTGCACCATTGCAGGTTATACATACCACCGGAGGCTGTCACCGTAACAATACGCAGCGCCGGCGGCACCGGAGCGCCCGCCGCCGTCTTCCCGTGTCGCTTACTTTGCACAAACGTCCTCTGCGAAATACTATAAAATCTTCCGAAAATTTAATCTTTTTCTCATACAACTATCTTTTGTAGGGTTTTAGCGCCACAGTTAGCTGCTTTTATAGTAAAAAACTGATCGAACCTGTCGATTTTCAACGTTTCATCCCCCATCCACGGAATGAGGTGTTTGCCTTGATCAATGTGTATGGCTCTATCATCGTCCCTGAACAATTTGCACGAGTAGCCGAACACAAATAGTTCTTCTTTCTTCTCCTTGCAATCACTCTTTCTTAGTATACCGGATTCACTATGATTTCCAGTCCACTTTAGAGACATTTTTAAATAAAAATCAGAAAAACATGGAACAACTCCAACAAGCCGAAAGCACACAATGACAAGGAACGTTTGAAAACTAGGTAGGTACTTTCAACTAAATTGTCAAAATAATATACACGCAGAAATTTTATATTTTTTGTATTTCCATTTACCACTTCATGATTATGAATAATTGCAATTTATTTTTAAACTTAATTATAAAGTAGCGAGTAACATTTTATTATTTTTTATAGGTATAAAAATCCCACTTATAAACTTGCCTATTTTTTATATAGTAAGAACCTTGGTTTTGAACGTAAACAATTTAGAAAATGAATGCGTCCGGAAAGAGCGAGTGAGCGTGCATGCGTCCGAAAATTAATTTACTAACCTCTAACCATCGACGTAATACCATTGAACATGACTGTGGACTACAAACTTTATTTTCCATTCGTTTAATCAAAAATAATCCTTATGTGACGGACTTAACGCCCACGATGCACGCATTATAAAAACCGGTCCGAGCCAGATACCTATAACTGCGCCTTCTTTCCCTTTCTAACAGTACAACCTTTCATCCCTTGTGTTGCCAGTTAATATTTATTCGATCACCTTAAACTTGGTACATTTTCATGTTAAGAATAATATACAATAAAGTCGATTAATGAAATACCTATGGTAAAGTATAAGAATATCCTAAGATTAAAATTTCAAATATAAATAAATATCTGGAAATAAGTACTTACCTTCTTTAATAATTCGCTTGTAATTGTCAGTTCCGTGATGTCTATAGGAATCGTAGCAGAAATAAAATTAAAAACTTGAAACACAGAACGTCAATTTGCGTGACACACGACATTTACAGCTAATTTTAAATCTAGAGGATTGTGCTGAATTTTCTCATAAAATGGGTAGAATATGCGTAATGAAAGGGTGTAAAAGCGAATATTATCCGAATTAAGGATTATCTTAACATAGGTAAGTGGGTAACTATGTTTTCCACGTTAAGTACATTTTAGATGTTCGGGTGACACAAATTTCTCTAGTAAAAAGGACTATAATATAAATCTTATTATGTGTCTGTGTTAACTGAGGAATATCGTCCACGGGAACTGTTTGCAGCGATAAAGTCGCGCTTTTCGTTGCCGCACGACTACATCGCTACTTTTTGAAGTCGGTCGCATTTGCAACGCGCGACAGACCACACACTGGTAAAACGCGACGCTCACGCCACGTTGTCACGGCTCGCCGGGCTCGCACACGGCGTTCGCGTCGTTCACACGCTCGAGGAACGCGCACGTCTAGGGCCAGATTAACCCTTTCAGGCAATGTAATTCTCGGGGCCCCTTTCCTTTACCCTTTTGTTACTTTTTAATAGTACATTACTGCCACGGTCTGTAATGAGTGTGTTGCTGGGCGCGTTGTTGATGACCGAAAGCGCGGCGCAGCGCAGCTCCAGGGCTCCACAGCGCGGTCAGCATTGCAACCCTTGATGGACAATATAAAATAAAGGCCGAGACCGATGGTTTGTCGATTGAAATTGTTTGAAATCGGGACGACTTTTGACTTTACACTTCCCGATTACTCCTAAGCAATAAAAAACAAATAAAACAATTTTGTCTTTTACAGATCGTAGGCGTGTAAATTGGTTACAACAAATACCTATTGGCTACAGAAAAATTACCCAAAATTCCGTCATATGCAGCAAGCATTTTAAGCCGACAGATTATGTCCCTAATTTAACACAACGAGTTTTAAAAGAAAATGCCCTGCCCTCACTGTTCCTTTTCGTTAGCACAAAGGACAATGGGCAAAAATGGTCCAAATGTCCAACACTTCCGAGACCTACGTCACTCGATAGACCACTACATACTGAGTAACTTTTGCAAAGGCAGTTCAACAAAATAGGTTGTCAGTAAAAAATGAGTAGTTTAAAAGAATATTTTTTTTTTATTTCACACTTAGTGTTATGTCTTATACATTTTTTTCGAAAGGCAACAATATAAATACACTTTTTAACATTAAATAAAAATAAAAAAGCTGTCAGAAAGCAAAAAATGCCGTGTAACATATTTTATTATTATTATTGTTACCTGATGATAAGTGAAAAAGTAAGGTAACGCATAGAAGGTACCTGCTTATTTATTTTATAGAAGCGCAACATCAGAAAATACGTAAGAATGCTGCTGTTGTTGTTGTTGTTCACTTTTCATCAGGTAACAAAAATAATAATAAAATATTTTTCACGGCATTTTTTGCTTTCTGACAGCTTATTTTATTTTTATTTAAAGTTAGTAAGAGTATTTGTATTGTTGCCTTTCGAAAAAAATGTATAAACATAATACTAAGGGTGAAATAAATAAAAAAAAGTTTTTTAAACTACCCATATTTTTTTTACCGACAGCTTATTTTGTTGATCTGTCTTTGTAAAAGTTACTCAGTATTTAGTGGTCTATCGGGTTACGTAGGTCTCGTCAGTGGTGTATATTTGGACCAAGTCCCATACAATTTTGCCCATTGTCCTTTAATTTTGTCTTATGGTCTAATTAGTTGGATATTCTTAGGGTACCGTACCTAATAAGGAAAAAAAACTAAACCCTAATATGATCACTTTGTTGTCCGTCTATCTGTCTCTATGTCCGTCTGTCACAACTTGCACAGCCCAAATCAAACATAACATGTTAACAGTAGTAGGTACCTTTTATAGCATAGAAAAAGAGTAAGTATAGGAAAGATAAGTATAGGAAAAACCATAGATATGGAGAGCCTAGACAACGTCCAAGCGTGTGAAGTGTCATGTTACTTTATATTACAAAGTGGCAAAATCTACGATCTTAAATACTATTTTGTAACTTCATTTAGGTTGCCAAGATACAGACAGGCACTCGTGTGGTTTGGCCACCGCAGACTAATTTATTGTACCTACTCATGTTCTTAAGAAAATAAACATCCTTTTCCTTATTTTATTATTTTCCTATCATAACAATCTCGGAACAAAAGCACGTTTTCACTAGATGTCCATGGGGACCTTCTCAAAATTTCAAAATATTATGGTCACTCTTGTTGGCAAAGGAAACAACGTTCAGTATGGTATCTCGCTGTCGGCTTCACTTTTGCTGCCAAGTCCGCATTCCAGGTGTTAGAGACTTAAAACTTCCTTGCCTCTAACCTAACTTAGATACTTACGTTCGGAAATAAGGAAAGATGTAAACAAAAAATAATTAATGTCTATGGATTTCATTCTGGCTGGATTGAGGGTTTTGGCCACTTCTGGTTCTGGCTTAATCTTGGCTTAATAGATTTCATCCAAGATTTCATCAGTCCACTCACTGGGCTGGACCAAAGATTGGGCGATGCCTTTGCTCTCGGTTATCCTTGGGCGATGCCTTTGCGCTCAGTTATCCTTAGGCGACCTACCCTACCATAGGTACCCATCACCGCTGTTGCCATAATATTGTGATAACCCAAACGATAAGCATTGCCTAAAAATTGAGAGATCAAAACAAATACATGAGACCATATTTTCATTGAATATTTTGGTGTTTTTTCATTCTTTATTTTTGGAGAATAAAATTATAAAATATAAAATAGTTGACAGACAAGTAGGTACCACAAAGAACGCCGTTTTATAAAAAAAAACTAAAGAGTGGCAACTGGATATTATCCGAATAAATGTGAAATACCACCATCCGTATTGAAATATTTGGGGAACCACGGTTGACGCAATTTAGTCAAGTTATATACGTTTCAAAAGGCATATGGCGGACGTTTTATATATTTTTGCATCGAAAACTGATAAAATCTTTTAGTTATGAGTATCTTGTGACCGCTAGAGCGTATTTGTTAAAAATTAGATGATAAACGTTAGTTTTTAATGTGTAAATAAGTCTATTATACCTAGAGTCTTATAAATATTGATAGTATTTTCGTGCGTGGACGTTTTGATCCGTATTGTTGAAAAACGAAAAGTCTGTGATATAAACAATACATAGGTGATAGAATAATTTCGTGAACAATTTTGTATATATTGTATAGTTGTTATAGAATTTTAGCAAAAGTAATATATTACGAGAAGACTGAGTAACTGAGTGGAGTATTTGCGAGCTATGTCAGCTGTGAACCTATTGTCTTCGTTGAGAGAGAAACCGACCGATGAGGACCCGAAGGATGCTTCGAACCACGAAGGTAAGGCTTCCAGACGCTCTATGAAACTATTTTTACAGCGAAAACCTTTTATTGGAACCGATTTTGGATGACATAAATAAATGGTATTGCTGGGTAATCCATTTGCCATTTCCACAACATTGCTTTTGTTTTGCTGAAATCGGTAGTATTTCAATATCTATTTCCCAATTACAATTTATCAAGATGCTTCACCTCTTTACATGCATTGTGTTATACATATTCTCTTATTCACTTTGCACTTACATGCAAAAAATATTAATTTTTTTGGTCTATAGGTATGTAGGTCACAGTAAAGCAAATTGCAGTTGTTTTTGTGTAGTCATTGTTATCATTTAACTTGAATAGCAAGTTAAAACATATTTCAAACCAAAATAATTTGAACGAAAATGTTTTTTGTAGCTTTTTTTTGTTTACCTGTCAACTGCACTGAGCATATTAGGAAACAGGCAATTCAGTCAGACCTGTGCTCTAATAAGACTTAAAAAGGTCATGAAAATTGAATTACGGTAAATATGTGCACTTGATCCAGATCATGGTACCTACAGACCTAACTCACCTACGCCCGAATGTTGGTATGCAACTCAAATTTGAGAGCTGCTTAACTTTGATGAGTCATACAAAATATGTCAAATAATGATGTCTCAAACTGCTAAATGGGACATAAACATTTGAGTAGCCTTTGAGTATTCGGCCGCTACCTACACAATATTAACCAACCAATGCTTTTTATCATGATATGACAAAAAAATATTAGTTATTGATCTCACTTTGGTGGATAATTGGTTAATAACATAGTCAATTCTGGTTGGAATAGGTATGTATATTTTTTATCTGCAACTAATGTACCAAATAAATGCATGGTCAGCCTAATGTTAATCAGTTACCATAGCCTATAGATGCTTGCAATATCAAAAGGCATAGCTTTATGTTACCAACCTGGTTACTTACGGTCAAATACTCAAAAATTTTGAGTCCCACTAAGCAGTTTGAGAGATGGTCAGCAGCTCTCAGGTTTGAGTTCCATTCAAGTACCTTCCTAATTTGAAAGAATAAATAAATAAATCTTATTTTTCCCTAGATCTATTTTTATGCCATGTCATTTTTGCCATTAGTCATTGCTGTAGCAGTTTCAGAGATTGAAGATTCATTCTTCTTCCTCGTTCCCTCAATTCTGAGGATCATTACTATAGCGACACCTTACAAATAATATCCTGGGACATTTTTTTACACACGGCTACCTGATCCCAAACTAAGCAGAGCTTGTACTATGGAAACCAGATTACTGATATTACTACATATACTACTTTTTTATTTGTAAATACATACTTAATATACGTATACACCTAGACTCGGGACATACAGACATGTTCATGCACACAAATGCATGTCCCGGGTAGGAACCTACGACCTGCAGCGTGAAAAGCGCCATCACGCAAACCACGCTAACGGGCTCGTCGAATGTCCGTCAAATGTCCCGATCATGTGCACTGTGTACCTACAGCGCCTTTTATGGTATCGGACCATCTTGTTGGAGCCCTTCCTCTAGCGCGTTTGCCTTCCATCAGGCCCATTATTATGTGCTTCTCCAACTCATGTCTGGGTACCGCATGATGTGTTCTAAGAATGTTAATGTCCTAAGTTTGTTATGAAGAGTCATAAAAAAGTTGTTTATTCTTACCTAATCATAATTTAATACTGTGTTATCATCAGCCTCATGTTTTAGTTACATTTACATAACTACATTATGATTAAAAATATTTATCATTATTCTTGATAAAGGGGCGTCCATAAATTACGTGAGGTGATTTTTCTGATTTTTCGACCGCACCTTCCCCCTTGGTGAGATGTCGTGAGATTTTACTGGACCCCCCCTCCCTCCCCCTTTAATTCTCACGTGAGATTTTTCAAAAGCCATATTCTAGTGGAGAAACATGTTTTCTTAATTTAACCCAGTTTTCTGGCGGCAACGCGTCGACATTGCCGGTCCGTCGACATAGTACAGTAGACCTAACTAAACAGTTTACAAAACAACAAAACAAAAATAATGGATTCGGACATTATTAAATTGGGACCAAAATTCCATCATCGAAATATGGGTGCATTTCTGCCTACCCCTTTGGACAATGCAGGCGTGATGATGTATCCAAGAAAACACTACTCTGTACCTACAACAATAGCACAGGGACCAAAGTCGCTTAGCCGACCCTCTGAATGGTCGGTCAGAATCAACCATCCAATAGGGTCGATCACTATGGCAGTTAAATGACAATGGCAGTTCAATGGCTAAGCGACTTAGTGCCCAGGTCACTGGCGCAAATGAATAGAAATATCTTCCAGAAACTTGTAGTAAAATGTTTGTGCAGGAGGTATGTTCGAGACAGCTTGCACTTTTAACTATAACTACAATTTCTTAGCGATTTTCTATAGCGACTGTAGCCTAGGGGTGAACAGGTTGGGCTAACAATCAGAAGGTCCCAGGTTCGATCCCCGGTGGGGCATGCACCAATGGATGAATTTTCATCTATGTGCATAATTTACAGTTCGCTGACGGTGAGGGAAAACATCGTGAGGAAACCTACCTATCCCTCGGGATTAGGTAATAGTCAGTTCCTGTATACACGGCGACACGGTTCACCACCTGTCACGTTGGGTTCTGACTATCTAGTGAAACGTGGGCTTTGAGTTGGTTAATACCTCCACAATGTGGTGGTGTATGGCCACTCAAGCCTCTGACTACCCCCGAACGGGGATAAAAGTCGTGACGTTACATTATTATTATTGTTGTTTATAGATTTCTCTATCTCTCTCCTTGTTTAAGGAAAGGTAATTCCATAGGCACGGGCCGGAGCCAAGTGACTAAGGAGGTGAATGATCACGATGCGTGGATATTTAGGACATGGACAGAAATTTGCGAACCAGCCTGCAGGTGTTGAGGATTACTGCTTTTTGTAATAGTATGTATGTGGATGGATGCATGTTCAGCATGTTAAGGCTTGTGTGTAGTGTGTGCGGTATTACTCCTGTAGAGGACAGAATGATAGGAATTGTTTTCACAGTGTGGACTTTCCACTGGGTTTTGATTTCTATTGCTAGATCTGTGTATTTGGCAATTTATTATTATTATTATTACAATTTCTTTTCGACATAACCACATTCTAGGTACATATTTGTATCAGGTACCTACTGTAAGTTTTAATACGGGAATAAGTAAGTAAGTTATTTATTCACATTGAATGTAGGTATTACATGTAGGTGTAGACAAATAAATAAAGAAACCTTGTACATTCTACTATTTGGCATGCAAATATTAAATAATAATGCAAAACAATACAAATTATAATTATTAAAATACTACAATTGAAATACTTAAATTAAAGACTAGTATCATTTAAAAAATCCGATACAGAGTAATAGCACCTTTCCAATAATAAAGAAATAAGGTTTTTTTTGAAAATTCTCATGGGTTGCTCTTTAATAGCATATGGAATTTTGTTATAAATAACAGGTGCCATACTGATAACACTTTTCCTCAATAGTGCAGTTTTATAGCCACCTGTATGCAACAGGTTTTGATATTGAGACCTCAACGTTACAGTTCTGTGTCTAGTTTCATTTAATGTAATGAAAAGCTGTGGATTAGCTTTAACAAATATATAAATTTCTAAAATATATAGGCATGGAAAGGTTAGTAATTTGTGGGTCTTGAAAAAAGGTACACTAATACAGGTACAGGTAATAAACTATAAAAACTTCTGTGTAATAACTGTCTCCCTATCCAATAAGAATCATTTCCATTTACCTGCAGTTGAAGTTCTACAAAAAGATCCACGATGTCATACCTATTTAATGCAAGGCCGAAAGCGTGTTGCGTAATTAGAGCCCTTCGCTGAATGCATGCAGGGGTGAAATTCCGCAGGGATTATCAAGGTCAGCGGGGTGTGTACAATAATAATAAACGAGGGATAGCATTTCTATAATGCACGATTTACATAAACCTTGTGCTACTATAAAGGTCTTGGAAAGTTCCTGAGATGGGGAGAGATATGCGCTTAAAACGTCATACAAACACCAGAAAAATAATAAATCAATGCATGCAGATGGCTTTGTGTGGTATGTAACGTTACGACCGTAGTCTCTCCGACCTTCGAAGGCTTCTTTTACCGGATCCAAACCCAGGTAATGTCATAGGTCCATAAGTAATCTATTAAATAGCTAAGCAGGTATAAATATTTTTCGTTAAATTTAAAAAAAACATATCTATGGTTTAATACACATATATATGGTAATATTTAAGAATAATATTTTTATCAAGATAATGTAGGGTAGTCAGTCAATAAAATGACCGTTCAATGCCGCTTTTGAATTTTATCACAACAAATGTGGGTAGTTGCACACTAATTTCAATGATCATCGTAAGGCCACGGTCCCAATCAGTCTTAGAGTCGAGTCCGCGCGATTCGTATCTTCCGTTAGTTTCGGTTGGAAATTCTTTCCATAAATCGGTGTCCCGGTAAATTATTTTATCACATCGGATTATCCTCCGCCAAATACGTACACGTAAACGTAATACGTAGAACTATCTCCGCGTATCGCTGCCGTCTCTCAGACGATCCCATAGTTTTACTTATTTTTAATTTCTATCGTATATTTTATTTTTTACAATTGTTATAAGTGTTTATATTTAATCGTTAGGCTAAGTTTGGTAGGTTTAAGTTTTTACAATCGACGCCATTTTGTCGTGCCGCGTCACGCGTTTCGCGATGGCCACTAAGGAGTTGAAGCCTGTGGATGAGACTGCCAAGAAGGGGCGTCGCAGGAGGCGTAGGGTCGGCCGTGGTGGCAAGCGCCGCTCGCGAAGGTCTTCGGTACCCGCAGCGGTGGTAACTGCCTTGACCGCGGACGATGGTGACTCGCCCGTCAAATGCGCAGTGCATGCGTTCTTGCTCAAGTACCAGAGTGCGATTAGGAAGATTCCCACTCAATTGCCTCCGAAGGTGCGGGCTGGACCGCCTACTAAGAGAGTCAAGCGTGTATCTTGGTGTAAGTAGCATTTTCGTTACCAAAGTTAATGACTGGTTAAGTCTGTAATGGCGGATTGGTCTGATACTGTTGCATATATAGTCAATATTAATGTATGTGTTGATTTAATGCACATGTTTCTTTCATTGCCCGTGTTGACATAGTAAGACGATATATTGTCGTAACTCACTCACTAATAAATAGCCCGGTTTTATTCGGCCGCATTCTTAACGGACTTCAAAAAGGTGGAGGTTCTCAATTCGACTGTGTATTTTTTTTTACTTATGTGGTTTGTGTTGATTCGTTTGGATTCCTCGTTTGCACCGACGAAGCAGTCACACCTTTTTAAGTTGTTTGTACTTTTTGAATGCAAAAATGGAGGTAACAATTTTTTTATTTTTTGTAAAATCGTTGTGAATGTTTCGCCAGTGCCAACGAGGTAATAGGTACTCAAACCATGCGGCAAAATATAGGTACTTACCTACAACTTCATTTATTATGTGGCATGGTCAACTTAACCGAATCGAAACCCTAAACATAATACCTATTTCGACTGAAACTTTTACGGCAAATAAAGTTTGTTACCACAGAGTAAAGACTAAAGAAAGAGGTGCCCTTATTAGATATTTGTATGAAACAAAACGTGGTCATTGTTTTTTCATTTTACTATTTACCGGTAAATAGTTGAACTACTCGCTTCGTTTTATGTCGATGTTAGTACTAGGCCGACCACTCGGCCGACTTGCTTAGGGCCAGTCCCCTTAGTAACTGGTCCATGTTTGTTACCAAGGACACAAAAGAAATTAACTAAGTATAAGATACCGATTCGATGATTGTATATCTTATAAATTGTACGTAGGTATTTGTTTTAAAAACATCCATGCTTATTCTATAAGTCGCTGCTACGGTTTGTTTACGGCTCGGGCGTGGTGAAAGAACGATCAGCATTTTGGTACAGCCTACAATTCGTCGGCAAAACGGGGAATGGCCAATTGGCCACTATCGTTACAGAGAGATGTATTATGCTTCAAATAGCAAATCTACATTTTGTCGCATTGCCTAGAAGTCCATCGGTGAACTGGTACCTGCATTACTTGTATTCGTAGCATTGTTGTTCCACTATTGCGCATGTCAATAAAGTTTGTTGACGTTTATATCTCACGTAAACAACCGCCCTCATTGTGTTTGTTACTTAAAAAGTTGCACGTGTGGCCGGTGGCGGCCACTCGCTAATCAGGGTCCGCGGCTGTGAACTGCTTGTCGCTGGCCACCGGCCACAACCACAAAACGCCGCCAGCGGCATATTTCCTGTAGTTTTCATACATTTGAACAGCACACGGTTGAAGCCGGTGACCGCCACACGTATAAAACACATATAATACACATATAAAATGTATGAAAACTACAGGTACTATGCCGGTGGCGGCGTTTTGTGGTTGTGGCCGGTGGCCCGTGAGCGGCGACCCTTAGATGATACATCTTATTTCTTCACAGAGCCAAAGAGCTCTGTGGCGCATCAGATCAAGCCGTATGGAGCGTACACTGTCCCTATTCGACTAGCAATATTTATTTATTTATTTAAGTAAAGGAAACAAACAGTTGTACATAATTCTTATAAGGTAACTAAGATAGTTAATACTTAAACCAATCAAGTTTCCAAAAATAAAGATATTACAAATTAAAAATAGTTTTGACAGAAGAGTACGTAATAGTAATAATTTTAAATATGGTAGTAACAAATATAATAGGTATGTGATAGAAATTATAGTGAATTTAAGTAGGTATACATACATATGAACTGAAGAAAGAAGAATTTAAGATTTAAAACATTTTGACAGTTCTCTTTTAAAGTAAGGAAGTGATAAATGGAAAATATCTATATTATTAAATATTTTATTATAGCAGCTGGTACTACTTACAATGTATCTGTTTTTGGCATTAACCGTTCGAGCAAATGGTACATCTAGAAATATGTCTCACTGTTTACGTTCATGTTTTTGTAGTAACAAACAAAATAAAATATGTTATCAGTTGTCTACCCACGCTTGTTCAAGAGAAATGGGCCGTCATAGGTACGTAGGCGGTCTATATGCCGTCTGCTATGCAATGTTTATTTACAACTGTTGTTAAACTGTTATTAAACGTTGCCCGAGGTCATAGACTTGTAGCTTAGTTACGACTTCGATAATAACTACGTACCTACTGCGTAACAAGTACCTACGCGTCTTGTTAAAGTAAATACAATTTACTGCGAATTGTTACCCACGTGATAGATATTGCACTAAATAAGATTAAAAAATAAATCTTTGCAATGTATTTGGTATTTCAAGCATCTATAGGCTTCGGTAACAGCTTAACAGCAGGCGAGCTGTACGCTTGATTGGCGCTTTAGTTTTATTATATAAAATACATGAACCCTGAAAAAATTACACTGCTTTTTTGCGCAGATGTATAAAAATAGGGGATGAGTTTATTATCATTATACCAGACACGCTCCCTTTTAAAATATGAGGTGGATTGCAAGCATAGTCCACCACGCTCACATTTCGATAATATTATATAGAAATATTTTTTTATTAATATTTTTTTTATTTATTTTCCAAAAATATTCTGAATCATGTGTAGAGTCATAGTTTAAAAGGATGCTCATGATTTCAAATTCACCCTCTATACTAGCTGTGCCCCGCGGCTTCGCCCGCGAGCCTTACACTATCTACGTTTCAAATTTCATTAAAATCGGTTTAGTAGTTATGGAGATACGTGGTAACAAACATTCACACAGACACTTTCGAATTTATAATATTAGTAGGATAGGAAGTAGTATTAGTTGGATTTGGTCCCCATGTGCAGTCCCTCAAGGTGGAGCCTATTGTTCTCCCCGTATTTAGGGGGGTTCCCCGACAATCGGCAACACTAGTCGCGTGCAATTTCCCGACGCATCGCGGTGTTCAATGCGACAGTTTATTTATAGCGCCACTATTCTTGCTATATTTTATGATCCAACCTCACACAATCTCGTTTGTACCGTGTACATAACAGAACAGTAGCGAAATGAAATTGCAATTATTATCCTCTGGATTGTTTGGATTTTTACTGTACAATGCGATTAAAATAAGAATAGGACGGGCTCTCAGCTAACTTCACTTATATGAGTACGGTACCAAGTACTCAGAGTTGGGAAAAATTTAATTGCAATTAATTAATTGAAAATTGCATGTGGTGTCACAATTAACAATTAATTTTGATTTGTTTGTCAATCGCGAACAAAACACAATTAACTGTTAATTGTGACATCACCTGCAATTTGCAATTAATTAATCGCAATTAAATTTTGCCCAACTCTGCAAGTACTGCACTTTTGAGTGAAGTTAGCCGAGAGCCTGTACAAGTTCCAGTTGTGACGTCACAACATGGCGCTAGGCCAGTCCTATTCTTATTTTAAACCCATAGTAGTACAATTCAATACAACCGCCAAATTCACTCGGCGCACCACTACATGCAGCGAAATTCACACATCTCTTATCGCACACGCAATTCGAAAATTAACTTAAAGGCATTTTGATGCGAAGATGTGTGATGATCAGTGACATATTGGCAATACCGACATGTTTTCAAGATTATTTTTACCCGACTACGGCGGAGGGTTATGATTTTGACCGGTATGTATGTATGTATGTATGTATGTATGTATGTATGTATGTATGTATGTGCATCTGTTCCCACCTAACTTCCAAAGTACTTGTCGTAATTTGACAAATGAGGTATCGTTAGAAGCGGCTTAATGGCGCGCTGGTTATAGGCTATGTGACGTCACATAAAATTGCATATGGCGCCCTCTAGAGGACATAATGTCATGAACTAAAAAAAAAACATTTTTTAATGAAACCGTGTAGGGCATCAAATGAAAGAGCTTGATGAGCACATTTCAAAAATATATATGTTGTTACCTATAACTCCAAAATAATTAAATAAAAAGTAAGTTTAAAAACTAAAACCCGACTACGGAAAAAACGTTTTTCGTAGATTCCTGTGTTCAGGGACTTCGTTTGGCAGGACATACTATTTTGTACAGTCACATGTCACCCTTTCTGTTGATTATTGTCTTTGGTATACCTATATAGTATCAGTATCTGCATAAAATCAAATCAGGTAGATACTACTCCACCAAGCCAACTAGGAACCAAATGTCACTAGTTCTTAGTCGGCTTGGTGGAGTTAGGGCTTTCAATTTTCTGCTGTTCTAGGTTTTTTTGACATTTTCAAAACGTCACTATCCGTCTCGATCGTCAAACAGGAACATAATGTCATGAACTAAAAAAAAAACATTTTTTAATGAAAGCCTGTGGGGTATCAAATAAAAGAGCTTGATGAGCACATTTCAAAAAATATATATATTGTTACCTGTAACTCCAAAATAATTAAATAAAAAGTAAGTTTAAAAACTAAAACCCGACTACTGAAAAATCGCGCTCTAAAAAGTATGAAACAAGAAAATATTCTCATCTAGAGGATAGCCGTGGTCCGTGGTCCGTGGTCATGCCATTTTGCCCTAAAGGACCTACACGGACCACGGCTATCCTCTAGATGAGAATATTTTCTTGTTTCATACTTTTTACGCAGGCGTAAAACTACGTACTAGGCCCGCTACACAATACCACCACTGTTACTGCTGTAATCCAGGATCGACAATGGTGTCCAACGATGACGCCAAGGTTTGACCCTCGACGAGGCCCGAGGAAAAGCTAAGTGGTCTTGGAACCCGCACGAATTTAATCAAAAGGGAGAGTGGGAGAGGGGTAAAATACTATATTTACTACTTGTTTATTATATTGTGTGTGTTGTCACCAGGCGAAGACAACGGCTTGTCTGGCGGCGGGTGCGGGGGCGGGGGCGGCGACCCCGCGGTGCTGGCGATGGGGCCGGCGCGGCGCCCCCTCACGTACACGCGCGACGAGCTGCTGCGTCTGCGCAACTCGCCGCTCGTTAAGCGCAACCTGGAGAACGCGTTCGCCGGATGCGAGGCCCTCGCGCTGTGAGTAACTACCATTAAGCTATTATAGAGTGGAGGTCTTCTTAGTAGATTTCTCTATTAAACAATGCGTGGAAATTTGCGCGGGATGACGCGGGTGGTGGGGGTTAAGAAATACGCCCTGCGATTATTTCTATCTACCGGTATATAGCAGAACTACTCGTTTCATGTTATGTCGATGTTAGTACGTAGTTCAACTTTTTGCACTAGATGTCACTAAGTTTAGGATGGTAAAAGAGACGTACAAAGGGTCGCCATCTGGTGTCGATATAGAATTATATTTGGGATGCGAACGTTTGCAAGACGTCTGCACAGGACGAACGTCGACAGCACACTTACGCCTACTGTGATGACGGCACGGGCCTAGTGGAGTCTTCGGGCCCGGGTGCTTAGACCCTGTCCTTTTAGTATTAGGTCCATGGTAACTACTAACAAAATGGGACCGAAAAACTCCATACAAGTAGCTATCTTTGACTGGGGTGATTTTATCTGTCAGTGTAGCCTATGTCACCTATGCACGAACGTAAATACATACTGGACTGTTCACTACTGCACAAAAAACGAGCCCAGTCACGATAAATAATAAATTAATTTATTTGCTTGATTTAAAAACTAACAATCACTACCCAACGATAATATTATTTTGGCATGGCAACTCGGAGTGAGAGGGACGCGGTCCCAACTGGGGCCTCTCGCTCGGCTCGTTTTTCTGTCTATAGAATTGTCAAGGTATAATATAGACCTTAAGGCAGCAGAATAAAGTTGAATTTCTTTTTAACTAAAAACTCAACTTGTCTATCCTCTATTAAAAGATCCTTGCACCTATGTTATTGTTTGTAACAGTGTACTGAAGAGACGTTCCGATTCACCGAACGAAGACGACAGAGGAGCCAAGGGGGATGCACCTAACGAAAACCATAAGGTAGACAAAATGCACAAAAAAATTAAACTGTCTAGGTTTTTTTATAAGGAGGGTCGACTTCTAGTCATTACCCATCGAGTTCTGTCTTAACTAAACTAGTTAACCTAACTTAACTAGCTGTGCCTGCGACTTCGTATGCGTGGCATTTAAAAAAAAAATGTTTACTTTAATTTATTAATTTATTTTTACAGAAGACTTACAGACTCAACAAAAATAGATATCAAAATGTATACAAAAGTTTCTAATAACAAATCTCCACATTTATTACTACTTTACGCTGATCTTTTTTGAGGGGGTGGTAGTTCCACTAATGAAAGTAATATGTGTGTGGTGTCAGGGTGTGTACGGGCGCGACCGCGACCGCGAGCGTCGGTCCGCGGACCCGCGCGAGCGCGTGCGCAAGGAGAGCGAGCCGAGCGGCGGCGGCATCGTGCTGTCGCCGCAGCGGCGCTCGTTCACGTCCGGCTGCGGCGCGCCCGCCGCCGCCGCGCTGCCCGCGCCGCAGCTGGCGCGCACGCGCCCCGAGTCGCCGCTGCCGGTGCCGCACCAACCGCACCAGCCGCACCAGCCGCATCAGCCGCACCAGCCGCACCCCGCCAAGCCCGAACAACAGGGTGAGTCCATTTAAATAGCCAATACAACTGAGATTTTAGTATATTTTTTATAAGTGGGTAGGTACTTACCAAATGTTTTATGTGTATTGTAAAATTATTTAAAAAAATATTAAATATTTTCAAAGATATTCGTTATTAAAGTATGCCAAAATGGATGGATTATGAACATTTTTCGATACTTTGAGCGTCTGTGTTTTTGTTTTAAAATTATTTCATCAAACAAGATGCTGAACGTTTTCAATTTTTGAAATTGATATTGCTCGTTATTTTACAACCGTTGATGAACATTTTCCAAATCAAATAATAGAAACATATTTAAATATTGTTTATATCAAGAAACATCATGGATGCGTCATGGATGCGTCCATAAATTACGTGAGGCATTTAGGGGGGGAGGGGGTCGAGTAAAATCTCGTCAAATCTCACGTGGGGGAGAGGGGGAGGGGTCTCGGCAAATCTCACGTAATTTTTTTACCGTATGAAACAGTATTAAATTGTGTCACGAAATCTCACCGGTCGAAAAATCTCGTAATTTATGGGCACCCCTTACCAGTCGTCATCTCTACTATGGGTAGAAAATCGCCCATCCTTAGCGAGCGAGTGACACAAATTTAAAACAATATTAATGGCTTTTGGTAAAAGAAACATCAATTTAGCGTTCATAGCTAAATAATAATAACGAAGGCCTAAAACAAACATGGCAGATACAGGTGATGCTTGTCTGAAGACTCGACACGCGTTGTATATTCTGCCTACATTACACCAACGTGATTTTAATAACACCATAATTTTCTGTGGCATAACATTGGTGCTAATTCTGTGGTTACACTAATTAAACGTAGTAGTGGTAATAACGCTAAAATATTTTCGCTAATTTGACGATTTATAAGTGCTATTTATAGCTTACATGAATAAAAATAAAATTATTTTGATTTTATACCTACTTTACTAAACTAAATGTCTCGTCGTCTTTTAAGGTTCCTTAGTTTTCTATGGTCGTAATGCACGAAGACATGTCTAGTTGTATTCTGCCCACATGATCAATTTAGAATACATAAATGTATTAATATGTGCAATATTACTTTTAAATTATAGTAAATTTGTTTTTTTTTTATCTCGGCACTTACTCCGAATTTTTGATCTGCGCAATTCAAAATGTTTAGGAACATTTTTCTTTCTCCTATGTATAGTCTCTCGCTTCTTATCTGATCATAAAACGTTTATTGTAAACACATACATGTAAGCTTTAATATGACGTACTATACATGTACATGGATTTTTTTGGTAGGACACAGCTGAATTCAAACGGTCATGTCCTTTAGTTTGGTCGTAATTTGATGCCGACAGAATTACCACCAGTGTATAAAATTCGATACGTTTTTTTTAATAAACCAAGTTCAGATATATGACCCCTTTCGAATGTTGTATTAAGTAAAGTGTGTGTTGGGTCAGGCGGTCGTCGCATTGGTTCTGGTCGCATCATGGTCCGCGACGTGCCGGCGGGTGGATGGGAGGAGGGCGAGTACCGCGCCGCCGAGCCCTACCGCCCGCCGCCGCGCGACCGCGACAACGCCCGCGACAACGCCCGCGACCATCCCCGCGACCATCCGCGCGACCACCCTCGCGACCGCGACCGGGAACGCGACCGCGATCACGCCAGGCCCAACAACGACAGGTGATCTACTCAAATGAACTATGCCGGAGGCCTTCGGGTGGCCAGTAGCTCATACGAACCAAACAACTCATATCGGACTAACACACCAACTGTATTAGTACGAGATACGCTTAAGGACGACCTTCACCCATCGACTTACCGGAGCAACCTAAGATTTTATCAAATAAAATATGTTTCTGAACATATACCAATAAAACCGGGTTGCCGTAAAAAATATAGTCATGGCTATGATAAATTAAAATTATAGAAAACAATTTTCACCGACTTGCTTGCCAAATGAAAATTATATCAAAATGAAGGCAATTTTATTGTGAATACAGTGTATAGTGTTGCTTACGAAAATCTAGTCAAGATTAACGGTAGCCGGGCTTTGAAATTGAAAAATTGATTAACAGAGAAGCATTGCGCATCCGAGTACTATTTCATGCGATAGAGGAGGATGCAGTACAACAGCTGCGCGCGACGAAGCCGTGCATGCTTTTAGCTTTTTTTTTCTTTTTTTACCCTTGACCATATTCTTTATGGCAACCCTATTGGTATATGTTCAGACACATATTTTATTTGATAAAATCCAGGGTTGATCCGGTAAGTCGATCGGTGAAGGTCTCTCTTCAGTGTATCTTAGACCATATGGTCCCGAACTATTAACTATGTCCCCTTCATGTCGTAAGGTAATATTTCTAACATTAGCTGAACTCTCATTATTATTGACACCCATAATAGACAGAGCTCAACCTATTTCTGAAATTTATCCATGGGCGTACAGACGACTGAACCTATGCACCGGGGGCGGTACCAGCGACTTACTTACCGGCAATTTCTGATATTTACCCCGTCGAGAATCGAACTGGCGACCCGCTACAGTGAGCGGTACTCACGCCACACAAAAATATAGTTTGATAAGACTAATATGACTGTTTAGGTTCGAGCGGCGCTCGTTCGGCCGAGACTCCTACTCCTCTGACATCAAGAGGGAACGGGACGATCGATTCGTCAACGAGAAGCTTCACAGGTAACACACAAACTTTAGTTACATTCTGAAGCCATATTTATTTGGTGGATAAAAGTTATCCCTCGATTCTGAAACGGGCGATTAGTGTATTGCTGTCCCTTTCATGTAGGTAATGTATAAGCGAGGCAGTTAGTTTTAATTTTCAAATTTCGCACCATGCTACAAGCTTCTTAGTTCGTGTGGAACTGTCGAATATTCGGGTGTTAACATTTTGTTTGTTCCAGGGAAGACAACCGCAGATCTGGTGGTCGCTATTCTCAACGACGGCTTGAGAAAGAAGATGAACCCGAATGGTAAGGCTTTATTAAGCGGGTAGTCACGTGACTTGAATGTGGGAATGTCTAGTCTCCAGTTTTAGATTCCCTAGTTATCAGTTTTAGACTCGCTAGTCACCAGTTTTCGTCTCAGTCACTTGTTTTAGAGTCTAGATATCAGTTTGACAGTCATTAGTAATTAGTTTTAGAGTTGCTAGTCATCACTTTTAGAGTCACTAGTCATCACTTTTAAAGTCGCTAGTCATCAGTTTTAAAGTCCCTAGTAACCAGTTTTACAGTCGCTAGTCACCAGTTTTAGACTCGCTAGTCACCAGTTTTAGACTCGCTAGTCACCAGTTTTATGAGTCGCTAGTCATCAGTTTTAGAGCCTCTGGTCACCTGTTTTAGAGACTCTAGTCCTTAGTTTTCTTCTGTAGTCACTTGTTTTAGAGTCACTAGTTAACAGTTAAGTCTCTCACAAATTACCAGTTTTAGAGTGTCTAGTCACCAGTCACCCATTTTAGAGTCATTAGTGACGTGTTTTAGAACTCTCATTAATATACGTATTTTGAACGTGCAGGTTTAGTGGAGGGCCGACATCTAAGCTGGAGACGATCGAACTGCGCGGCTTCGACGACCCGCCCAAGAAGAACGGCGCTGCGAACAACAAAGAGACTGATGTAAGTATGCTAATCTATTTTCGAAACACACACAGACTTTGATGCCGTTTACTTTGACGCTATCACACAAACTGTATGGTCGCTTATATAACGCTTGTACTATGGTTACTGTATAATGGACTGGGGGTGATACCAGTGACACTTAGACGAGGGCAAATTACGAAAAGGCCGTTTTCTAAATTTGCCTTTGACGGGAATGGACCATCAACCACCCGCTGCAGTGAGCCACTGCGCAAAGTCAATGTTATTTCGCCAGATTATAACCACGGTAAAAATTATGTCAGGAAGGATCGATGCGCCTGATCTGCTTAGTGCGCTGCTTCGACTCTTCACACCTGACAACTACTATCGCGTCAGGAAGCATGAGTCGTTCGCCGTCCCCTCTTGCCATACTGTAGCTCGAGCTACGTCCCCTGTACCGCACCCTCGTAGCGCTTAACGGGCTCCAGGATTCAGACGCAAAGATAGATTTGTTTGCTGATGAATGGCCAAGAATGTTGATAGTGTGTTTGAAGTCCCTTCAGGTCGGCAATGTGCGAGCAATACCTTTGGTATTGTAAGCATCTATAGGCTACGGTAACTGCTTAACATCAGGCGGGCCGTACGCTTTTTTGCACCGCAGTCCTATAAAAAAAATTAAAAAAAAAAAAAAATAAAAAAGTTTTGCTTGAAAGACGCACGACTGGTTATTATTTTATTATTATTTTTACCCAACTCCCCGAAAGGAGCGTAATGTTAATTGTAGATGGGGAGCCGTAGAAGCGGTTTCTGGATTTGCACGAGCGCGTCAGATTAAGATAAGGGAGATAGCTTACATATTGATAAGAACCTCAAAAAATTATGAGTCCTTAATATTGGTGGGTTTGCTCAGGGGAACCAAAAAAAAATAGACCATCTTAAAATACTCGAACTCGTCAGATTAAGATAAGGGGGATTCATTACTAGCTAAGAAGTGTCAAAAGTGTAAATTTTGCTAATTTGATCGTCAGTCTAAGCAATGGGAGCATCCGGAAGTTTCACTTTTTCACCCCCTCAGATATTTTTTTTAAAATATAGGACTGCTGTGGCAAAAAAACGTACGTCCCGCCTGATTTTAAGCAGTTACCGTAGCCTATAGATGCTTACAAATTCTGACGCGCTCGAGTATTTTTTTTTTTCAATTTATCATGTTGGATCATGAAAAGTATCAATATCTGACACGCTTGAGTATTTTTATGTCATTGCTTTTAATACAAAAAAAAAATATATTTCATGTATACGCTTCCCCCCCCGCTGAAAGTGGAAACATCTAGAACAATGTATTCTTCCTATCATCTCATCTACCGAATCTACTAGGTTTGGACGATGCTCGTGCAAATCCACGAATTGCACGCTCGCCTCCCCATCTATTGTAGTTGTCCGTGTAATTGGCCTGAGGCCGTTAGGCTTCAGAAATAAATAAATAAATACGCGACTTGTCCAACGTGTGGATCTAGAAAATAGCATTGGACCCAACGTTGGATTGGCTATTTTCTATCCACACGTCATATTGGACGGGTGGCGTTGGTGCCAACGTGTGGAGCCCGTGTAAGGCCAGTTACGTACACGTACAAACAACTCGCACCCAGTGTGCGCACTCCCGTAGTACTTGGAAGGTCGGGATCATTCGTGTTGTTCGTACGTGTATGCACGAGTAAAATTCGGACGAAAACGCATCCAAAGTGAGCGCGGCCTAAAGGTATTGGTTGGTGTTGTGTAGAAGTGGAGCAACAGCGGCGGGTCGCGGTCGCCGGCGGGCGAGCGGTGGCGCGACACCTCTTCGCCTAACGCTGCCTCTGCTGACGATACCACCACTACCAACAACGTGAGTACTATACATCCCACTAACATTATAAAAGTGAAAGTTTGGATGGATGGATGGATGTTTGTTACCCAATCAAGCCAGAACGGCTTAACGGATCTGGATGAAATTTGGCACAGAGATAGATTATAGTCTGGAATAGCACATAGGCTTTTTATCCCGGAAAAATATCAGGTTCCTGTGGGATTTTAAAGTTAACGCGGACGAAGTCGCGGCCAGAAGCTAGTTACTAATATTAAGGGCATAACAAGAGGTATAACGTTGGCTTTACGCTAAATTGTTGACCAATCCATTGAGCCCATTTGCTATATAAAATATATCATATTAATAGTCAGCTCGTCAGTAATAAAATGTATTATTCCATTTAGTTTTAAATGATAACAAAATAATGTGTGTTTTCAACCAAAATTGTAAATTCTGATCCTTTGAGCTTCCGACTATCTCATTAATCGTACGAAACCCAGCTGTAATTGCTACTCTACGCCGATCATCTGTGTGAGCGTAGAATACCCCGGTCGAGCCAGCCCATATATGAGCTGCACTCTATTGGCTACAGCTTGACTGCCATCAGAATGCCTGATTGCCTTGTCTCTAGTGTTTATAATGTTATGTTTGTGGCAGGACAAGGACTCCGGCGTGGAGTCGAAGGGCGAAGAGCCACCGCAGAACAACGAGCAGCCCGAGTTCAACCTCGACGAGTTCCTCAAGTTCGACTCCATTCCCGACGTGCTCACCGTATGTATACCTACCACCTCTCGATACAACAAAAATAATCCATATATTTAAATATCCACAGATCATCCAATATACAAAATATTATCGAAGTACCACTTCAAAATTAGAAATTGCCTCTCTGCTAATTAATTACACCCCATTTTTTTTAAATAAAAATGTGTGTAAATGTGTTGTAATGTGTGTAATAATAGTGTTTTTTTTTTTCAAAAAAAAAAAACGGTTTCGATTCCTGTCTAAGATTATTGATATTGCAAAAAAACAATGATGCAGTTTTAGTTTTCATCAAAATCGGTCCCGAGACTCCTTTGAGTACTTTTCGCTAGTCCTCATAGTTTCGGATTTGGCCATCCACGCATACTTGAAAAATTCACCCTGTATACTTCCATATGCATTTAGTAAAAAGCAGTTAATTTGACATTAATTAATTACAAACAGACAGTTTAATTTTTATAGTATATTTGTATATAAACATGTTGTTTGATTGCTTGTGTACAGAACGGCGGCGGCGAGTCGGAGGGCGGCAGTCGGTTCAGCCGCTGGTTCCGGCGCGAGAGCCCCACCAACGACAAGCACTACGAGAGGCTGCTGCACAACATGGTCGATGGTCAGTACTACACTACGTTGCAACATTTCTAAGCTAAACAGCACTATTTTGCAACACTTCTTTGCTGAACAACATCATTTTGCAATACTTCTTTGCCAAACAACACTATTTTGCAACATTTCTTAGCTAAACAACACTTCTTTGCTGAACAACATCATTTTGCAACATTTCTTTGCTAAACAACACTAGTTTGGAACATTTCTTTGCTAAACAAGACTACTTTGCAACACCACTTTGTTAAACAACGCTACTTTGCTAAACAACACTACTTTGCTAATACCAGTCGTCCGACGAGAACTCGATATACAGGGCCTGTTTTAGAATCGTCTGATAACTTATCCACCAGGTAAATATGGTGTTTTGACAGATTTTATGGGAAAACTGTCAAAACACCATGTTTCTCTGGTGGTTCTTGGTTTATTGAAATTCGTCAGTTTTTAAATATTTATTTTTCCGTCAATTTAAAAAAAAACATCTCAAAACTACGCCAATTTTTACACACGAATTTTTGAATACTAGTAGCTGCTACTCCTTAATGAATTTAACATTGGTTTCTACGCCATTTGATGTGTCCTAAAGCCGAGCAGTGTTGTCTTGCTATACGGCATCTATTGCATATTACTATGTGTTTGATGTACAATAAATAATGTTGTATCGTATAGAGCTGGACAACAGCCGCGTGTCGGAGCCGAGCCCGGCGCCCGCGGGTGGCGGCGGCGGAGGGCAGGTGTTCGCGCCCATATCACCGGCGGCGCGGCCCTTCGCGCCCGCGCCGCCCGCCGCCTCGCTCTTCGACCTGCTGCTGCGCGCCAACGCCAACCACGACCACAGACCCGGTGAGACTTTACACACGCACACACTCACAATTATATATATTTACTTATTTATAACATGGAAAACTTACAGCTAAATAGTTATGTAACATAGGACAATAGTTTAGCCACTGGTAAGCCAATCACACTTATGGTGACTGAATAGAACTATGAAGTTTGACGAAGTACGAAGTCGGGTAAATGTAAAGATTAGTTGTAGGACCTTAATTGAATAACAACCTATTAATTAAAGAAGCTAAGGTTCAAGCACCTTCTAGCCGGTGACACACTGGTTGCAAAAGGATTTATATCGTGCTGTTTACATCATTTATTGAAAATGCTGCTGGCGCGCACCATGTAGCTATTTTGCCTACAGTTCGTTGAGGCATTTGGTATCCATAGAGGTGGGTTGTGACGATAACAGAATTAATGCGTTTGCCCACTGCCGTGGTGACTATGCGTACGGGTATCATTCGTTGGCCCCTAGCAATATTATTATCATTACATTGTGGATAAAAAAAAAAACAAAAGAAATAAATGTATTTATTTAATAGATTTAACTGCTTCTCCTTCTTTTCGTGACAACAGCTTTTCTACTATTGTTAGACCTTATTTACGTGGTATTTGGCCACATTAATAGCATTGGGTGTGGCCGCATTAACTGTTAAAAGCTGGGGCCTTACCACGACCTCTTATCGCGATTCAATTATAGGAACGTTATAGCGTTTCAACGTCTTTTTGTGCAATGACGTACCTTATTGCCATGACAATAAGAAACGTCATTGCACAAAGTCGCTGAAACGTTAAAACAAAACTGCTATAGGAGGTGGTGGTAAGCCCCCTGGTGTTACATGAAAGATGCAATAAAAATCGGATTTTTTTCGCGTTTTTTTATATCTTATCAGTAACGACCAGCACTATCACCCGTGTCTTTTCTCGGGAGCGTTACCTTTACAAGCCAGTATAACCATGGTTGCCTGTTCAGATATGGGCGGCATGGGCGGCGGCGCCAAGATGCAGAGCCTGGAAGAGCTGGAGGCGCGGCTCCGGCCGCAGCACTCCGCGCACCACAACGTACCTGATCATGATCTCACTGCTTTCAAACGACTCGTCAGTATACTATACATACTTTCATTGCTTAGATGTAAGCTGAAGGATGATGTGGTGACGTCACTGGTCGCTAACCGTCGGCTCGTCGGCGGTTACTGCTGACGTTGTTCGGCAGTAGCTGTCGACATGACGACCACGCGGTCGTCATGTCAGCGCCGACCAGTGCCGGCAGCTGCTTTATAGCGGATTGCAGTTGTAGTCGACAGCAAAGTTCCAAACGTGTGTTTGCGGCTTCAGATTGTTTTTTTTTTGTTTGACTATATGTTGTTGGTCAGATTGGCCTTTACAATCACCGATCAAGAGGCGAGCGCATAGTGCGCTCCAGCCGTAAGGGCAGGGGGACAGCTGGCTCAAGGGCGCCACGTAGGGCACGGCCTCGGTGCGGGCTGCTGTCTCTTTGAGAGAGCGGGGTAAAACGCATAGAGGCACCTATTGGCGGAGGTGGGAATACGTCGACCTCGCTGCGAGGTCGGTATCTGTTGTGGCCTAAGATTGAGATGAGTATGCTAAGATAGTTTGGCCATGTAGAGAGGCTGAGTGAAAGTGGTCTGCATTACACCTCTGGCTACCCGTTCGTGGAATAAAGTCGTGATGGTGTATTAATATGGGTTGTGTTGTGGCAGCTGGCGCAGGTGTCGGGCGGGCACGCCGTGGCCGCGGCCGCCGAGCCGCCGCGACACGCGCCGCCGCAGAACCTGAGCCTGCTGCAGGTCAGACACACTACACTACACTGGACTACACTACACTGCACTGAACTACACTACACTACACTATACTGCAATGTACTGCAATGTACTGCACTTCACTGCACTGCACTGCACTGCACTACACTACACTGTACTGCACTACACTGTACTGTACTGCACTGCACTACACTACACTGCACTGCACTACACTACACTGCACTATACTACACTATTCTGCACTTCACTATACTGCACTACACTGCACTAAACTGCACTGCACTGTACTGCACTTCACTGCACTGTACTTCACTACACTACACTACACTATACTAAACTAAGCTACGTTATACACTACACTGCTAGGTTACAATACGCTACGATGTGATGTAGTAATATTGGAGGCTATGGAGATAGTTTGAATATTATTTTCTAGTATTGTGATAAATGTGTTGCTTGCTCACCAGCAATACGCTAGCATAAGCGTGTTCCATCCCACTCGCATAACAGATTTTGCGACTAAAGGTAGTAAGTAGTTCGATGCAAGCGGCAGACGACAGGCGTCAGTCGATCTCATAGAAATTGTAATGCCGTCAGCCGTCGCGGCATATGTCATCGCCACAATTTGTATGAGATCGACTGACGTCTGTCGTCTGCCGCTTGCATCGAACTCCTACCTTAAGAATAACAGTGACAGCCTGTCTCCCCGATAACGTTAGAAGTAGGTGTTCGAAAAACCGATTTAGATCCATCCATATGTACCCAGATGCTGAACAAGAGCATGGAGCAGCAACAGAAGGCGCAACAGCAACAACAACAGCAACAGCAGCAACAACAGCAACAGCAGCAGCAGCAACAGCCGCACATACCACAGGAGCTCCTATACAAGCTCTTGCAAGTGCAGGTTGGTATACTTGAACATGTTACTGACGATAATATCACCCGCTCTCACACACAACAGCTCAGAGACCAAGGTTGACCCTTTACCGTCGAAACAATGGGTATTTTTGACAGGTTTCTTTCTGCTAAACATCTCAGATTATTTAGTGATGTCTACCCACAAAAATGGGTATCTTTTAAATTATCTTATGCATTTCTTTAGAAAATTCCTTGCAGCTTCCGGCTCTCTCACTCATCGTATGAAATGCAGCTATAATAGCTACTTTACGCCGATCTTCTGTGAGGGGGTACTACTCGGTCGAGCCAGCCTGTATATGAGCTGCAGTCAATTGACTACAGCTTGGCTCTACCACCAAAAAATAATGATAATAATAGTCGAGAACTCTTTATAAAGAAAAATTAATGTATCAATGATAAATGATGATAAAACACTCCTTTTTGAGCAGTTGTGTAATTAATGAATGATTTGTATTATAATATTGTATCTTCTTTTGGTGTCAACGGTTCTACTATTGTTAGACCTTATTTAAAAGGTATTTGGCCACATTCATAGCGTTGGGTGTGGCCGCGTTCAAGTCCTCCCTCGTGCAGGAGTTCGGGTACAAGGGACACTCCAGCAGGTGTTGCATGGACTGGATGGGATCACCACAGTCGCACTACGTCATTGAAGGATCCCTGAAACCCCATTTGCACATGTTGAGTCTGCAGCGGCCGACCTGAGTGTGGAGCCGGTTTATAATAAGCCTGTAATATTGTGTGTGATTGTATGACAGCGGCAGCAACAGGCGGCTGCGGCGGGGGCGGGGGCGGGCGCGGGCGGCGAGGCGGGCGGCGTCACAGCTGCCGACCGCGAGCTGCTGCAGCGGCCTGAAGCGCAGGCCATCGTGCACGGTACACACACCATACACAAACTATACACACACACATACACATTCACACACAATACACATACACACACAATACACATACACATACCACACACACTGCAAGCGTCCACACTATCTAAAGCCCGCCACATACATACAGAATTTCCTTTCGAAATATCGAATCGGGGTTTCCGAACGCGTAACGTCCATACATTTGGATGGATTTACTGCGTTCGGAATCACTGATTCGGTATTTCGAAACGCAATTCCGTACGGAAAATTCCGTATGTATGAGGCGGGCTTAACGCTTGCACGTTCGGCTGTACATCTCGAGGGACGGTTCCAGCATTAGCAGCAGCAATTCTGCAAAAGCGATTCATTTTTCTGATTTTCTTGCAGAATCCGTTAGATTTCCGTGAATTCACGAATGGCGTAAAATGTGTGACTATTTTATTGAAATTTAGCGGAATTGCTAAGGATTCTGCTAGAAAATCAGAAAAACTAATTGCATTGGCAATGTTGCATAGCGTCGCTATTAGCCCCCTGAACTCTTCTTATTATTGACACCTATAATAAGGTGTATCAGAAATCCTAATATTTTAGTCAAATTATAATAAAAGTAACTCTTGTTATCTTAGTTTTCGAAGTTAGACTTTATTTGTCTCATTTTTCATGTCCAGGTCTGAAATCTGGCGAGATAACCGCCCAGCATCTGATGCAGCAACTCAGCAACCCGGGCCTGCAGAGTCGCCACCGGGAGGTGCTGCTCACCATACTCCGCCTGCACCAGAGACAGGTCACATATACCACTTTTACCTTGACTTGACCAGAAAAAAATATCGTGAGGGCCTTATGCCACTAGCGGTTCATCCTAAGGGCCTTATTCCACTGGCGGCTTGCGAGCGGGTTTCCCGATCAACGCGCTAGGTGCAAGTGCGCGGCAAGATCATCTCGTCTCACTCGCACTCATACTGCCCGGATCACAAACAACCAGTGGGATAACACTCTGAACACAAAATTGATTAACTATCCTATATTTTTCTGTTCTTTACCTAACTGTAGTTGTTCTTATTTTTGTTGTGCGTAGTCCAAAGCTCAACAATGCTATTATGAGTCGATAATAACAATACTTTTCTATCTAATACGTGTTGTAGTCATTGCAATATTGAAACTATTAGCTAGATGAACGATTAATTTTAGGGTTTTGAACCTCATCATGAAAAAGAATCGGTCAAATGCATGTCTGAACACGCATAGTTTAGGGTTATCTAGTTATTGCACGGTTTTTCCTCCATAACTCAGAATAAGGAAGCCTTAAATCACTCATGCCTTTGAATTGTCTAGAATCTAGACTGTAAATTGTAAAATCCTATAATAAATGTGTGTGCGTGTACGTAGATGGAGTCGCCGCACCTGTCGGTGCCGCACCAGCAGCAGCTGCGGCTGTCGCCGCTGCCGCACCAAGGTAACCGCACTCTCATATTATACACATACCACATTCCCAAATTGATCAACACAAACAACATCTACAGAGCCAGTGCGGCGTAAGGCCGGTGCCGCACTGGTAAGAGGGCTTTCAGACTAGCGTTTTATACGAACGTATCAGCTCGTTTACTTAACGCGCGTAGGCGCGTCTACGCGCGTTTAGACGCACCTTTGCCACACGTGCCACTAACAATCTGTATATGGCGGTTGCCGCATCACATACGCGAACATTTGAACACCGTCGCATCGTTATCGTATCGTATCGTTAGACTGGCGCCGCCCCGGTAAGGACCGGGGCGGCGCCAGTCTAAGGCAGAGTTCATATTCCACTTCATATTACCTTTTATTGCTCGATATTTTCACAAGTTTTTTCAAATGTACAGTAGAATCCGGTTATAGCGACGGCCAAAGGACCGGTGATATTACGTTGTACTAACCGGAAGTCGTACTAAACGAACTGACAACTTTAATGTTTGTTTTTTATTAAAATAATCACATACATAATATACATACATAATATACATACATACATACATTACATGTTAATAATTATAGTAGTAATATGTATATTGAGCTGGTGGATAAAACAATGATCATGTATCATTATTTTTATCGTGTTTCCACTGCTTTATATCGTGAAACTCTTGTCCCCGGACGCAGCGTCGTTTTGTGTGTCGCCAATAATGGCGACAAGTCCCAACACGCTAGCCGTGCACCAATCAGGTATTTGTAGTGTACTTTCATTTATAATTTTCATGTACAAAAATGCGCATTTGATATGTATTTTTGTACTGTAATGATCCGTAACGAATTTAGTTGAGAATGCAGTCCGCAACATAAAATTGCAAAAAAAAATCTTCTGTGACAAAAAAAATACGAAGTTATGACCAAAGTTCATTTACCGGACCGGCGCGGTTGCTGTGACGTCACAAGGCCCACAGCGCGCCTTCAAGCCGATCGGCCCGTGTGATATCACACGTGCCGGCCGCACATAATATAAAATGTGTCATAAAATCGCAACAGATGATTTCGATGATTTCAAAATTATATTGATGAGAAAGCTTATTATAACACTATAGTGTTACCCCCTTATTCATAGAATGTTATGATCGACTGGCAGTGGAATTACAAATCACATTTGTTCCTAAAAATGCTTTTCAAAACCATTGTAAACTGGCTAAAATCTCTATAAATAAGGGGGTTAGTTTTGAGTTGATTTGTCGAACTTGTAATGATCCTCATTATTTCGCATTAGTATGCATTTCGCAGTAGTAATAACAGTTCGCTTGTGAGAGTTGCGATTGATTTCCTAATACGTGAATGACGTTGTTAGCGGCGCCGGCGCGCATCCCGTCGCCGCGCGAGCTGGCTGCGCACACGCAGTCCATCATGCAGAACGCGCTCATCAAGAAGAAGCTGGAGGAGCAGCGCGAGAACTACCGCCGCCGCCAGGAGATGCACCAGCCCAAGCAGGCCACGCCCATATCATTCACGCCCACCTCTGTGAGTCGACATTATTCAACCTCGATGAGTGAGAGAGCCGTAAGCCCACCCCTCCCCCACCCCCTCCCTCCATCCCACTCCCCTTCAGGTCGGCGATGTGCGAGCAATGTCTTTGGTATTGTAAGCATCTATAGGCTACGGTAACTGTTTAACATCAGGCGGGCCGTACGCTTTTTTTCCACCGCAGTCCTAAAAAAAAAACCTAATTTTTTAAGTTTTTTACAGCGACTGTAGCCTAGGGGCGAACACGTTGGGCGAGCAATCTGAAGGTCCCAGGTTCGATCCCCGGTGGGGCATACACCAATGGATGAATTTTCATCTATGTGCATAATTTACAGTTCGCTTACTCGCTACTCAAGCCTCTGACTACCCCCGAATGGGGATAAAAAAGAAGTCGTGACTTTTCTTATATTTTTATGTGTCATATGTGGCAAACAAGCGCACGGCACGCCTGATGTTAAGCAGTCCCTGTAGTCTATAGATGCTTGCAATACCAAAGGCATCGCTCGCTCGTTTCCGGCCTAAAGGGGAGTGGGACAGAAGAAGGGGTTGGACTTCCGACTCTCGCACTCATTGTACGAAACGCAGATGGTAATAGCTACTTTACGCCGATGTTCTGTGAGAGGGTGGTACACCGGTTGAGCCAGCCCGTACGAGCTACAGTCAATTGACTACAGCTTGGCTCCACCGCCAATAAAAACTAAAAATTAAATTAAATGTAACGTCACGACTTGTATCCCCATTCGGGGTATTCAGAGGCTTGAGTGGCCATACACCACCACATTGTGGAGGTATCAACCAACTCAAAGCACACGTTTCACCAGATAGTCGGAACCCAACGTGACAGGTGGTGAACCTTGTCGCCGTGAAAAAACTAACATGCATATAATGTATGAGAGACTGTGATGATGACATTACTTTATCATCATCAGGTATTACGCAAGATGACAGCTGAGAAGGAGTCCGACGCGCCCAGTCCGAAGCAGCAACAGTGGACGCAGCCACTCAAAATGCCGCAAGGGAGACCTATTGTCAAGGTAGGACCTATTCATCTGCTCCCGTTGCAAAACTGAAAATCTACAATTGATCAGTCATATTCAATTGAATTAAGTTTTAAACTGCTTTTTTATAAAGCTTATTAAACCGCACTTTAGCGGGGCACACTGCGCAGCCGCGCTAAGAGACGCGGTGCGACAAAACATAATTTGTATTGGTCATTATGGCTTTAACCGCACTACAGTGGCGCTGCGCGGTGCGACACATTTATCTACGGAGGCAACCCTGTCGCCCCCCGTAAGGGTGCGTTTCCACTCACGCGGAGCGGACCGTGAATCGGCCAATCACTGCTCGAAATCTCCACTCCGCTCTTGGCCCATCACAGTTGGCCAATCACAGTCCGCCGCTCCGCATCAAAGGAAACGCACTCTAAGTGTGGTTAAGGCTTTAGGTGTAAAAAATGTCATTCAATAATCACCAAATCGACTGTTACCCCATTTTCACAATCCCTTACCCGAAATATGTCTCGAAAATGACTTGAGTGGCATTCAGTATTGATGAAATATCTCCGTATTTTGTAGATTTTTTCATTCGAGAGGCTTAAGATTGTTCTTTTCATGACAATGTTGATTGTTTGCAGGGTAACCAGAGCGGCGTGACACCCTCTATGGGTTACGCAACGTCACCGGATTACCAGCAACATTATCTCAACCAACAACAACAGGTCAGTTACCTATTATTTTACTGGGAAAAAATGCACGTTCATATCTATGTCGGTATTTCACTTGATCATTAGGCCCGCCACATACATACGGAATTTCCGTACGGAATTCCCTTCCGAAATATCGAATCGGGGATTCCGAACGCAGTAAATCCGTCCAAATGTATGGACGTATCGCGTTCGGACACCCCGATTCGATATTTCGAAAGGGACTTCCGTACGGAAAATCCGTATGTATGTGGCGGGCTTTATACAGCAGCCCAAGCCGAGGCCTTGCCCAACGTGGCGCCCTTGAGCCAGCTGCCCCTGCCCTTCTGGCTGGAGCTCACTTTGCGTTCGCCCTCTGTCCGTGTGAAGTTGTAAAGGCCACTCTGGCCAACAAAATATAGTCCATAAAAAACTTTATTATTATGTTTTATTTTACAGCAAATGCTTGGGGGTGTTCGTTCATTCCCACATCCCCAACAGAGGCAGCAGGTACCTAATTCGGTGAGCATTTGACAGGAATATACTGACATTTCTAGCTGTCAGTTTACTTCGTCCAAGAAATAATCTGGCTGTATAGTAGGCGTCAGGTTCGGATGACATTTTTCTAGTAATCGGGCAAAAAGAACCCGTAATTTTTATCGATATTTTTTTTTGCAACGTTACAAAATAAGGTTTATAGACATTTATTTTCTAGTGATGTGACAAAACGTACCCGTAGTTTTATCGATATTTTTTTTTTGCAACGTCACAAAATAAGGTTTATTATATGTGTAACTTGAAAAATATATTTTATAATAATATTTTATTCATATTTACTGACAGGATAATTGTTTTTCTGTTCAGTGTCACAATTTTTCATACTTTTCTGGCTAGTTCTCGTTTGAGAATGACTTATTGGTTTTTCTGTTCTAACACGTGACGAGGAAGCGATCAGTCATTTTATTTAATACACTACAAAAACAAAGTGAGCGAGATCGAAATCGATAACTATCGATAGTTAGAGATAGCGGACTCGTGCAGCGCGGCGGCTAGGACCGCGCGGGCTCGGCGCGGGTATGGGGGGTGACACCTCCCCCGCGCCTCGGCTCATACCCCGATTGTCATCTCGACCTGTCGCCTACTATAGGTGCATCAACGTAAATAACCGGTGTTTTGTTTGTTACCCAGTACAACAACATGAACAACATGAGCCGCGGCATCGCGGGCGGCACCACCCTGCACAAGCTGCTGATGCAGAGCCACCAGAGGACTCTCAATGGTAACGTGTCACCGACCGTCAATTAACTATATCAGTGAGCTTACTAACTTTTTTTCCTAGAGTTCCACTTAACACGTTGGATGCCGAAACAATGGATGCCCGCTCCAATGATGGTAAAAATATTTCAGATCCCTAGCACTGGTAGCACAGACGGCCATGATGATACAAAACGCGAGATAAATAGTGTCTTATTCTCTCCTTTGCATTAAGAAAGAGAGAGAGAGCGACTCAGTGCGACATTGAGAAGTAATAGATTTTTATTCTGGATTGTCCATCATTAACCTTAAAAAATCTTTTTTGATCTTGCCGGCGCTCATGGCATCCAACGTGTTAACTTAACTTGGTTATGATAGATTGATTGCTTTTTTTTTCTAAAGTACGCCATTAACCATGCTAACCACAACCTAGCAATTCTCTAATGCGTACTTCTCATTGGATCAATTATTATCTGTCCCTGTGTTGCCATATCTGCCCTAACTAATGCACTCTAAAAGTCTACTATTTTAACCCCCTAAAAATTTGCTTGATTATCGGGTTGGTCCACCAATTCACCAACCCGCACTGGGCCAGCGTGGTGGATTATGGCCTGAATCCCCCTCGCATTGAGGGGAGGCCCGTGCCCAGCAGTGGGTTTTTTTTTATCGGGTTTGTTGGTTTAACTTTGTTAACATGTAGAAATTCCCCGACGCTGGCGCAGCGTGTAAATGCAATGTGATTGTTGAAAGCCTTTTTTTTTTGTCGTAATGTAATCCGTATGTGGTTGTTTAGAGATGGGCGGTGGTGGCGGCACAGGCGGTGGCGACAACCAGCTGGCGCGGTGGTTCTCGCCCGAGCTGCTGGCGCGCGCGTCCGCCGGCAAGCTGCCCTCCGTGCACGTGCCTAACGCGCTCTCGCTCGAGGACCTGGAGCGCCACCACCAGCCCTCCGCGCCCGTGCACAACTGAACCACCCAACTCCGCCCAGCGATGCCACTTCACCACAACATAGCCGTTATATAAACTCGATACTAGGCCAGGGCTCATCTACATTATTCTCCGAGTAGTCTAATTTTGCAAAATCTAATACCGTTCGGACAGTTGAACGTTTCCAATATAGCTTCTTCGACTGCACACCGCGCATTATCGGTCTGATCGCGTCTGGTCTCGCGCGTAGGCTACCTCGATTAGTAATCCAGACGCTACTAAATTGTCTGTGTCGTCATCTCGATTGCGAAGCGTCGATAAATGTTGTCGTTAACCGATTTCAAATTGACCCGTCAGATCCTCTATAGCAATAAATATTATATAAAAATTATCTTCAGTCTATATCGAATAATATTCACCCTCAAGAATCCCTGATAAACGGAAAATAGTGTCCAAAGTTCGAAAAATATGACGTTAACTTGTCTATGAATTTTACGTGTACTTCCATCAAACTACTCTTACTCTCTTAAAGAATTGATTTCAATTTGTAATAGAAGACTAAAAAACCTTATCATTTAGTCAAATATTTTAAAAGACATTAACCATTACGAAGGTAGTAATAGTTACATTTTAGTTAAAAGGTATGATGAACCAAAATCTCAAAATCAATTGTGTACGACCAAAATCAACTGTCAAATCGTTAATTACTACCGATTTTCCTAGGTTTAAATATTTATTTTATTTTAAGCACTCAAAAATGTCTGCGACTTGGTAACGAATAACGATCTTAGATCGTAATAAAAATGAACTGAGAGTAACGAGTCCATGTTCACATATGTTGATAAACTCGTGAGCGGGGCTCACTTAAATTGACAAAACTGAAGGTCGTAGCTGATGGGGGCATTATCCATTTTGATGTATTACTTTGTCTAGATTTGTCGACTCCGATATATTGTTTCAGCCCACCGTCAGCTCCCTCCTGACTTGCAACGTTTTGACTGATGGTACTCGAAGTGATTCACTTCATGTCATAGTCATAGTTTTGGACCGAAGCGCTGAATGCAAGAAATAATACTATGTCGTCTCACTATTTACGTGTTTTTCTTGTTTTCCGCGTTCCTGGTTTGTCGGTTGAGCATTGAAGCGTGTGAGAGCATGATTGCCCGAGTGAATGCTTATGTATGTCTATGGTTGTGTTTGTAAGCATTTTTGTTACTACGTCATTTATGTGAGGAGAAGGATTTTCGTTGAAGTAATAGAGGTGTTGTTTCTTCTGTCTACTCGTCGAGATAGGGGGAATATACATAAATAAGGCGACCGTTTTAGTTCCGAATCGCGATTTCATTTTGTAACGATTTTGGAATTTGGCACAAGTGTAGTTACTCGCGAACATTTGTGTTCGAAATTCCCGGAATATATATTTTTTATGAATTTTACGATTCGCGCTCGATATTTAGCGATTTGCGTTTAGTTCATCATCGAGACCTGAGCTAATGATTGCATGCATGTCAATTATAATTTCGGATTGTAATTAGATAGCGTAGACAGTCCACAATAACGATACCAAATTATTTAGCTCACGTGACCCTCGGATATTTTCAAATTGTGGATGTATGCCCTTACAAACTTAGGAAATGACCGTCCAACAAAAAACGTCTGCCAGTCTTTGTTCGAAACTCAAGCAATATGTGTAGGTATACTATGTTCATATTCATAACGCGTATTCCTTTTAATTTGTTAACATACACATAGTAGAACCCTATTGTTTTTGACCATAAGCGTGTGAGTTCAGATTTGAGACTATATCAAAATTTGTAAGAACAATGTTTTTAATTTTCTTTCTGTATGTAGCGTAGAGGAAGTTTTCAATGTAGGCCCTCGTCTGAACTTACCGCTGGACATTGCTAGCGCAGGTTTCAAAGCGTATTTTGATGTCATTTTAAGACGGATTTGAAAGAGAAAAGAAAATACTCGTAATCATGAAGGAATTTTATTTGTGTGAGGACGGCGGGCCGCGGCCGCCGGCGCATGAGATGCGGCGGGCGGCCGACCGGCCCGGTTGTACAGTTTTAGTGGCGAAATTTCAGTTTATTCGGGATTGTGAGCCGGCGCGACGGCGACCGGCGGCACGGTACGGTGCCGACGCTTACTTATAACAACAAGAGAATGTCTCTGTAAGCTTTAAATTATTGATTAAAGAAAAAAATTGAAAGTTAGACGCGTTGTTTTATTTCACCTCACTCATTTAGAATTCAGGTTCAAAATAGGCCACAACCAGCAATCTGTGATTCCATTAGCAGATAGATAAGCTTTAGAAAGTTGAGAGGGCACTTTAGGTATACTTGTCAGACTGCTTATAAATGTTGACAGCGACTGTACCAACGCAAAGATCTATTTTGGGTGCACCTACTACCACCAATGATATTCAAAGTAGTCCGAATGATGTAGGTACATAATAAAAGTGGGTTTATTCTTTGTGAATTCATAATGAGTACATACAGTAAACGAACAAATTTCTGAACAAATAAGGTTACTGCCGGAGTAATGATAATCGGGAATGAAAACATTATTTTTTACTAAAATTTATTAATTAACAGAATATAAACACACCGTGTTATTACAAAAAAAATAGAAAAGTACCACAGTTCTTACTTCCAAAACAATTGACACTGTAATTTTTATTATAACCCGTAGCTTTGCCCGTAGCTAAAACCAGACAATCGCGAGAATAATACGGTATACAAACAAGTCAATTTTAACACTGCGTATGGTTTTCCTGTAAAACGAAAGGGTGACGAAAATCAAAATATTAAGTAGATACTAACACGACCATCCTATGCGGAGAATATGATAGCATTGACGGTCGACGGACGGACGCTCTTACTTCTTTCGTCATCAGTGATAATAAGGCATGCGCAGTGAACGTGTTGAGTCCGATCGATAACAGAAATAGCCTCGGCTGGCTTCCTCCGTTGAACAAACTGAGTAAGTAAGTACAACGTGTACTATGCCACATATGCGAAGAAGGCCGTGGCCTGCGTATTATACACAGAATAGTAACTTATACCTATTCTACGGTATTATGTACAGGTACCTACCATATTTTTAAAACGTAGGTATTTAATTTGAAACGTGATTGTGGTAAGGAATTAGGTATTTATACGCTTAAATATTGGGAGTAAAGGGCACCGAGGCCGGTAACAATTAACCATTGTGTAATCACTGGTGTCTAATATTATCTTCGTTAATTCATCAATGTAAATTCTTGGAAGTGGGCATCTTGACCGCCAGAGGACTGCTAACAGATGGCCGACATGTCCACCGAAATTACGATTTATAATGAAGAATTGACGGCGATAATATTAGAGAAGTACTTGGTTTACCAGTGGTTAAACGCTACCAGACTCTGGTCCCTGATATTGAGTCTCTGTTGGTATCTGCACTAAATGGCGACCGAAATGTTGTACTTACCTATCTTCTTCGTGTAAATATTAGGCATCCTTAAGCGATAACCGCTAAGAGAGTGGGAGGTTGCACCAAATGTAAAAATCTTTAGGGATTATTCATATTGACCATCAACTACGTTTTGTTGTTTGAACCATCAACGAATTGAGCATGGTAGTTGACCCAGATTATGATATTATTACGATCTCTGCCGTAATAATATAAGATGACGACTGTAAGTGAAATTTAATAGGTACATTTAGGAGGCGCACTGCGAACACAGGAAACGTACAGATAAGAAACATGATAATCAAGCGCTGATTGGCAGACAGATAGATGTGAATCTGTAGTCTTCTCATCGACTTACTTTTCTCTGTAAATACTAATCGGTTTGAATTGCATACGTAGGTATCATCACTAAACTATTTTATGATGTCATCGATTTTATTGAATTGAAGATCAATCCCATTTCTTGGCCTCTCTTAGATCACCCTGAGCTCAGTACTTAGGAATTTTGATAAAATTTACTCTAGGTACGCCTCTTCCGTTTGTAATTAATATGCGTCTGGTGTTAGGTTCTAAGCATTCGAACAATACTGTTATGTATGGTAAGGAAATGAGTAGCCGATCGAAGGTAAAACGCTGAACTGTATGACCTAGTGATACTATAGAATGCAGATTTTGGGAGATTGCGCGTAGTTTAGGTCCGATTGAGTCCAGCCAGTGAAGGGTTTGCCGATTTATAGGTATGTGACATTCAAAGAAGTTGTTGCTAAGCTGTAAGTAATTGATAGGTACCTAACCCCTTACACCCGTGTCTGTAATTTACATGAAACAATATCTGTAATGGAGTTTGAGGCTAACAATACGGAAACAGGTACTTACTAAGAAAACTTTACAGCAAGAGAGTCAGGTAAAGGATATCTTTTGCGAGGCAGGTAGCTAGCTAGATGAAGTCACCTTTTTACTTGGAAACGATATTGGTGTTATGTGTCATCGCCTTCATAGGTAAGTATTTATATGATGCCTACTTTGATTTTATTATTTGATCGAAGATAAGTATATCAGATTTGTTATGACTTTATAACTAGGTAATTGGTTTAATCATTTTCGTCGCGTCATTATTACTTAGATTATAGTCGACAAATTCGTGGTAGTACCTAATTAATGCGATGCTCGTGGTCTTTGCTGACAAAGTTTTAATGCGTTGTACCTACGTTAGTGTATTCAGTAGCAAAAGGTACATGATTATAAAATGCTATTGTTTTATCTATTATGCACTGGAATTTCCAAAATCTTCATCAGAATAGTTTCAACGCCATACCTAAGTATAAAAAACAATGTCTTAGGAGAATGCGTTAACATTATTACCTATGTCAACTCTATGTAATGTAGCATCGCTCCCGTATGTACACTAATACTAACGTCTTAAATCTATTTTTAGCTGCCAGCTGTCCTAGAATATTTCAACTAGCTGTACCTTAGTATAATGTTATAGGTACTCCAAGGAAATAGTTGACAACTTTGTAATGGTTATTAATTACTTTAGGTACCTTTTATTAGTCAGGTATAACATTATTCTCATTAAATCTACAGACGCATTGGCCTAAGTACCTATATAGAACGGGAAGTTTTTACTGACATACAGTCTACGACGATGCATTTATTCAGAAGGCTGAATAGTCTGCAGATAGATATCGAGTTCTGACGTAATTTTATTGAAATCACCATTTAGTAACTTTGTTATTGCGTAAGCTTTTTAACATGACTTTATCACACTTACCTATGCAAATGAATACCTCAAAAGACCTCTGAAATCCTATTCAAATTATAAATTTGAGATTTTGCTTTAATTCACGACTGCCACGATCTGACACAGATGTCATTATTGATCTCTAGTACACGAACTGCGCAGTTTTGTTAACAATCCTCCCGATGAGCAAACCTTAACACTGGCTGGTTGATAAACAAAAGACGTCACGGAAAAAAACGCGGACCAGAATATATTATGAGCGTATTTCGAAAGTGCACGTTCGCGAACAATCCAGTCGACGGGTTGTGGGGTTATGAGAGTAATAATAAAAGTGGTGGGTTTAACTGAACGTGTGACGACGCACCCGCCGCCCGTGCGCTACGGCCGCCGTCGCCTGACGAATGACTTTTGTTCGGACACCGTTGGTGGAGCCCCAGTAGGCGCGGTGGGGCGTGGGTCGCCGTCCTTGCGTCGCTCTATTTGCCCGACAGCAGTCGCCATCCGTGCCCGAGCTCGACGCGAACGGACAAAGAAGTTAGAAGACGGGAAGAACTAATCCCACACATTCAGGCATTAGCATCAAAATGCACATTAAATACTAGAGTGTACTCGAGACATTTTGTTGATTTCATAATACGATATTTACAAAGGTTAGTGCCACTTAAATACGTTGAAAAGACGCGCTGTGTTAAATAACACATGCATAATGGCGTCGTGTGCATTTTACATTGAATTCGTTTTATGTAGGACAGTGAACGACATTCCGAGAGTGTGCTGATTGGAAGAGAATAAAATAAGGTGATGAGTGCAATAATGTAGCCAAATTAAGGTTAGGTAACCTAGGTATCCTCTCTTAGCGGAAAATCGAATTATATTAAGTTTATTGGGCTTATTATAATCCCGATCCCAAACCTATGTATTACTTATAGATTTTTTCGAAGTAGTAGATACCTACATAGGTACCAACTTATTACTTAACGGTAAATGTAGATAATAAAATAGGTAAGTAGCGGGATAAGTAGCTATTACCTAATACTTACTTTTTTGCTATTTTGTTAGCTGCTCAAGCGGATCAAGATTGGCCTACGGCCGTAGATTAAAATGTATTGGATAAGAAGGTATGTTGATGGTATAATAATTTATTGACACTATGTGCTGATCACTGATTTTATTTATAGACTTGTTAACATTTAGTCAGCACCAAAACATAATCTATTCGGCAATGCAAAACAAATTTAATTATAGGAATCTATACCATAGGCGAATCATTGCGTAGAATGAATGAATAAAATGCCACGTACGGAGCGGAAGCAAAAAATTAAGTCGATAAATATGCATTAATACAATTACCTACGTTTTAAAATTTGTTTTCATATACAGGTTTTTAAAAATGAATATAATATTATAACACGTAGTTATAATGTATTTTAGCTTACACATTTTAGGTATTAGAAAAATAAGTGCGTAAATTGTGAGCATAGAATGCACAAAGGGAAGGGGAAAGAGTATGCCACGCCATTTTGTTTCGTTCGTTTATTTCTTCAATGTTCATTTCATTTCATTCTTCCGTTCACTGCCAGCCAGAGAGAGAGAGTGATCGAGTGAATTGTTTTTCGTTGAATCGGTCCGGCTCCGGTCGGCAGTCGTCCATTTTGTTTTAAGTGAAGACCAAGCAAGACATCTTTGAAGATATTCATAATTATTGAGGATCCTTCTTCAGTATCTATGTGAAATGTTGTTAATAATAATAGTATAAGTAGATTGGATGTTGTTTTGTGATTTCGATTAAGTGCGTTATTGAGGTAGGTTACATTATAATATTTATGTAATTTAAATCTAATTTCAAGATTATTGCAATGGATTATGGTTTCTTGAGTTTGCAAATCAAACGTTTTGTTACCTATTCCGTATCTATATAATGCCGCTTCACCCAGATTGCTTGCCTAATGTTTATTTTTTAACCGACTTCAAAAAGGAGGAGTTTCTTAATTCGACGTAGGTACCTATGTTGTTTTTCTTTTGTCGAATTGATATGGATAATCGTCCGCGCAGCCGGATTAGGCAAGGTAGGAATTTACCTACTTGTGAGACGTTTATTTTTTTGGATTATGGTTTTTATTTATGTAGTTATGCTCCTTGATGCTACGCCATCTAAGTAGGTAGGTACTAGCTATGGATGCTATTTCATTTGTGCAAAAACAGCGTTCTCAATGACGCGGGCGGTCGCCCCGTATTTACTAGCTACCTAGTAGAAGGTAGGTACGTAGTCGGCAAAGCTAAAAATCTCGTGATTGCCAGGGTAAGCGACATTTAGGTTAAAAATGGGGTAAATAGGTAAATACACCATTTGATAATATCTATACTTATTAATTTATAGAAATATCAGAATATTGAAGGCAAGTTTATTCATTTGTTTTACCGTTGTTTTAACATACTTATAGGTACCTACTTACCAGTGTACCTTTAGAATTACCGCATACAAGGGGGACATTTAACCGTATTTGATAAAAGAAAAATACCGTGCCTTGTATACTAATAATAGAAGCGAATTGATAAATCTTTTTACCCGACTACGGCGGAGGGTTATGATTTTTATCTGTTCTAATGAAATTAGGTACCGTATTTCTTAGCGTACGGCGGGACCACTGCACCGTAGGTATGTTGTACGTTTTCAAGGCCCAATTACCGAACAACGGTAATTACCGTACTTCTGGCAAAGATGATATTTCGTATAGTCAATCGTAGTGCGTTTCGTAGTGCGCAATAGCAAATATCCTGTGCGAGCGGGGTGTTAGAGGAGGTAGGGGGGGGTCTAGGGGGGGGGTCTTGTAGCTGCGCATAGCCGCGCTCGCGGCACACTTCACAGCCACCAATATACATAGTTTGAATCCAGCATGGGACCTTTGGAAACAACGCTTCAAAACTCAGTTTCTACGTTTGCCCAAGTCACGCAAACACCGAGAAAATGATTTGGATGATAAATTGCACGTGGTAATATTTTTTGGAATAAAATAATAATATAGGTAAATAGGGTGGAAAATAGTACGCTTGTGTGGTGTGTGTGATTCCATTCGTACCGACTTATTTAGAGTTGGATCTTTGAAGCAATCTGTACAATTCATGACATGTTACACGCCTTCCTAATTTATACATTTTGCGGGAAATGTAATGGATTCTAGATTTCATTTAATTTTCCTAGATTATCTATCCCGCAGAATCTGTACTTCAGGATTACCTATGTAGCCGTACCTATACGTACCATACCCATATGTATTATTATTATTAGCTATGTACTTGTGATGTGCTTTAGGTATTATTATTTGAAAGAATTGTTATACCGTATCCTCTTGAAATATCCTATAGTTAAATCGATTAGTTTTTAAATGGTTGGACTACCGTGTGCCGTAAGATCTGAATTGTCACGACAACACACATCACATGAAGGTACCTAAGCTTTTTACATTCAAGCCGGCACTTTTAAGAAATAGATGTCGCCACATGTATGTGTCATTTTTATTAAACAACCTGCTTCGTCGCAGATTCCAGTAGTGTTTGGTACGGACGGAACCCTGATCGCGCAAGTCCGACTCGCTCATGGCAGGTTTTTATTTTATACTCGAGCTTATTTTCACTAACTACTTAGCTTCGCGATCATCGCAATTTAAAAAAAAAACAATACGAATTGAAATTGAGAGATGAGAAAACTTATTTAATCGATACTTACTGTGGATTCTTAATTAAGGCGAAAATATTAACAGCCAATGAAAATTTAAAATAATATAAATTTTGTACTATTTATGTCTGTAGAACAAAATACCGGTATCGAATGTAGTTTTTGATGTTGTCAAAACTTGTTCTAAGCCCCTAGTCTGACACCTATAACCATGTTGCCCCCACTCACACCGGCTATCTTTACTCCCGTTTCACCTATTTTAGCAAACTCATCAACTGTGATGTGGATGAGTCATAGACTAATGTTGTTGCCAAAAATCGAAACCGCCAACTCATGGGACGCGAAAAGCAGTTGACTACCTATATGTTTAATATTCCGGGCAATTTATAGCCCTGAAGAGCAGTTATAGCCGATAGTCCAGGGTTCAAACCCCGGCTCGCACCTCTGGATTTTTTGAAATCTATGTGCTTGTTTGAATTTTAATATGTTTATCACTTGCTTACGGCAAAGGAAAACATCGTGGGGAAATCTGCATGTCTTCGAAAATTTTACCCATTTTCGAAAGACATGTGAAATCCACCAACCCGCACTTGGCCAACGTGGTAGATTATGGCCTGAATACCCCTCGCATTGAGGGGAGGCCGGTGCCCAGGAGTGGGACGTTAAAAGGGTTAACATTATTATAGCCCTGGTATTTTCTGTCACACATAGCGCACGCGCAGTTTTCTTTTACGCCTCATCTACGAATAAAAATGGCATCTCCGTGTAGGACTCGTTTGAAAACCACACGGGGACAGGTTATTGGTCTTTACGTAATTATTCATTCTTATAGCTATATAAGACCTAGCTATAAAATTATACCCCAGAGAATACATATCCCAAGCACGTTAAAAAGAGATTAACCGAATCTTATACTTATAGAGTATGGTTAAATGATAGACTTATAGCTATATTGATGATGATTCGAGTTGTTATTGCTATTACAGTCGTATATTGCCTTAAATTAGCCTTTTTGCTGGTAATTCGTAATATTTGGCCAATGTAAGATCCTCTTGAAAGTAACACCGCTTGATGTGTCAATAATTACAGAACATACCTTAACGTTTTAAAAATAGATATTATTTGAGTGTCGTAAATATTAACAGATATTGAAGTTATTAATGCTTTCATTTGCGCGTGCGTCAGTAAAATATTACAAGGTACGAATTTGGGAGTCGTTTAACTAAAATATGCGATTGAATATAATGTATGCTTTAGCATTAAAATACCTAAATATTTTAGCTAACCGCTTTAAAGTCTGTGACAAATAATGTAATTGCGTAACTATAAGCGCCGCTATAAACGGACTCCGACTGCAAAATGCAGTCCGTGTGCAGTCGCGTGCCGTCGACTGCAACCAACTGCAATAGAGCTGTCACTTCCGACTGCAAAATACAGTCCGTGTGCAGTCGCGTGCCGTCGACTGCAACCAAACTGTAAAATGCAGTCCGTGTATGTTAGCGCTAAGACTAAACAATGAGTTGAAAATGTATTATACTTTTTATTAATTCCAATTTTTCTTACTTTTTGTGTTGCCACACATACAGTCATTGCATTTATTGGTGCGTTCCATTCACTGTTAATTTTGTAATTTTCGCTATTTTCGTTCATAAATGTCGGTCCACTCGCACCAACTTGTACTGAAAGCGATCATTATTATCGTTTTTAACAGTTTTTGTGGACGAAAATAGCAAAATTAACAGTGAATGGAACGCACCATATAAGCGTAGAGCGTACATGTTCTGTTGTTGGTATTTTGTCTTCAGTCCCTAAAACCAAAAGCAAATACATAATTTAATGCTTATTCATATGCTCGCTGCATATTTGAGCAATTATGAAGTTGCGTTACGACTGTGAAATTTGAGATAAGGTTTAACAAATAGTGTCGTCATAAATTTCCAGGATCACTTACGAGTTTTGTTTGATTAGTTCTAATTTCTATTTTTTAGTACCTACTTAAAACAAGTTTTCGCTAGAAGAGCTGCTAGAACTGTCAAAATGAACTATAACTTGTTAAATTGTTCTTGGCAGTATGTGTAATAAGGAGATTTTGAATGCGTACTTTTCTAATGGTCAGCTACCATTTTGTACCTTTTCCTGACATATTTTGACATAGTAAAACTAATGGGAAAAGTAGGACCACCGTTGTTCTACTTTCGGTAAGACTATTAGGACGAAAATTCCCACTAGTCCTACTTGTAGGGCAAGCCGGTAAGAGTACTCGGAACGGCCGGCATTTTATGATTACAACAAGAACTTGGAAGGTCTTCTATAATAAGACTTTTATTCATATTTGCCGAGTTGAGACAAGCTAACCAAAGCCATTAATTTCGCCTGGTGGGCCATTAACTGTTACAACGATTCAGTAATCCTCCTACTAGGAAGAGTCGGTAGCAACAGCCTATCATTCCGAAACGGTCAAAACTGAAGGTTTTTTCCTTTGTCTATTAAAACTCCACGAGTCTTGTGACTACTGTGTTTTTATTGCTGACGTTAATATAGGTATCACTATTAGTTTACGAATAAGAACTTATTCGGTTAGTATTTAAAAAAATAAGGCAAATCGGATTCGCTTGGAGAATCGCTAGTAAATTAATTTCAAAATATGTTACATTCAAAAGATACTTTATCGTCTTTTAATGAAACTTTATCAAGTTTGTAAGATTAAGGACATCGTATGGCGAGTAATTCTTGAATTGATAATAATTTCTTAGATTTTTTTATGCAAGATATGTATATGACTAACTAAACCTGACGGCGTCGGTTTTGGAGCTCGTCGCGACATGTATAACCGAGGGGCTGTGACAAGGGGGAACATTCCATTCATGCTATTGTTTATTTAAACGATCGAAACTATAAGTCTTTCTTATGTACTTTTTTCTGTAACATAAACAGATTGATAAACATAACAGAGATGGTCTTTGTCAAGTTCCTGATTTATCGTTGCAGTAACGTGTCGCTCGGTTCTTTTCGTAATATAAATAATAATAATTACTACCTACTCCCTCTCATTTAAGTGTTGAATCGCGTGGAATGAACAAAACGCGCGTCCAGCATTTGTAGAGCTCACGCCTGACCTCGTTTTCATTGTGACAGATATCAATAAGCTCAAGTAAGCCGCGTCTCAGTAGAAACAAAGTCGCTAGCGCTCGGTTTTACGACAAGTCGGAACATAATCAGACGTGGTCTAAACCATTTGTAGCGTTATCATAACGCAATTGATGTCCGTCACGCTCACATCAACTATTTCATTAAAAAGATCGACAGCAAACTTTCCTAAACGTACATTACCACATACAGTGTATTGACAGCGCTATTCTTAATTGTGTACTTAAATTGGGGACCAACCTAATAGTCGGTTGAAAGTAGGGCTTTTTCTAATACACATAGACTAGCCAAGCAGTAGGAGTGCCTAGCGCGATTACATGTCTAGGGCCCGTATCTATACATATAATAAGAATGTAAAATTGGTCGCGTCTGTACATTCGAAATATTTGGAAAAAAAATAGTGGGGGGGACTTAGATGGACCAGCAGAATTCATTTTTATCATTTTTAGAATTTTTGTCTGTGTGTATGTTTGTATGTTTGTATGTTTGTATGTTTGTATGTTTGTATGTTTGCTCAGATTTTCGAAAGAGCACAACTTCGAATCCACCGGATGGATTTCAATGAAATTTGGCATGGATATGACTAATAGTCTAACTTAACATCTAGGATACTTTTTTTTTCGAAAATGTTTAGGGTTGCCACAGAAAATTCAAAAAACTACTTAAAAATTCTAAATGTTTGAAAGAGCACAACTTTGAATCCACCGGATTAATTTCAATTAAATTTCGCATGGATATGACTAATAGTCTAACTTAACATCTAGCATATTTTTTTTTTCGGTAAAGTTGCCACAAAAAAATCCAAATCTACCTAAATATTCGAACACGCACAACTTCGAATCCAATGGATTGATTTCAATGAAATTTGGCATGGATATGACTAATAGTCCAACTTAACATCTAGGATATTTTTTTCTAAAATATTAGGTTGTAAATTTTTATGACCACACAGAAATTCTAGCAAAAAATAAGTTTTAGTCATTGAAATACGTCTATTTAGAGCGGAGCCCTACGGAGCCCTACGTTGTGTGTGATCCGACACTATTTGGAATAGATAATCTTAATTTTAATAATAATAATAAATATTTTATTGCTGCGTTCTACAAGCTTAAGTTTCGTTTTTCTTAACTAGATGTCGCTATACTTAAAATCAGACAATACCTGCCTTGCACCACATGTCAAAATTTAATATCTTCCTTGCTTCAAGAAATTTAGTTTTTTTATTCCTAATTACGTATAAAAAACATTAAGCGGGTCTTTGTATCACGCGGAATCTTAGACGTTAACTCTGGAATTCATCTCCACAGTACTAATGCCGTAGGGAAGCTACCTACCTAAGAAGTAAGTCTAGAGGACCTGCTGATTTTGAATTAAGTAGTAATAGAAACATAGACATTGAACTCTGAACTCCAACCCCTCAGGAATGATGCTGCTGGGTAACTGCCTGCTTAAAACATAAATCTGGAGGACCTGCTAACTTTGAATTAGCAATGTGGGTATCAAGTAGAAACTTCTCAGGCGAGGTCGCGTTTCCGATCCGGCGCTAGAATTTAAGGAAAACATGTAAAATGACTACTTATAAGTGCCTTCCTAGGCCTAAACAAAATAAACGCTTTGACTATTGACTTAGACGATAAACTCCGGACTCTAACTTTTTAAGCACGATGTTGCGAAGTGACTCTTACCTAAGCCGTGAGTCTGGAGCACTCACTCATTTTAAATAAGGAACATGTGTATCAAGTACAAACTTAAACATTGAGCTCTGGAGTCCAACCGCTCAGTCGTGATACTGTGAGTAACTACAGATATAGATAGACGGATACAGATAGACTGGTACAGACAGAGATACTCACCTACCGATAGATTACTGACAGACCGATTCAGACAGACAGATACTTACAGCTAAACTGATACACACAGACAAATAAAGTCAAACTTTTGTTATACAACTAAGGCGCCAGGCAAGCGTACGGCCCACCTGTTGTTAAGCAGTTACCGTACCCTATAGATGCTTGCAACCAAAGGCATCGGTAGCACGTTTCCAACCTGAAGGGGAGTGGGGTTAGTGGGAGGGGACGGGGAGGTGGCTGGGTTGCGCTTCCGGCTCTCTCCCTCATCATACGAAACGAAGGTAAATTAGCTACTTGAATGCCGATCTCCACCTTACTGGTCAGACTCTACCACCTTACTGGTATAGACTGGTACAGATAGACAGCCACGGACGGACGAACTCAGACTGATGCAGACTGACGTAATACAGATTAGACGATAGACAAAATTATATTTAAGGGCTTCACCGACTGGACGCGGACGGAGTCGCGGGCACAGCTAGTTAATAAATATATCTCAAAGTTGAGATCGATCTGAAGATGCAGTTTTGACGTTTAATGTATGGAACATCTGTCAAAGGACGCATTTCAAGTTCGATCTCAATCTTGAGATCGATTTATTAATACAGGCCTTGAACTCTTAATATGTGGTGCATGTTTTGCACTCAGAACAAACACACCTACTGTCTGCTTATCTGCTAGAAAGGATTAAACGATTCCATAAAAAATATCTCTAATTCAAACGTCCATTTCGTAATTTGGCCTTGGTCTGGGTGACACTGGGATCGCCCTCAGTCCATTGTATTCTAGCCATAGTACAAGCGTTGCTTAGTTTGGTACCATACAGTTGGTGTGTAAGCCTGGCGATATTTATAAAAAAATATTTATTGTTGAGTTTGTGTATATCACAGTATTCACAGTTAGTATGCTTTGGCTTTTAAAGTGTCTAATGTTACGTGCATTTAATGTCTTTTCTTTTCTAGCCATCAAAATGGATTTGGAGTACGATCGCAAGTTCGAGGAGATGAAAAAGTACATTCCATTCCTGGAGAGTATGATCACGAGACTGGAGTCCTCCAGCTTGTCCTCAAACCCTCGGCAGGCTCAGCTCGATAAAATCCGGTCCTTGAGAGATCTGCTTTTGGACAAAAAGAAAAGGTTACTTGAATTCGTGATGTTATTGGCTGTTTAAAATTAATTCTGCGGATGTTTTAAGTCCTCATTAGGTGCTTTTTAAAAGAGTAATCACGAGGTTCTTCCTAAAGTTTGACGTAATTGGCTTAGTAGCACCAGTGTTAAAGGAAAGTTGGATATTAGATTTTTAGAATTTGTCTTTCAGTATAAAAACAAAATGCCAGATTTTTTATTTACACATTCACATGATAGATGTTTTGAGAAAACTGTTTAGTCTCACGCTGCTTTTATTATTTTGTGCCTAAAGTTACCTATTATTTTTATTGTTTTAGAATGAAAATGGAAAACTTACTGAAGTGTGAACAAGTTCTGGTCAATTTGTACGCCAAAGTAGAACAGGTTGGTACCGTCATTCGAGGTGACATTGAAGATTATTCCAAAGATATGGTTTTAATTAAAATACCTTTGTTACAGAGAGAATCATTATCCGGTGTCATGAAAGTGAAGGAAGATTCTGTATTCTCTATAGACTCACCCACACCAAAAGAAAAGTCTGAATTAGAAGCTGTTCGAAATAAGCTAAAAACTGTTGCAAAAATCCAAGAAGAAACCCAAGACACCTTACCAGAGATTGCTAGGGCTAGTGAAGTCCAAGAGGTCTGCACATCGGGTAAAGAACCAGCGCTTTTTCAAAGAAGACCAAATAAATCCTCCATGTCCCCGATACGCCATTCTCCATCTAATAATGTGGACGATGAAATAAAATCTCTAGTGCCAAGCGCCAAAAGAAATTACACACGCGTCTTAGTATCTCCGGAGCCTGGTTCACGGCGCTGGTCTCCGCCTGTGAAGCCCGAAGAGAAGCCTCTTTTCAGTAGACGATCTCCTCGTAGATCCCCAAGAAGATATTCCCCTTCCTACCATAAAAGAGAGAGAAAAAAGACCTCTAGAGAATCAAATTCGCGCAAATCAAAAGGTATAAACATTACACTCAACGTGCCCCAAGAAAGTTTGAACTCTTTGAACACCAAGGATATATTGCCTAGAATCATTAACTGCAGTGACGGTGACGTAGATATCGACACGTTAAGGGAATTACGAAAACAAATACTCGGGGAGTTAAAGAAAACTGGGGCCAATGATGACATATCTGATTTAATATTGAAATCGTATAATAAGAAAAGTAAGTCGAAGAAAAAGGAAGAAGTTGAGGAGGGTGAGCTGTCTGACAGCGAGAGTGAAGCTATTGAAAATATATACGGCAGCCTGGTAGTCAAAGACCAAAGCGCTCCAGGTCAGTCTAAAAATGTACTAGATAAAGACAATCGTAAAATTCAAATATGTCTTGTTATTAATTCTGATAAAGAACAATCGGCTGGCAATGAAACCGGCAACCAAAGTAAAAATATAGATGCTTCAGACTTTGAAATGTATAATAAAGATGAAGCATCTGAAAAAGTAAAGAAAAGTGAAGTAATAACAATTGACGACGACGATGAAAAAACTAAAATTGCTACGTCTCCTAATGTTAAAACTAACATAGATAAAAATAATACCGATGAACAAACCCTGCTTAAAAAGACTATGAACGAAACAACAATGAAACAAGCGGAAGATGCAATAAGTGTCGAACCTAAACCAGAAGTTCCGATTAAAACTAACTTGGTTTTGTCCGAACCTGTAGAAAAACGAATTGAAACATCAGCAAATTCTAACGATTCGCAATTAAATTTACAAAAAGAGCAGGATTCAGTGCAATTATCTTTGCAACAAGAGCAGAATATAACTATCGAAGCACAACCAAAAAATAATGCTCAGAGAGTGAGTAACACGGATTCACGAAACATATTAGATCAATGTGATGAGGCACCGTCAAAGGAAGCGGTACCGTTCAAAGCCAATTTCTATATGCCGCTTATAGCATCGGATAACACAGAATCTGATAATAATGAAACAAAACCGTCAGAAAACTTGGATATTATTAATAAATCACAAACTGAGAATACTATCACCACCACGACACCAACAGACACTATTATACCCAGTATTGAGGATAAGTTGGAACAAATGCAAAGTGCTGTAGAAATACCATTATTGAATGAACCTACGATTGCCCAGAAACCCGCTAAAAGTATAGTCTCCGAAATTGACATACTACAAGCACTTAAAAATGATATACTAAGCGAATCTTTATCCATACCGGGCTCAGAGACGACAACGCCTCTTTTACATCAACCCAAAGTCAATAAAGTAGCAAGCGTACAAGAAATATTACCAAAGAAAAGAATATCTATTGAGAAATACAAGCAGAAATCGGTTAAACCTGTAAAGACTTATTCTCTTTCGAGCGAGTCGAATAATATTTTATCGAAGGATGAACAACTAAAAAAATCTAAAATAAAATTAACCGAAAAAGAATGTGAAAGATTCAATATTCCAAAAATCTCTTTTGATGAAGAGGACAGCTCAGAAGACGACGATATAGTAAAAAATGATTTCACAGTTGATGACGTATATGGTGATCTAGCGCCTAAATCACCGGATCAAGACGAGTCTTGCAACATTGAATTGACTCCCCCAGTTATAATACCTTCAGACCCAGTCAAACCCGTGCCAATTAATCGTACAGCAGATGTAGATATGAGAAGTCTACCAATCTCGTCTCCTACTGCTAACATTCCTTCACTGTTTAATAAACAAATTTTACCTCCCAGTTCTGATGCACTATTTGATGGTGTGAAAAATGATAATAAAATGGAGCAAAATTACAGACCACCTTTAATAGATCCTCGTGTAAGAAGAGATCAAAGAATGAGTAATGAAAGCCCGTCACCTCATGCGATCAATCCTGCATTTATTAGCAGTACCCCAAATATTTTACCTAATAGGACTCCAATCATGACGCCAAATGCTAGATCATACGAAATGACACCCAGTCATCAAACATTCGAAGTTGAGCAAGGCAACCGCAAACATGTCTATGCACCTTCATTTACTGCCGTGGAATCCCCTGACATGGAAAAATCTCAGCAGAGAGAATCACGGCCATGGGAGAATCCAGACCCTGATCGCAGGTCGCGATTTGTTGACGCAGGAGATTCTAACAGAAAATGGGATGATCGTGATCCAAGAAGCAACTCGGTTCAAAGAGACATTCCTCAAAAATCCCGATACAGCGAATCATTTGGTTACAAACCTAGCAGAAACGACAGATACGATAAACGAGAAGAGCGCCCTTACAGCCGAGCTGACTGTCCCCTGACTCCTCTTCCATCTTTCGGAAGATCGGATGCACCAATACCGTCAACTCAGACTTTTGCACCGGTTACTCATCTTCCATTTGTGCGTGGTGATTGTCCCACAACGCCGAGTCATCCATTCGGTAGATCTGATTGCCCCACTACACCCAGTCATCCTTTCGGTAGAACTGACTGTCCTCTCACACCAAGCCATCCTTTCGGAAGATCTGAATGTCCCTCCACTCCAATTCATCCCTTCGGAAGATCCGAATGTCCTTCCACACCAATTCATCCATTCGGAAGATCCGATTGTCCTACCACACCAATTCATCCATTCGGTAGATCGGACGCGCCAAATAAATATGCTCCGAGTCACAACTTTGGCAGATCTGAATGTCCAATGACGCCAATCCCTGCTTTTGGCATGTCTGATTGTCCAAAAACACCAAGTCACCCATTTGGACGATCAGATAAAATCACCAACCAACAACCATTTGGAAGGTCGGAGTTAAATTCTAAATTCACTAAAGATCCAAGACTAAACAGGAAATCTGAGCACGAATCGAATTCACAATACGGCGAAAAGGACCGGGGATATAATCGTGGCAGTTCCTATAAACCACACCCTAAACAATACGGTGGGTCAGATTCGTATCGAAATTACGAGAGAGAGCAGAGCATGAGTAGAGGCGACAAATACCAGTACTACGCCGATAAGAGTGGACGTCAAATCAATCGAGATCAAACACGCTATGAACACAGTCGTTCAATGTCTAGAGATTACGAAAACGATCAACACCATAGAGAAAAGGGCTCTCGATATGAGAATGAAACAAGTTACGAAGAAGTTGGGTCACGGAGATATCAACGTGAAAGAAGTGTCGGTAGAACAGGGCGTCCCGATGAGAATTATCGTTCTACATCGAGAGCACCCAGCATTGGAAGAACTCAACCGAAAGCCCCGGATAACAAGTTTTCAGTTAAGCCCGATGCTGGCCGCTCATTTACAATAGATACGAGCGTAAACACAACATTCCAAAAGCTTCTTGAAAGCGGTAAAGGAATTCAAGTATTCGACTACAGCTTTGATGCTAGAAGGCAAAGAGCTTCGAGCGTTGGGCGATCTTTAGTTCGAGAGTCTAGTGCAGGACGGACTTTACCGCAAGATTTTAAGCCAAATTATGAACACAATAATAAAAGGGAGATGTTCAGGCGGGCGTCTAGTGTGGGTAGGGAACTTACTGCTTCAAAGAACGAAAGGAGTTTCCAAGAAATTAAAGCTGATTTTGAAACCTATAGATCTAGCACAAGGCAGTTGGATTTAAGTAAAAGTAATAAATTTGATATGAAAGCTAAAAATACCTCCGAATCGACTGATCGTAACAGAAAAAATGTTTTTGAAAAAGAAGATAAACCTTCACAAAGTTCTTCCATTTCATCTTACTCGCCTAGAAAGAATCCTAGAGATCCAAGAATGGTAAAAAAAATGAACTACAAAGACCCGCGAACACGTCGTGAAGAGAAAGAAAAGGCGACCATTGAGGCACGAAGAAAAGGTGGAATCGATTACTCTAGTGATAATATTGCAAAAGGTACAATATTAGGATCTGGATGTGGAGTTAAAAATTACAAAATTCCGAAGATTAAACGTCCCGTTGAAGAAAAACCAGAAGAAATTGAAAAAGAACAAGATAAACTTGATAAGAAAGAACCTGATATAGATCGTAAAAAAGATAAGGTTAAAGCAAAGAAACAAGATAAATTAAATGAGACAGCAAACGATAAAACCAAAGAAAAGGAAAAGGAGAAAATGAAGGAACGGGAACAGTTAAAGTTGAAGGAAACAGATAAAGTAGTACAAAAACAGAAAGTAATTGAAAAACCCAAATCAGCAGGGAGTGAAAACAAAATAGATCAAGTAAAACATGATGCCATTGTCAGAATCGAAGATACCTTGAAAGTTAAGGATGCCATGATTGATATTGGTGCAGAAAGTAACGATAGCAAGTCAGATGATAATGTAGAAAGAAGGATAACACGTTCTAGCACCAAAGGTTTGGGTGAATTAAAATCTCCTGAATCTTCACCGATAAAAGTACGAACGCGAAGATCTAAGAAAAACATACTGTGTGACTCTGATTCTGAGTCCGAAAAGGCTTCCAAATCTAAAAATGATAATGTTAAAATAAGGACATCTGGATCGGAAAAGAATCTAAGTCCTCTAAAAGATAAACATTCTAAGAATATAGATAGTGATGTTGATCTGGATTCAAGTTTTGGCATAGACGAATTAGAAATGTTTCATGACAACGCTGTGTCTGACAATGTTATTGATAATATTAATGCATTGATTGCAGATCTTGATAATGACATAGACACTTCTAGAAATGACACTGGTAAAAATTTCACAAAAGAAATTACTCTTGAAAATATGTTGGAAAGCATAAACAGTCCTGAGAATGATTCAAATTCGACCGATGCAAATGTTCCAAATGTACATGAAACTGCGAATACTGCTCCTAACGTGCAACATGATAAAGTGGTAGAACAAGTTTCATCACACGAGTGCATAAAGAATAAATGTGATAATGTTCCATTGACAAATATTGTTGCTTCAAAGGATATAGAATCTACAAATACCTCCTGTAAGAAAGGAGTTGATGCGAAACAAGCTGACTATTCAACTGGTGAAAGTGATGTTGGAAGTATTCGAAAAGATCCTAAAGGGTTGGATGCTTTCGTGCGATGTTATAGTAATTCTCTTATTGGAGATATAGTTTCGACTACCCATACAGATCCAAAAGCAGGCTTAAATCAATCAAAATTAAATGAACACAATATGGATAGATGTTCTACCCCGGTTAAACAACTTTTATCGCAAGAGAGCAAACAGAAACAACTTGATGATGCTTCGCTGAGAAATAATGTTGCTTTAAAAAACATAGAAACCACAGATACTTCCGGCGAAAAAGGTGTTGATAATGTTGAATGTATTAGTAAAAAAGATCCTGTAAAGTTGACTGATTTTATGCAACTTTTAAGTACGTCTGTTATTGGAGATATGGTTTCCACTACCCACACAGATCCGAAAGCAGGGGAAGACCAATCAAAATTAAACGAAAATAATACGGATAGCTGTTCTACCCCGGACAGTACTATCAATACGGATGAAAATGTTTCGGAAAAAATTGTCAAAGTAGATGGTGTAGCTGATAGTACTCACGAAGATCACAACGAAGCGAATGTTTCTTCGACAGATTCTGTAGAGCCCAAAGTTGTGGAAGAGCCTAGTACGAATCACGAGCAAATACAACCGGCAGTAGATCCCATCGGTAGTTTGTTATCCCTTCTACAAGATAAGTCTAAAATAAAAGAAGTACTTAGCATGTTAAGTGGTCAGTCAATTGATAACGAGAAAATTAAAAAGAAACTTGAAAAAATAAGCGAAATAATGTCAGATGATGAAGGAGATAGACATAATGAAGAGAAAAGGGGTCAACCAGAAGATAAAGAACAATCATCAGTTCCGGAAATAGATGAATCATCTGTTTCCAACATGGGTGAAGAAGCAGCGCTTTTAGAAGATTCAATGGACGCTGATACAAAGAGTAAAGCAGTCCACAAAAATATAGACCAGACTTCGAAAAACGAAGGAAATGTTAATAAAGAGTTGTCCATTGAAGAAGATTCGAAAGAATCTCATGACATTACAAGTCAAAAAGACGATAGCCATGAAAATATTGAAGCCGAAGAAACAGAACCAGATGCCGATGAAGAAATTCCTAAACCTAAAAAGAGAATCATGAAAAAATCCAAATATGCAAGGAAGGGTAAAGGCAAACAACTAAAAAATGTAATGACTAATGTACCGAAACGTGTTACTAGGGCAGATGCAATAACTCCAACTATACCTAAAGTAAAGAAACCATCACGAGAGTTATTAAAGTTACAAGAAGACATTAAGGAAATGTTTATACGAGATGACGTACTGAGTTCAACAGGTATCAGAATGTGTCGCATAGCGAAATTAGTTGACGATAAAAATGCAGCTGCTCCTGAAAATGAACCAGTCGTTGTTTTAGAAAAGTTTAAAAACATACCGGAAAAGAAAGAGGATCCGCCTAATCCAGATAAAGTTAAAAGGAAGAAACCAGGACCAAAACCAAAAGTAAAATTGATAGATAACTTGGCGGAAGAAGCAGATAAGCCGGATATTAACACTTCTTTGAAATTGAAAGATAAGCTAGATACTAGCTTGACTTCAAAAATAAAAGATAAACCACATATTAGCTTGTCTACTTTAAAAGCCAAACCTGGACCAAAATCAAAAACAAGACCAATGGATCGTGATCCTTATGCATTTGAAACTGACTCGGTTGAAACGACCACTGAGAAGGCAAGTGATGATGAGCTTGATTCCGATTCCGAAAGCAGTTCCGTGGCGTCTTCTAAGAGTTTCGGCAGTACCGAGTGCTTAGCTGACATCAAAAAGAAAACTAAACGCAAACGACGTGGGTGGCAAGCCGGTGTGATTAAACCAAAACATAAGAAGAAAAAACTTGAACCTAAAGCATCTGATTCCATACAAAATATAGAGGAGGAAATATCCAGAGAACTGGTACAAATTCCAGATAAAAACTGTTTTACAGATAGAACATATTGCTTCCGTAAAAATGTATCATCCTATAGTTGTCGGCTATGTTCACACACTGGTAATGAAATCGTTCATCATTACAAGAAGCAGCACCCGCATATTGAAATTCCTTTATCACGAATGGCGCCAATGACTGCCAAATTGGCCATAGAACAGTGCACAGAAATTAATTTCCAAGCTATTTGTAAAATACCTTCAGAGAAGTATGTGTGCATATTTTGCTATCAAGAATTTGCTAAGAAAGCCAAGTCAGTCCTTGAAACTTTCTTTTGGCATATTGTGAGTACGCACACTGGGGAATATAAGCAGTCCTGCACCGAATGTGTACAAGACAGTCAGTGTCCGTTTACCTTAGACATACCTTCGCCTCCTAAAGATGCAGAAGGACAATTGATCGGGTATATTTGTAAGAAATGCAATTTCACACAGATATCTCTTGAGAATATTAAAACACACGTAATCGTGCGGCACAATGACGAACAAACTGCAGTTTACACAATCAATTTATCTGTTATGTCTAAGAAAGGCCTCAATAAATTGCTCCGCCAATGTAATGCGCCTGGACCGGCTCGAGTTCTAAGAAGTTGCCGTTCAAATCAGAGTTTAACAGAGGCAAGTGATGATTGTAGTGACATTACGGAAAATAGTAGCCGCCTCAGTGAAGCGGAGTCTATAGAGCACAAAGCGAGAGAAGAGGAAACTTTAACTGAATCTAAACCAATAAATATTCAGTCGAAAATTACTTTTGAAACCGATGAAAACGCTAGCGAACCATTAGATGCGAATAATGAGGAACTTGGCGATGTGTCTATAAAAGCGGAACAAAACGAATTAGAAAACGCTGATGAAACGATTCCGAGCGAGGAACTCGAAGAGCCTAGTGAAGCTGACGATGCACCACCAGAACCAGAAGTAGAAGAAGAAGAAGAAAGTGAACAGCCCAACCAAGCTTCTAATGACATTGTAGATTATCCCCATTTCAAAATTAGCTTCACTGATTCTGGTGCTAAAGAATACATTTGCTGTATAAATCGGCAAGACAGGCACTTTAAGACTCCATTACTAATTTCTATGAAAAAGCACGTTCAAATGAAGCACTCTGAGAATTGGGACGGCTATTGTTACATGTGTAAAGTTATAGTGACTCCGCAAGGCGCGCATCGCTTTAAAGATTGCTTACAGCACTACCTCGACAAGCACATGGATAGTTTCCCTGTGTTAGAAAATGAGGTTGTTGCGCCTGAGCCGGTTAATACTAAAGAAGATGACCCTGTTTCTGAGCCGACAGAAGAGGAAGTGGAAAACATGGCTGCGACGAAACCTTATATAAACGTTCGGCCTTTATGTCAATTGATATCCAAAGCCGAAACGAATTTCCCCAAAATAGAGAGGGTGGTTAGCCTCGGAGCATTGACAGTGGAGGCCCCGCGGCCTAGTCCCACCTATCCAACCATCACAATTAACAAGCCGCCGATAGAAAAGCAGTTCAAGTACGAGGAGGCACAAGCACAAGTCATGTCGAATAAACATCGCGTGGTCCTCGACACTATGATGGCTCGCGTTAAATTGATAAGCATTTTCAAATGTGCGGGCAGATTTTGCTCGTTCACCACGAATTCCGCTGAAGATGCGTTGGTCCATGCGTCGACCCACCAACGCATCGGCGGTATAGACGCTTTGAACTGCTCGTATTGCGACTTCGATTCGACTGGGAATGCGATCGATTTGGTGATGCATGTGTTTAAGGCACACGGCAGTTGTCAGTACTCGTGTGGGCAGTGCTTCTATAGAGCTGCCGCGAGTCAGCTGGTTGGGGCGCATATGACCAGGATGCATGCATCTATGGCCCATGAAGCCGTTTTACGTACGACTACAGTGACTACTCCAGTTACTGAAGGCAGCATGCTAACTCGAACAGAAGCTGTGCAGTATTACATATGCACACACGGTGAGAATTATTTTATGCTATCATATTGAAATACCAGTTCATCATATTCATTTCAGTGGTATAATTGTACTGTAACTTTCAGAGGACGAGAATGATAAATGCAAGTTCCGAACGTACACTCCAGACAAGTTCTCTGAGCATTTACAACAAAGGCATCCAACGGCGACATCACATGCCTGTTATGTAAGCATTGCACACTTGCCCTAGTTAATGTAATTGTAATAAATTGATCTGTCCAATAACTATGACCCTAATACCCTCTTATTTATAGTCTATTGGATTTTAATCGCCCATAGACGTACTGCCGTATAAATTCATTATTTTATTTAATGACAACCATGATTCTTTTTCAGTTTTGTTCAGTCAAAGAGGCAACTCCCAATGATTTGGTAGCGCATATGAAGTCCCATGGCCTCAAGGTGTATCAGTGCACTTGGTGCGTCCACGGGGCAGACAACGAGACCGAACTGCTAGCGCACGTCTCCGCCATGCATCCTTCCAAACAACCGCAGGCTTACTTGAGGATAATCACTAATAAAGTATGTTTTAATACAGCTTCTGACTCATGCCCATTAATTTTCATTTGAAATATTATATTACGCAAGCTTTGCTGTGTGAGCTAAGCTTCAAAAATAGAAACTTCTAGTAAAACTTTCGCTTATTGATTGCAGCTTGGGTTTAAATTTGATGCAAACATTAGTCCTAGAATATGTTGGCTGTAGATTCAGCTTTAGAATGCACTTACATAAATTCATTGTAAATTATATAAATATATTATGTTACCTTTCAGGACGGTTCCAACGAGTTGAGGGTACTTCCGTTGGCGTTTTTGAACAAAACCAAAATTCTCACCGAGGACGTCGGTACTAACGGGACGAACGAGAACCCAGTGCGGGAAGCTGAGCGTTCCATTGAACTGGAAAAACTCATCGGACACGCCAATCTCATCGCAGAAGCTGCGAGTCAATCCACTGAAACAAGTCCATCCAATGACGAACCACCCAGTACTGAGGTTCCAGATCAGGTTATAGACGACATTCAGACTGATGACGTCAGTATCCCAGAGATTCAACCTGTAACTATAGAACCTCCACCCCATGTGACCCCGCCTCGCACGGCGAGCCCTCACGATATCAGTCTTCAGAAGACACCCGTCCTCAAAACTGAACCACCAGACCCGCCGAAAGAACTCCCCGATGACATTGTAGTGCTGGACAGCGACGAAGAAGACTCGAGACCGGGCGTCATAGACCTCTCAGAAGACGACGCCGCAACTTCTCAAAAATTAGGCGATCAGCACAAAAAGATTCCGGCAAATATATTGCACCGATGCCCCAATTGCAAGATCGTGTGCAAGTCCATACACGGCCTAAGGAAACACATGACGGCTTGTTTGCCTAACCTCAACAGTGGTGGCCTTACGTGCCCGCATTGCAAGTTCGTGTTCAGCGATAAATTCCGGTTGCTAAATCATTACACGATGGACCATCGCGAGGGCACTCGCAACGAATGCGGGGAGTGCGGCGCCAACTTCTTGGCTATAGCCACCGCAAAGAAACACGCCAAAGCCATACATCACGCGACCGATTTCAATATCACTCAGAGGACAGAGAACGGGATCATCTGCTTTGTCGTTAACGTCGTTAAACACCAGCGGGTGCAGCCGAAGAGGAAGTTATCCAGCAACGCCGCAGAAGCACCCGCCGCGAAACGTCGCTACTGGTCTCCGCAAGAGATCGACCAGTTGCCGATCAATCCGATCCTCGATCAGTTGGTATACTGCTCCCTATGCGAGTTCAGTACGAAAGTGCGGCTGAATATGGTGCGGCACCTGCAGATGCACGGCGCTCAGCAGCCGGTGCCGCAGACGGCGCCCGTGAACCCGGTGCCGCACCTCGAGACCAACGAGAAGCACTTCGACAAGATGGTGAACCTGGCGTCCAGCTCCATCGTGTCGCGCGCGGTGGAGCGGCCGCGGCCCGAGCTCGAGCCTGCCGCGGCGCCGCTCATCCCGCCCGAGGCCGCCTCGCGCTACCCCAAGTTCGTGCCCGAGAGGCAGCGGCTCACGTGCGGCGCGAAAGGCTGCTCCTATATATCGGTCGACGAACAGATGCTCAGAATCCACTGGGAGACTCTCCACTCCGGTACCAACGACTACCATTGCGTTCACTGCCCGCCCTACCAACATTTGGATACATCAAAACCGCTGACCTCTTCCCGAATTCTAGCACATTTGAAGATGCACGATGTTACTTTGTACGCGTGCTCATCGTGCTGCTACTATCATTTCAAGCGGGAGGCGTTGGAGAAACATCTGTCTGAAGTCCACAAAGGCGGTAAGTTGATGATAGTGAGAGAAGAGGCTAGTTCTGCCCCGCCCGCGGCCAGCCAGCCGAACGCCGCGCCTACGATGGACTTAAAGCCGTGGCAATGCGGCCTGTGCAAATTCAAGAGCATGTTGCGCCCCGCGGTGATAGATCACTGCGCGAAGTTCCACCAGTCTAAGATGCAGTTCAAATGCGCATACTGTCCGTTCAGAACGTCCGCTGTTGAGAATATCAATAAACATCAGGCGAATTCGCATCCGGGAAGGCCTGAGGATGTGTTCTATTACTATTACCGTGAGGATAGCGTGGCTGACGAGCCGGACGGCACGCCGCGCTGGCAGAAACAGCGGCAGAAGTGTGGCATTACCGAGTCCGAGATCAAAACTGAACCGTCGCCGACGCCTTCTCCGCCTGCGCCAACCACTGCTGCCTCTGTGAGCGTTGCTACGACCAGCACTATGAGTACTATATCAGTAGACCTAAACCTCGTGAAAAAGGAAGTGGATGAGGTTACTCCAGGAACGGAACTGGATATAGAAGAGCTGTGTAAAAAATTCGGACAGTTCTGTGACCCGAACGGCCTTCATTTCACTTGTCCGTTGTGCAAAGTCGGCGCCGAAGACAACCGTGAAGCTATGCAGTGCCATTTGTACGAAGAACTGAAGTATCGAAGGTAAGTGTGGTGTAATGATTGCCAATAAACTAATTGAACTCAGATGCGTTTGATGCACATTTCATTTAAACTATTTTTTTTACTGCGTTAGCTATGAAGTTTGATATACTTAAATCACATTAACTTAGTTATTTTTACTAACATCAAAATAAATTATGTTATCAATAATTAGCTTGTAAATCTCAATCATATTTAACCTCATCATCAGCCAAAAGACGTCCACTATAAACCATGTATTCGTTGCATTTTCTAGATGGGGCTGCGGACTCTGTTCTTACAAGGCGTTCCACAAGAATGGGCTCAACGACCACATCTCTTCGGAACACCGTCGGCAGTACACCGACCCTATCAAACTACCAGTGGACATCAACATGGAGAAATGGGTCACCGCCCAATTGGACCACCAGATGACCATTATAGACAAAAATAAAGTCAACCTGGCCAAACTTAAACAGGCGATTGTGAGAAATAACCCAGGACCTTCTACCCAGAAGGTGCCACCACCGGAAACTGTCACGCACGGTGAAAAGTACAGTATGAAGGAGTTAGAGGCCGCTTTCGGGCCCTTCGGAGTTCCAAGCGATATGCAATTCTGCTGCTCGAAGTGCAAATTCACTACTAAAGATGAAGGCGCCATGAAAGATCATTTGGAAAGTGAATTAACTAAAATAAGGTATTGTATTGATGCTATATAGCTCGATTAAAACTTGTATTTAGCTTTGCTGCTTTTTGTACATACATATAGTTACCAGCGACTTTGACGCTTGGATTTCGCATTTTGATATATTCCTAGCACATAGTTTCAATGAGATGCGTGCATTATCAAATATTTATCCTTCATCCTATTGCAAATATTTCTAGTTTTATTATAAGTATAGCAAACATTAAAGGCCAAATTTATATTAATTTTTTGTCAGTTTACAATGGTTTTACAAAGCATTTCTAGTGATTTGTAATGCCAGTGTAAGTCCATCATAACTTTCTATAAATTTGGGGGTATGTCTATTGCAGATGGTGTTGCAGTTTATGCACGAGTACTTTCCAGACATACCATGAGGCTCAGTTCCACGTGAAGAGTCACGCGGAGCCGGCGCGGCCCCGGGAGGCGGTCCGCGACCCGGCCCTGCGCGCCGCCTGGCTCGCCGCCGCCATACAAACCCAGAAGCAATTCATCAAAGCCGTATCCTCATCGGCCGCAACCTCGACTCCAGAAAAAAACCCACCAGAAAACGACAACTCCCTTCTAGTCGTCCGTTACGAGGAAAGCGTTATCACTCCCGAGGACACAATGCCCGTGAGGAGAAAACGAAGCGCTCCCAGCGACGCAGAGGGCCCGTCCCAGAAGAAAGGCGAAAGGTCCTGCCCGTACTGCGATTATAAGACCCGGTACAGTAACTGCCTCATGGACCATATCCCGAGGCATTTCAACCTGAAACCTTACACGTGCAGTTACTGCGATTTCAGCAGTTACAGGCAGGGTGTCATGAACCATATAGAGCGACAACATCCCGGATTCCTCGTGCGCGTTAAAAATACGGAAATTCCGCCGGAAATGATCGCGAACTTTATTAAAAAGTCGGAGGAGGAGTCTAAGCTGATATGTCTGTTTTGCGAGAAATCGATACTGGAGACTGAAGTAGAGACACATTTGCACGATAACGTCAAACCTGAATACGCCAAGAAGGGCGATGTTGTAGTCAAATGCTGCATATGCTTAGTGCTTCGTATCGACGTGAAATCTCTGCAGGAGCATCATAACACATCCCATCCGGACATACCGATCAACTACGCACTATTCAAACTGCACCACGACACGCGGGATACGAATTACTGTGGCTACTGTAACAAGGGTTTTAAATACATAAGGGATTTGAAGACTCATCACATTATGGTGCATAGTTCTTTCCCACTGAATTATACTTCAACGCCATATACCCCACAAGGCAGCGAGGAAGCCGCGCCTACCTTGAAAAGATGCGCCCGAAAGTCCACGACCAAACTACCCAACTCCAATCCAGTTGCCAAAAAATCCACAACGAAATTACCTAATTACGGCGACGAAGGATACTCTTATTACAATACGCGGCCATCATTGGAGGAGTTCGCGAATGTGACGACTCTAGTGCCCATATGCAACACTATGATGCCATTTACGTTCAAGAAACTGAAGGAATTCTTAAACGTCGACCCTAAAGTTCTCGTGAAAGACATACAAAGTGAAAGATAAGATTCCAGTGATCATTAGATTCCAAACTTTATAATAATTATGTATAGTGCGCTTATAAGGACAATTTTCCAATGAACAATATGTAGTTTGTATTCTGTAGATAAGGCCGGTTGTGGCCGTAGATGGTAGAATGTGAGATGACAAGTCTTAAAAGGTCATCAAGATTCTGCGTTTTGATATTGTCAGAAGAATTCTATATTTAAAATAGTTGTGTTGAGCAAAAATCCACCAATTACACGCTTCAATTTCTTTTTATGAGTGAATATTAAGCGGTGATTGGTGGATTTTTCTTCCCATACAGTCGGTTAACCCAATTGCGAGATTTTTCATAAGCTAGCCATATACTTTATAGTTTTATGTATTTATCTGCTTTGAATGGAGAATGTAATGGTTTGGATGCCGTCCGCTAGGGGCGCTGTCCAATTTGCCATACAAAATGATAAATACGCAGCCTAAAGTATGGGTTTCGATAGTGAAAAACTCGTTTATGGGACATATTTTGGATATATGTAGATTGAATTTTAAGAAACTAGCGAAGGTGATAAAACTTGTACTTATAATCCAGCTCACAATATACAATCTCACTAAGACAGTGCTAACATTAAATGTTATGTAAAGTTCCAAGGAGCCACATTCTGCAGTCTATGATAATCTGTGATTTTATATGTTAATTATTACTTGTTAGTTAAGTGTCTATAATGTCGATATTTTGAGCATTTACGATGTAGCGTGGATAGTATCTACATTTTATTTTGTTAATTTTGTAACCCTTGATAAGTAAATTGATACGCTCTAATGTATGTTTAATGAGTCTTCATACATTTTAGTGTCGAATTGAGAAAAAGTTTGATGATTTGTTTACAAAGGTAAGATGTGGATTCGATGTTGTAGTGTACCTTAATAGGCATGCCCAAGACGACTAATATTGGCAACTAACGCGAAAGCGAATTGTACATGATGATGATGATGATGAAGTTTGTCTTGGACGTAATATTTAAAGTGTTATAAAACTATGCCACATCGAGTCCGTATTTACCATAGAGGTTCCTGTCTATTTTTTTTATCTAGCTTTCTCCTGATCTGAGGTAGCTTATGTCACATTGCCATAAAAAAAATGCGTACCTATTCAAGTTATCGCATAGATTATAAAACTTAAGCGCGCGCAATTTCGCGGTAACCAAAATTAATCTATGGGTGAACGCTTTGACTACGATATCCCATCTATTCATATTTTCTAGGTTATAAGTTGTTTTTTTTTATTCAGTATTTTTGGAAAAGCTTAATACTGCAAAATGATCCACTAAAAAGATAACGTATTTTTCGATATTTTTGTAGACTTAAAAAACTACGTACTTTAGTTCAATTTGCGTTTTGTGCACAAGTGAATTCGTGGATTGTTGTGCGTGTCTTGTGACTTCAGCTACCAGATTGTTCTATCGAGATATTGCCATAATTCCATACTTACCATATTAATCGGCAAATAGTTAAAACAATATTAATAGATACAGTGATTGTATCCGTTTGTGATGTTTTAGATCAGACTTAGGCATAGATGATAGTTAATTTGCCAAATATTTTCCTATTCAGAAGAAATAAAGGTTTTTTTAAATGACTTTGAGTTTGATTTGGAGGAAAAATTAGGGGGCGTCCATAAATTACGTGAGGTGATTTGAGATTGTTTGACCCCCCCTCCCCCCTTGGTGAGATGTCGTGAGATTTTGCTCGACCCCCTCCCTCCCCTTCTAATCTCACGTGAGATTTTTCAAAAGCTATATTCCAGAGGAGAAACATGTTTTAAATAAATAAATAATAATATCCTGGGACATTTTTGTACACACGGTTACGTGATCCCAAACTAAGCAGAGCTTGTACTATGGAAACCAGATAACTGATATTACTACATATACTACTTTTTTATTTGTAAATACATACTTAATATACATATACACCCAGACTCCGGACATACAGACATGTTCATGCACACAAATGCATGTCCCGGGTAGGAATCGAACCTACGACCTGCAGCGTGAAAGGCACCTCCGCGCCAACCACGCTAACGGGCCCGTTTTACTTAATTTAACCCAGTTTTCTTGCAATTTTACGCAATTCTTGCGTTAAGAAACAAAATCTCACGTTTTTCTGAGACCCCCCTCTTCCCCACGTGAGATTTGATGAGATTTTGCTCGACCCCTTCCCCCCCTAAATGCGTCACGTAATTTATGGACGCCCCCTTACTGGGTTTGATTCCATGGATCCTAATTTTAATCTTATTTTTTTCCATTGCCTAGGAAGGCACACTGGCTCACAGTATGTGGTAATCGCCGCCCAAGATATCTGCAATGTAATGGCTGCGTCCACATCAGACGCATGCCGCGCCCGATCAATCGGTTTTGAAGTCCGAACGCATAACATGACTGCTCATGCGAGGCATCTAGACGCTAAATCAAACAAAGCAGTGCCGACCTGTTTAGGACAAGTAAACGATTGCGCATAGAAGTTATCAGAAGATTTTGCAACAGGCCCTTAGGGCTATATCGCACGAGGACACCAGTGGTAGCGCAACCAGTCGCTACACCAACAAAATTTATAGAGCTGTATGGAGGATATCGCACATGGTGTCCGCTTGGTAGTGCAACCAATTGGGTGGGGCTACCGATTCACCCACTGGTGGCGCCAACATTGGTGCATCGTGCGATATGGTTTTTGGTTGTTTATAATGATGCTAGTCGCTCTTGGGCCGGCTGCGTTTCTTTGATTGGTGGTGTTAGTCCTACAGGGACCCCTAATTTGTCGAATCATGTACCTATTTGACGAGACTGCGTAATCAGTAAGGTTAATTTGACAACGATGACGAGCCCGTTGGCGTAGTTGGCGTGATGGCGCCTTTCACGCTGCAGGTCGTAGGGTCGATTCCTACCCGGGACATGCATTTGTGTGCATGAACATGTCTGTATGTCCCGAGTCTGGGTGTATATGTATATTAAGTATGTATTTACAAATAAAAAAGTAGTATATGTAGTAATATCAATTATCTGAATTCCATAGTACCTACAAGCTCTGCTTAGTTTGGGATCAGGTAGCCGTGTGTAAAAAATGTCCCAGGATATTATTATTATTATTAATTACTGGGTACGGCCGGTTAGTGAGGCTCGACTTAAAGGCAATCATAGGCACCTATTTCAATACGTGGCCGCGACTCATACAGTCGGCTAAGCTAAGTTATGAATCATACTTTGGCCTATACGCGGTGCAATTTATTATTTGAGCGGAGCGAGTAGCGTGCCTATATGACGACTGCTTGGCGTAGTGGTTTGAGCATGGGTTATTTTTAATATAATATGTAGGTATGTTAGTCTTTAAGGTAATTATAATATGGGCTATCGTTGCCTGAAATAAATGGTTATTATTATTATAGGCTGCTCGGCCCACTGCATCGTAAAGGCCTATCGTAATTTGCCATGGTCTGGGTGTCACTGGGCTGGCCCCCAGTCCATTGTATGGTAGCCATAGTACAAGAGTTGCTTAGTTTGGGACCATACAATAGTGTGATAGTCTAGCGATATTACCACGCTGGCCTAGTGTGGTTGGTAGATTTCATAAGCACAAGACACGCAGGCTTCCTCACGATGTTTTCCTTCGCCGTAAGCATGTGATAATCATTATTGAAGTGATTTAGGCCCGCCGCATACATACGGAATTTTCCGTACGGAATTGCGTTTGGAAATATCGAATCGGTCATTCCGGACGCAGTAAATCCATCCAAGTGTATGGACGTATCGCGTTTGGAAACCCCAATTCGATATTTCGAAACGGAATTGCGTAGGGAAATTTATTTATTTATAATAAAATAATTAAATTAATTAAATTTTATTTATCAAAGGGGCCCTAAAAACATTATTGAAGATAGTAATAAATCTATAGGTAGTCCTATAGCTAAGCTTGCTGGTCGCCGTATGCCCGCTTTCGCTCCTATAATCAATAGCTCCCTTCATTGTTATAAAATTTAATCAATTTCAGCAATTCTTTATCTATTAAGATTTGGTTACACCTGCATGATAAGGGCCTGATTATATTCTGTGAATATAAGTGATTAAGAAATGTAGTTGTCTTGTTAGGAGTTAGTCAAGATGTGGCGGTCAGTGGCTGTGTTTTGTGTGGTTTTCGCCCTTACAAAGGGACAGAGTTCAACTGAAGTGAGTCAATGTAAGTTTATTACTATAAATATTTTTTTTAATGATTGAATTTGGATATACGGAAATGCCTAAGTACAATTGGAAATCAATAAAACGTATTTGATACCGCCTGGTAAAGATACCAAGTAGGTACCAAGATGTCTTACGCTCAGACCTTAACGTAGCCTATAGATCCTTGCAATACCAAAGGCATCGTACGTTGCTGACCTGAAGGGGAGTGGGACAGAGGGAGGCGAAGGGCTTCCGGGCTTCCGACTCTCTCACTCATCGTAGAAAACGCAGCTATAATAGCTACTTAACGCCGACTTTCTGTGAGAGGGTGGTGCTACCCCGGTCGAGCCAGCCCGTATAGCTGCAGTCAATTGGATACAGCTTGGATCTACCTCCAATACCTACCTAAAGGTGAGCATAGACTTGAGCATGCACTCGCTCGATGTTCTGTTAGAAGTAAATGCTCAAGTCTATGCTCACCTTTACATTAGGTCCACGGTATAGAAATAGTAAAAAGATGGGTAGTAGGTTAGGGGGCGTCCATAAATTACGCGAGGCATTTTTGGGGGGGAGGGGGTCGAGCAAAATCTTACCAAATCTCACGTGGGGGAGAGGGGGGGTCTCGGCAAATCTCACGTAATTTTTTTTACCGCAAGAAACAGTGCTAATTGCAAGAAAACTGGGTAATTTTTTTTTTTTAAACTAATCTTTAACTCTTTTCTTTTTAAATTAAGTAAAACATGTTTCTCCTCTAGAATATAGCTTTTGAAAAATCTATCTTGAGATTAGAGGGGGAGGGAGGGGGTCGAGCAAAATCTCACGAAATCTCACCAAGGGGGGACGGGGGGTCGAAAAATCTCTTAAAATCACCTCACGTAATTTATGGATGCCCCCTTATCTTCATACAAACGCACCGCGCGCGGCTTGTATGTACCCATCTTTCTACTATGGTATACACGGACATTTTCTCCGACCACCTCAGGGTCAAGAATGGCGTTGTGTTTCCAGGTATCAACTTCTCCGGGGAGCTGCCCATCAACACACACATCGAGGACTGCGTCACGCCGCCCTGCACGCTGCCACAACTTCAAGATGTCGTGGTGCATCTCACATTCAGAGCACGTGAGTACTTTCTTTTGATTAAATTCGTGCGGGTTCCAAGACATATTAGCTTTTCCCCGGGACTCGTCGAGGGTCAAACCTTGGCGTTATCGTTGGACACCATTGTCGATCATGGCTTACAGGAGTAACAGTGGCGGGAGTGTGCGGCGGTCCTAGTAAATGTAAGCCTACCTATTGATGCCCTTTACAAGTTTCGACACAACATTTGATCACTTTCAACTTGTATAGCAGATCGTACAGTCAGCGACGGAAGTCGCTGAATGAAAAATTTTTTTTTTTCGCTCGCTTGTACGAGCAGGTTAAGGTTACTTCGACCATACTGCCTCGTCTTACGTTTTCCCTCATAAATGTGTTAATTATAACATATAATTTCATTCGTATGAAATTTGATTTGAACAAGGAACCGTTTGAATTGAATCTTATTTGATTTTTATATCTCCTTATTTTCGTTATGGCTTCGCATTTCTCATATAGCCAGTGTCAAGTAAAATGTATAAGTATGTATATTTCCAAGTTTTTGAATGTGTCAAGCACAGAAAGGCCTCTCGATAGGCCTAAAATACCCCCCTAAACCTTTTCTACTTCCCGCCAAAAATTCTAACGTCAGTTTGCTTCTTAGATATCACTTAACTTTAAAAAAATGTCTGCCGTCGTCTTTATCTTTATTTAGCAGTTAATTTGACTACATTTTAAATTAATTCCAGCCTACACGATCCACACGATGACGACGTACGCGACGGCGTACCTCTCCCTGGGCATCATCACGGTGCCGGTGAACTACCCCCTGGACGACAACGCGGTCACGTGCAACTTCCTCGGCAACACCTACTGCCCGCTGATCCAAGGGGAGGTGGTGCAGTACACGCTCAGGATGTACATAGAGTCTTTCTTCCCTGTGGTAAGGGTCCCGCGGTTTCACCCGCAAATTATAGCCTATGTCACTCAGGAATAATGTAGCTTTCTACTGGTGAAAGAAATTTCAAAATCGGTTCAGTAGTTCAAGAGATTACTTCCTACAAACAAACTCACAAACTAACAAACTTTACCCCTAATTCTGTAGAAAGGAGGGATGCCACCTTTATTAGGGGCCATCCATAAATTACGCCAGACGCAAAGGGGGGGAGGGCAGGGGTCTACGTCTACGAAGTGTGACGAGGGGTGGGAGGGATCCTAAGTTTCGTGTCGTCACATTTCAAAATCTAATATTAAAACGCGAAATTTGAACTAGCAACGAAATATTTCAGAAATTTCGGAACTGCTAATTTAATTTATAATTTCTAGATATAAAAATGCAAAAATTATATGCGTCACACTAGGGAGGGGGGAGTCTCACAAATGTGACTAGCTGAGCTGTGACAAGGACGGGGGCGAGTCAAAAAGTCATGAAATTCGTGTGACGTAATTTATAGATGGCCCCTTAGTGCGAAAGTTAGCTTTTTATCATTGCTTACTTTGGTACATACCTACCTACTGTAACATTGTTTTGATATTATTTCAGGGCACATCAGTGACCATCGAGTTTAGAGTCGTGGACCATGCCGGCCAGAACATCCTGTGTCTGAGAGTGCCGGTGAGGATCGTCGAGGCCCTGGACGGAAGAGCGTCTACGCAAAACGCCACTCTCACGTTTGACCAACAATAGATTTGACAATTTGTATTTAAACGCCATCTAGTGCCCGACCGAAGACATTCACATCACAAATTCCACCATTCACCAGTAAAGCTGAACGTCCCCGCTAGAGGCGCTGCTGTGATATTTATAGTTCAATCACTCGTTCGGTTTTGAACTTTTGACAGCATTAGTACATACCTATGCTGTCAAAACTGCTGACAAAACCGTGTTAATAATTCTGATCATTTGCTATTGTCTCACTCAATCACACGATGTTTCTCATTCACTCACTCACTTCCGCCAATGACGTATGTCAGTCAGTTCTCAGTCACCCTGTAAAAATCTACAAAGACCTCAGCCTTAAGAAAGAGTACCTAGATTTTTACAATCGTATTCTTGTGGATTTTAAAGGCTATTAATAGATAAGTAAATAGATATCTAATTTAAACCAAGATTTTTATTTCTACCTTACCTAATAAAATTGCAGTAAGTAAGCCAAGTCCAACGTACCTACACTTAATAAAATAAAATTTAAATACGAAAAAAATAAAATTATTACATAATTATAAGTAAACATAATTGTGACCATAGTTAGCAAAGTAAAATAAAATTAAAGCAAGTAGGTATCTACCTAGATAGGTGTCTACAAGAGCAAAGGGATGATCTCAAATAAATTGGAAATTTACAAAGCGCTCATGAAACTGCAGAAGGTTCCGCGAACGGAACGAATGACTAATGAGCGACTCGTTCATTCACGTCACGTACGAACAAAATGGCTTCCATGTCTGCTCGTTCCGGGAGGGCTTATCAAAGCGTCGTCTAATGACAAACATTTGAAACTTGGAATTGTTTTAATCTTGGTTAGTTACAAAAGGTAGGTCGGTGAACATTGTCCGCTTTTCAAATCGCTTACACATATTTTTTTCCATAAAATCCGTTATTTTTCGTAATCTAAACAATTCTATCTATTATTTGCTTAGACAGTGTTCGCTAACGTTTATAAAATAAAGAGTAGGTACGTATTATCGATTTGAAAAGGTGAGAGTGTTCAGCGAAGTAAGTTGCTGACTGTACTACCTTACATGGTGCTTACCCTAGTAGTTCATTTGTCATTTCTAATATAAATGTCTGAGTAGGCCATTGATATATTATTTAGACTACCCCCTAACATTCCAATCACTAGACTTATGCTCAGCACACCATGGACCATGGCCCGTATTAATAGATCGATTTCAATATTGAGATCGAACTTGAGATGCTGTTTTGACAGATGTTCCATACATTAAACGTCAAAACTGCATCTTAAGATCGATCTCGACTTTCGAGATCGATTTAATAATACGAGCCCATAAAATGCAGCGAAATACACACATCTGGTAGTATCGCACTCGCAATTCTACCATTAACAGGCATTTTGATGCATATTATTAAGAAGATGAGGCGTATTCATATCCATGTCCATGGACTCTATTAAGTAGGACATACTATTTCGGACAGTCATAAATAGGCATAAATATCAACCTCTCTCTATGCTAAGTACACTAAATCTCTGTAGTACCTACTCTAACTTGTGAATACTCAGATAAATGAAATTACAGTTTTGAGGCGGCGCGCCTGTTTCAACCTGAAAGTGTTGAGTGTTAATTACATTTCACATGCCTACGTAAAAGCATCTCCACTGAAATTACAGCGCTACCGTTAAACAAGGATCTGGGTTGAAAATTTAAGCTATTTTTACCGCGTATGGAGACGGCACCATGTCTGTTAATTTCCAACCAATGGCTGCGTCTATATCAGGCGCATGCCGCACCCTAGCACTCGGTTTTGAAGTCGGAACGCAAAGACATAATGTCATAAAAAAAGCATGCGAGGCATCTGGACGAACCAATAGCCACGTCCAGATGTCTCACATGCCGCGCGAGGGAAATTGCCTCACGAAGTTAGACTTGCCTCGCGCGAGGCAAATGCGCGTCCTGCCTTACCTGAGCGCTGTCATTTGCCTCGCCTAATTTGGCATAGTCATGAGACAGAACGATGTCAAACGTGTCACACTGATTGCTCGGGTATACCCTTTTCTGTCTAGCTAGAGTGTCAGTTGCTTCGCCAATTGCTTCGCGCGGAATGCGACTGAGGCAAACGTCGTGCTTCGCGAGGTATGTGGGTGAGCAGCCTCGCGCGGCATGTGCATGTTGTAGATACGCCTAATTGTTCATAATTATCGTAAATTCTTGACTGATTCTGATGCGACATAGCTACCTGCCAATATTCTGTTAGCAGCTGACAATATGTGACTGCCAAGAATTAATGAAAAACAGAGAATTCACGCAGATAATATTAAATAAACTATCTTTTTCTGTTGGTTGGACTATAAATAGTACCTTGGTAAAAACCTACTTACTGTTCGTCTTTTCGTAATTTGCCCTGGTCTGGGGGTAAGCCCAGTGACACCCAGACCAGGGCAAATTACCAAGGTACTATTTATAAATAGTACCTTGGTATCACATAATACACATACTGGGTATCACATTAGTAGTTCCCACATAAAATATTATTAAATTATATTCAAAGGTATTACCACGGGATTGCTTTTTTATTTTGACAATTTCAACTTTACGCCTACAAAGATACCGCTAAAAACACCGACACCGAAGCGATGTTGCTACGCTTGTACTTACAGATGAGGTCGGTAGACGTTTATAAAGGCTGTTGTGTTTCGTTTAGTCTATGTCCGCATTTAATTTTTCGGAAAATTTGTAATTTTGGACTAGCAGGGGTCGTGTTTTAATTTATTGTCACTATGTCGTCACCACCCTGTATAACGGTAGCCATAGTATACGCATTGTTTAGTTTGGGACATACAGTTAGTGTGTAAGTCTGGCGATATTTACTTTATATTTTATTACTACTTAATATTCCCTACTGCCTATTTTTCCGTGAAATAGCTACCAAATCCTTATAGCACTGTTAGAACTACCGCAGCGTTATAAAAAGCTCGTGTCCTCTTTAATATCACACTACGGGCGTATCGGCATGTTCGTGTAATCTTTATGATCTATTCCCGGCTCGAGTGGGTGTCCCCGCCTGCATATCGTATATAACGACCCTTGTAGGGCTACCTATAGCAGCTTTACACCCTGCAGGTATGTATATACTTTTACATACCTTCTTACATACTTTTTATTGGGGGTAGAGCCAAGCTGTAGGCAATTGCCTGCAGCTCATATACGGGCTGGCTCAACCGGGTTAGTACCACCCTCCGCTGCGTTTCGTACGATGAGTGAGAGAGCCGGAAGCAAGGTCAGGTAGAGATGGGTGACCATTTAGTGGCATTTGAATTGAGCGTCTCCGTGCTTCGGAGGGCACGTAAAGGTCGGTCCCGGTTGTTGTCATCTAGGCAGCAGTCTGAGGCCTTCGGGCGGCTTGAACAACTTTAACACTAGGTTGGCCACTAACCATACGATAAGAAGAAGAATATCATACTTAGCAAGTAGGTAGTAGTTCCACTATTATAATAAACCCTATTCTATCGTACGTTCTTACATCGCAATTCCTAAACTTGAGATAACCGCACATGCAGCGAAATTCACATTTCTGAAATCGCATCCGCAATTCGACAATCAATAAAGGCATTGTAATATGAAAAAAAAAAAAAAAAAAAAACAATTTCGCTGCATGTGCGGTTATCTCAAGTCACACTTCTGAAATTCACACTCACACTTCTGAAATCGCATTCGCAATTCGACAATGAATAAAGGCATTGTAATGTGAGTAGATAAAATATCTGCTAAAATTATACATCAATGCTCAAAACTCATTTCGCGAGCTTATTGAAGAAAAACGTTCTGTTACAAACCATTTAGGAATCACCCCGAGGGAAAATCGCGTATTTTTGGTAACGTACCTACGGTAGCCCTGCATGTCACATGTAGGTCGAGGGATAATCTTACGCATCGATCATAATTTACACTTACGACACTACAACGGCGGTGGAATATTGATAATATCGGTTTTTAACATCGCACCACGTTTACGTGTGCTGTGAACCAGAGATAGGTACCGGTACCTGAAGCAATTTTTTTTTGTCCTTTCTTTTTGTCATAAAATAGAGTAACTTAAACCCTTTAAAGATAGTTGCGTAAACCCCATACATATTTAAGTACTAACTTATCCTAGTGGATGAGATCGCTTTGTAACCGAGAGATTTCAAATTTATTCAGAGAGAATTCAAAATATATTGGTAATTTAAAAAAAACAGCCAAGTGCGTATCAAGCCACGTACTAGGTATGGAGGGTTCCGTAGACATTTGAATAACGAAAACTTGTTTTTAGGTAGCTAAGAGTTACCTACCTACACATTGTTTAAATTTTTAGAGGTTAACATCTCGCAAATGGTATGGTTGTTTGAGGGACGGGTGACGGATTGTGATCGACAAAGGTATTTCTGAACTTAGCAAATTTAATCAACTTTCGTCAAAAACAATAGAAGTTATGGCACTGTGACAGACTGGGACGGACGGTCTGGATGATCATAAGGGTTCCTCTTAGGGCCTGCGGAACCCTAATGATAACCTTTATTCGTGATGGTTAGGTAAATGTTAACGTAAAAGTAGGGATAGGTACCTATCTACCTCAAGCTTAACGTTTAACAGATAGCTGTTTTTAATTGTATCCATTGAGGTTCAATCTGCGTCAGTCTTTACGGGAGCATTCATCTCCCGGAACGTATTAGGTGATTTCACTCGAGCCACACCCGTTCCAATTGATCGCAGTCTTAAGTCTATAATTTTATTACATTTCGTTTGCTCAGGAGTTTATTTTTTGTAAAATACCCGATTAATTTTATTGTTACAAAGTGGTGCCGATTCTTTTGGTTACGACGCTTTACTAAGCCGTCCTTTTCCAGAGGTAAATTTCAGAAACGGCCTTTTCGTATCTTGCCCTGAGAGCCTACTCTGTTTCAAACGAAAACGAAAATTGTTTGACGTTTAGATTCGACGACGACGAAAACGTCAAACAATTTTCGTTCGTAAGAAATGTCGGAATCAATCAGAACCGTAGTAGGAAATACGCGAATTTCGTCCGAAATTTCGTTTTCGTTTGAAACAGAGTAGGCCCTCTGGTCTGGGTGTCCATGGGATCGCCCACAGTTCTTTATACGGTACCTACCTATGTACCAGCTTTGCTTAGTTTGGGACCATACAGTTAGTGTGAATAAAATAAAATAACATTTATTTGCCATAAAGTTAAAAGTTCACTTACAAAATTCAATTCAATTAACTTAGGTAGGTACTACTAAATAGATAGGTAGATAGATAGATAGATAACTCTTTATTAATCCACCACTAGAAAACAAACATTTATGAATTATTACATAAATTACACAGAAAATGGAAAATGGGCGGCCTTATCACTAAAAGTGATCTCTACCAGGCAACCTTAGGATGGAGAGGATCTAAAGAAAAATAATAGGGGGTATATTTACATAAATTAACTAGGTAGGTAGGTACATAATGAATTTTAATAGCTACTAGATACAGTAGAATATGAAAACGTTAGTTTTTTTTAGTCTAGCGATATTTATTTGCTATGTTTCTCTGGAGTCCCCTTTTATAAAAAAATGCGAGTAAAAAATAGCGAAACTAGCACGCGTATCCCGCAATCGTTCACGCATTATCCGGTTATTCCCGTTTTTACCCGGTCCCGGGTGGCCATGCCACCTGGCTCCGAATAATGCCGCCAATTTCCCGCCACTTCGCACCGAGATTCCGGATAAGGGAAGCACCGCTTAGTGTAAAATATCACTGGCTATAGTCGAGGAAACTCGCATATTACTACAGTGATGGCGAATTTCATGATGTGAATAGAAAATATGGATACACACAAAGAAATTGTAATATAAGGGTCATTCCTGCAAACCAGATTCTCGCCGTGATTTTCGTGGTAATTTTAGTTTTTGTGAATTTTAGATAATTTATATTAATAACATAATATAGCCTTTTATACAAGTTCAAAGGTCTATCGCTTTTGTAAATCTGATGATAACTTTGGACAGAATTCAAGGTTGAAGAAAATGGTGCCACGTAACTCATGCAGTACCACACGAAACTCACGCAGTAAATTCCGGGGTATTTAATACGCATTATTTATGTACTTTACTATATATTTTACTTTCTTTATGGTTGCTGGGACTTGTGTTTAATAACAAGAGAATATAAAAGCACAATTTCTGCTTCTGTATGAATATAAAAGACAAAATATGGGAAAAAATCTAACATAAACTTGTGAGCTGGTTGTACTTGATTCCAATGATATTTTCCTTGATTTCTACAAGGTCTGTGTGATATACTACTCCAGATGTCACTTGCAAGCTATTTAACATAGAGTTCCGTTCGTTTTACCAGAGACCACACTCCCAAAAGATGTGATATGCAAATTGTTTGTGATCGTTATGCGGCGTCGGCCATTGTTATAGAGGTGAAGAAACTAATTTGAAATAGAATAATTTAGGTACTCCAAAAGATGTATCGTCTTGTGAAAATTTGAGCCACACTGTGGTCCACCTCTAGCCATGTCCTCTCTAGATGCTCACAAACGCATAGAAATAATTTCACGGAGGTGGCGGCCCTAGTTGTTATATCCCATCTGGACTGCCATTTGTTCAGACATCTTCGTAAACGACAGAATTCTAAAGCAATCTCGCATTTTAAGGAACTCTGTATTCATGTTTTATCGAGGAGAAAAGTACATGACCGTGCGTCTCTGACTCTTCACCTGGGAGCATTCTCGCAAATACAAGCAGGACCTCAATCAATCCAGCTTTAGGACCAACTAGAGTTCGAAACCGATCCAATTGCCAAAGATGTCAGACAGGGAGACGTTCCATCTTCGAAATTATGATGATGAATTATATCTATTACCTTCCCCACTGGAAAAGGTAAAGCATCGATGCTAATGGCGAGTATAGGTATACTTGTTAGCACTTTCAATTTGCTGATGATATCCTGGTCTGGACTGGAGGATCTCAGCTCTATGTTCTCAATAGAGCTTCCCGTCAGGTGTATCTTAAAATTAAATAGACAAGAGGAATGTTCTTGCGGCTCTTCTCAATGAAAGCAATACGCTAAAATGTTTATGTTAACGATTTATAAGTACTACCTAGGTATGAGTTTTGTCAAGAATAAAATCCAGATTAAAGCAGGACCCGATAAACAAATAAAATCGCCCACAAAATTATTAAATTAAATTATTTTGATGCGTTGCGGGTTTAGTTTATCCTCTCTCTCTTCCTGACTATGTATCGCACATGGTGGTGGGGTCAGCCTTCCTAGGCTTTTCCTTCCACTTCGCTCTATTCTCGACATCGTCTTCGTATATCTGACACTCTTTCATGTCCTTTACAGCTTTCCATCTTGTTTTGGGTCTGCCTTGAGGTCTTGGGCTGGGAATGGAAAGTTGTAGTGCTAAGTTCCCTACGTATTCAGGCGGCCTCCTGTTCACGTGACCATACCATCGCAGCCTACTCTTTTGCATCTTGTGGGTGATATCTCACACGCCCAGGCTTCCTCGCACGTACTCGTTACAGATTTTATCAAGCCTGATAACGCCACATATCCACCTCAACATTTTCATTTCAGCAACTTGAATGGTATGCACGTTCTTTTGGGTTATGGCCCACGTTTCGCTGCCATACATGAGGACTAGTCTTATGACGGTCTTATATACCATGCCCTTTAGTTTAACAGGCATTCTTTTATCGCATGTAACACCATTTACTTCTCGCCATTTTAGCCACGCTGCAGCTATTCGGTGCTGAATTTTGCATTCTACGTTCCCGGAATTGTACATCATACTCCCCAGGTACTGCTATTGATTGCACAAAGGGACCAATTGCCCATCGATGGGAATCGAACTGCTGTCGCTTGGACCTAGTTCGTTAAAGCAAATAAATTGGGTCTTTGCTACACTCAGCACAAGGCCACGGCTTGCAACTTATGTTTCCAAGATAAAAGTGCTTGTTGTAACTATCTATCTTGCACCCTTATACATTTCGGCAACGTTGTTGATGTATTGTTTGGGGACATTATTCTTCCGAAGGCTCCACCAGATTGTGTCTCTTGGGACCCTATCATCAAATGCCTTTTCCATGTCCAAGAATGCAACATACAATGGTCGGTTTTTGGAGTGATATTCATCAGCAATCGTTTTCAGAGCAAACATCGGATCGGTGGTCGATAGGCCAGTTACGACGTGCGGGTTTAGTTTATATTAATAAAAAAAATGATATTTTTGAATTTTGTTCTTGAGTTTCCTGGACAAATCACTAGGTAAGACGGTCACATCCATAAGCAATTAATAATGCAATGAGATGGCAGTATGGAGCAAATGCGATCAACGCTGAGCTTTACGATGGACATAAACAAATAGCGAACACATGGACATAAACAAATAGCGAAGCATTGTGAGACAAAACAATCATTCCGCGACGGGCAAATCATGAGCGTCAGCAATGATGATCGCTGGGTGAGGGATACAACCAGTGTCTGATGCCAATATGTACTTCATATGGCACTGAGACGTGTTCATCAAATGAAAAGTCCTACGGAAAATGAGATTCGTGGTAATTTCATGAGATTCGTGGAGAAATTGCCACGAATCTCATGCCACGAAACTCGTCAAATTAAACATATTTCACTATTATTCTTACACTTCAAAATGTAGTACAAATTAAAGAACACTAAATCATACTTCGACAGCTAAGTAATACGTATTAAAAACCCCAGTATCTAAAGTGACTGCAAACAACAATAAATTTTGTCCACAAAACTCCGGTACATCGGCAAGAAAACATGTTTTTTGGACTTTGATATCCTATATCTCATCGCGGAGGGATACACCCTCGATCATCTCTCTGCTGGACTGCCTCGACATGACTGCCTGTCCGTAGTAACACAAAACAAGACCATAAATCGTTTCATCGTAGACTTATACATCATTTAGTCATGCGCCGTAAAAATGTGCACAAACGTGTGACCAACACAAATAGCTGTTTATTATTTAAACTAAACAATAAAATATATTAAATTTGTAATCAATAAAAAGACTATATTTTTACAAATTTTTTGATGTCTATAACACGATCCTAACACCATTTACCGAAAAGTTAAACGCTATTGTTTCATGAAAGTGAAGCGTGTGACACAGCGAGAACGGCTAATTTGACCCCGATTTTGGTTTTCAAATGAAGTTTGGGTGTATAATTTATTTATTTATGAAATAAAAATTATGTTTTCCAAATAGACAAATGTAGTAAGAAACTAGAAAAATATACTTTTAATCGGCATCTCTGATAAGACCAGAGATAAGACTGTGTGACCGCTAAAATCGAATTCGCAGGAATCACCCATAAAAGTTAGCATAGTCACATAAAGGCGTGACCTGCGGGGGTAATAGCGACACTATGCAACATTGCAGCAATTCTGCAAAAGCAATTCATTTTTCAGAGCAGAATCCACTTTTCCCCGAAACGGTCACGAGTGGCGTATGTGTGACAATTTCACAGAAATCTAGCCGAATTGCTAAGGATTCTTCAGAAAATCAGGAAAATTAATTGCATTGGCAATGTTGCATAGCGACGCTATTACCTTTGGGTATAACTGTAAAGTGGGAGTAGGCATGCACAGCTTTCTAGGCTAATTCTTATTTTTTTTTTGTTTATTTAAATACCTAATTTGGTTTTTTTGTTCACTATGTGTTAATGCCTGCCTGCTCACACAGCGTTGCTGTTTGAAAATGTATAAGTACAATTATTCTTTTGAAAAGAGTAACCATTGAGTTTCTTGCCGGCTCTTCTCAATGGAAGCAACATTACGAACCGGTGGTAATGCTAAAATATTGTTTATCTTGACTATTTATAAACGCTTTATTGAGCTTACATGAATAAAAAACTTTTGATTTGATTTGATTTGAATTAGCCCCCCTTGTCGCCGCAGAGGTGACCCCACGACATTCAGACATTGTACGAGACACATTGGCCGTTTTTCGATTACACGGCACGGCACCGGCGACGGCATGGCGGCAGCTTTTTCATTGGTCAGTGACCCGTTGTCATTGGTTACTGACCAGTGAAAACCCCGCAAATAGCTGTCACTGTGCCGTCGCCGGTGCCGTGCCGTGTAATCGAAAAACGGCCATTGATTAAAAATGGTGTTTTACGTTTTACAGCATTTAATTTTCGAAGTGCGTCTTTAGCTCAGACGTCAAAATGACTGTGCCACCGCTCGGCGCTTTTGGGGGCCGCCAAATAGGAACCTAGGTTTAATTAACTCTTCATTTATTCCCAGATTGAAATTCAAATTCTATAGAAGGTAGGTAGGTACCAATTAGAAAGCCTGTCTTTGCCGCGAAATCTTTGTGACAGCACTGCGTGATCCACCGAGCTTCATTTCAATTTACTTTTTGGAACAAAAAACTATTGGGAAGCCGAAGCGATGTGTAGGGACACGTATTTCCCATTTGACGCCTTTAAAACCGGCTGCTGGCAGTATTTCGGGAGTCTATTCATTCATCAACGTAGTACGCAGACCGCAGCGGCGGTAGCCATTTTGAATCTGTTTGAACGGTGTTGCCATGTAACAATGGGGCATTAGGTACATAAGTTTTCACATTTTGGGTAAGCATCAAAGACAATTACTGAGAAAAAGACGGGACTATCCAAAATATTTTGTCCTACTAAATTGAGTCCATGGGCAGTCCTTCAGAACGTCCTTCGCATTTCGGTATTGTCGATACGGCATTATTAATTCCACTTTTAAGTGTTACCTATTCAATAAATTAAAGAAGTGGTGTGATGACACACTAGTTGCCGATACACTCTAGGGTCTGTTAAGGCATGTTCACCCGGTCCGGCATTGGAATTGCCAAATTGTAATTTTTACATAATAACGTACGTTTTATTTATTGAGCTATGCTTGGCTAAACTAAGTTTCATACAACTAAGAAAATCTTTACTTATTGACCTACTTATCAAACCAAATAATCCTTCGTTTTTTATTCAATTTATATAAACTTCCTAATTTATAATCACAATTCTTCATGCTGGCAATACCGATCGGTCGCCATTTTGGCGCGCGTGGCGACTGACAGCGGGTCCCGAACAGATGGATGGATGCGTTCGCAAATTTCCAGGCGGATGACAAATTTTCCGCGACACAGCCGGCGCGTAGAGTCCCATGATGCAATCAAATAATGACAGGCAACCACTTGGAGACTGATGAACGGTGACAAGGATGTTTCTGTAACGATGTAGGTAATTACAGCCCCCTTACAATTAAGTAGGTACCTCTATTGTGAATCGGCTGCAGACCTAACATGAATCGTTACCCTAATATTAGGTATACCTTTCTGGTAGAAACATTATGTGCTACCCAGTTCTCTGTCCATACTACAGTATCTAACTAAATGCTTTAGACCGCCCAATTTATATAGAGATTAACCAGTTTACAATGGTTTTTCAAAGCATTTCTAGTGACAAAAGTGATTTGTAATGCCTGTGTAAGTCCATCATAAGTTTCTATAAACTTGCGGTACATCAATAAAAGGCTGGCAGAAAATTATCTGTTCCCATTGATTTATTATTTTCACAGATAGGGTACCTCTTGAAGTGTATTGTAACTTGTACCTAACGTTGAAATGACCAGCTGGCCTACTCCGAAATACGAACCTAACGTTTCGGCTGACGGATTGTCGTGATTTGACATTTCTTCTTTCGTTTTTCTCTACGATTTGACATTGTTTTGATCGTAAATCGAATCCGTACTTCGGACGATCCGTCAGCGACGTATTTCGGAGTAACCCCCCAGACTTGTGCTATCGCACCACTACATGCAGAGAAATTCACACATCGCACTCGCAATTCGACAATCAACGTTTTGATGAGTATTCATCGGAATTGAGCTGTATTTGCAACACCGATAAGTTTTCAACATTATTTTCCGCAAACGACTGAGTCGCATTATGTCCATGGACTCCATTTAGTAGGACATACTATTGTGGATAAAAGCTGCTTGCTCTGATAACGGCCTTGTCAAGTTTTCTACATTTCCACATGCTCCACAGTCCATACATAAAGTATAGTAAACAAGCCCGCCAAACTTAGATTTGTGCCGAATTTCCGTAGTTGAAAATAAAATTTGCGGAGCACCCCGCTTTTTGCTTCGGACTTTTGTGCAAAATAAAAGCTCGGGGAAAGTTTTTTTCGTTCACGTTTCACCGTCAGTCGCAGTATGAGTACGAGTTTAGTATACTAAATGTGTACGTAACGTATATGAGGTTCTTTCCGGCGGAAAATTCGTTTTGGATAGTAGCAAGTTTGTGATACAAATAGAGGGCAATTTTTTGTTGCAATAGATATGATGATAAGTATTCTAACATCGCAATCAAAAAATTGTGTTCAATGGTGACTAGGTACATGCAGCGAAATTCACACATACATACCTGTTATCGCACTTATATACATAAGAAGACTATTCACCAGAAGATGAGCCGTATTAGCAATACCAGCATGTCTCCAACATTATTTTCCTCGAGCGAATGAGTCGTACTGTGTCCGTGGACTCCATTTAGTAGGACAAACAATTTTGAACAGCCAGGTTTTTCTTAATAACATTGCCTCAATATATTTGAGTGCTTGTTACTTGTAATTGGTTTAGGTGGACGTATTCGCTCCGTGTGCAAAATCCTGCCCGATTTAAAGCCATGCCAAAAAGTGTTCCCGAATGACAGCCTGCGGTCCAGACACGGGGCGTTTCGACTGACGTTATGACACCCTAGGGTATGTACTCCAGGGTCGAATCCCGTTTAAGTTGTTTACATTAGAAACATATACATCTAACATATACAATATACACACATAAAAACATATACCTAACTTATGGTCTGATGTTTTTGATATATTGAGGGATCTGATATATTGAGGGATCTGATCTGATCTTTTTGATCTTAGTAGATATATCTATGAAACAACGCGTGGAAATTTGCGTGGGATGGCGCGGGTGAGGGGGTTAAGATTTGCGTGGCATCTATCTACAGATAAATAGCAGAACTACTCGCTTCGTTTTATGTCGATGTTAGTACGGTTTAACTTTTTGCACTAGATGTCACTAAGTGTAGGTTGATGAAAATGACGTACAAAGGGACGCCATCTAGTGTCGAATAGTAGAATTATATTTGGGATGCGAACGTTGGCAAGACGTCTGCACAGGACGAACGCCAACAGCACACTGACTTAAGCTACGCCTACTGTGATGACGTCAGCGGCCGAGTTGTGCGATGTCTGAGCAACGCGGCCGAGTTGCTTAGACCCAGTCCTTCTTTAGTATTAGGTTCATGGTCCGTATACAGCGCAGTTGCTAACAATATTGTATACACGTCGGATGACGTATTTTCATTCGTATTTCAGCACAATGCATTGTCAGGGAAGAAATATTCATGTCGGGATCAGTGTTACACCGAAGCGTAACGAAATATTTCATGTTATTGAGGAACTCAACATAAACTCTGTGGTAATGCACTATAGTCGGTCCAAATACTCGTGGCACGCGAGGCCATAAAACGTTCCCGGTGTAGGGCATACTGCGCGCTCTCTTGCACTTATGGGCCCGCCCATAATCCTATAAGTGCAAGGGAGCGCGCAATTCGGTCCTGGACCTATACCACCACCTCTTATAGCAGTATTATTTTAACCTTACAGCGACTTTTTGTAATTTGACGTCCCTTGTTATCGACAATAAGGGTCATGACGTTACAAAAAGTCGCCGTAAGGTTAAAATAATACTGCTATAAGAGGTGGTGGTAGGGCCCTTGGTTGTTATCATCTAGGCTGCAGTCTTTAAGCCTTGTCAGGGGACTTCGGGTGGCTTGAACAACTGTGACACCACTGCCACTAACCATTCGATAAAAAAAAGAATTCGGCTTCGGTGTGACATGCGCCCACGTCATGGCCCCAGTAAATATCATGCATTTCTATAAAGGAAGACATTTTTCGCCGTCTCTTTGTCGGCCCCGTGTGTGTTCAAGCGTAATGATACCGCCTAACGACTACAATAGGTACCGGTTAAGTTAACCGTAGTTACCATGAGTTTTAATGCTTGTTAGACGAGCGTTTACGAAAAATGTAGGTTACCTAAGTAGGCATACCTAAAATGTGGTTAACTATCAATTAACTAATACAAATAAGACGACCGCTTGGCGCAGTGTTTCAAGCGTTGGCCGCTCGGCTCACTGCATCGGGTGGTTGCGGGTTCGATTTCCACCAGAGGCAAAATTCGGAATCGGCCTTTTCGTAATTTACCCTGGTCTGGGTGTCGCTGGGATCGCCCCCAGTCCATTTTATGGTAGCCATAGTACAAGCGTTGCTAGTTTGGGACCATACAGTTGGTATGTATCTAAGTCTGGTGATATTATTTAGGTAATATATTATTATAATTAGTGGGCCAATGATAATGTAGTAAACAACGCTACAATGTAGGTAAGTATATTTATTTTTATATGTATTGTATATCGGGTCTATAATATAAAGTATCATTGCTTCGCCTAGTCCTACGCTATTTTTATTTAAATTTCAAAGCCTCCATCGCTGTAATTGGAAAGGGTAGCGTCAGTAGGAAGCCGAGGGTGACCCATGTCGTGACCCCTTCCCCGAGGCGAACCGACAGCTCGCAATAACACAAAAATGTTATCTTCAAAAATGCCAATTTTAATTATGCTAGTATATTTCGAGGGGTTCTTGATAAGGGTTAAAAAAGCCACAGAGATTTTTATAAACTGAGATAGAGTTATCACTCAAGCATGCAAGCGTACAGCGCACCCTGGTGTTATGTAAATGCATCAATTCAGGAAATAAGAAATAACAAAATGTGTATATTTGTGAGGATACGAATCCGTGTTGACCGATCTAGATAGGACGTCTTTGGCCCGTATTAATAAATCGATCTCAAGATTGAGATCGAACTTGAGATGCATTTATTAATACGAGCCAAAGGCCTTTGACCACTGAGCTATCTTGGCGAAAAATAAGTCAAAAGAAAACTTGCTTCTCTAGCTGCTTGAGTGACATAGATACTACTGACATCTATTGACATGTAAATCAAACTCTTAATGAATAAGGCAAAATGTTCTAAATTGTAGGGCCGTGGCCGTTGAACCCTCAAAATAAGGGCTTGTTATAATTAATTACGCAAATGAATAAGGTTTAAAATAGTTGTCTATTTAGGGCACATTTTTCTGGTTAAATGTATTTGTTTTGATCATTAATTTAAAAAGAGAAGCAATTAATTTTGGCTAATTATTCAGTTAAGGGTCTGTGTTATTTTAAATTAGGGGTTTTTACTTTTTATACAAAAAAACTAAGTATGCCCGCGATTTCGTACCCGTGCAATTTTAACACAAAATGCTTATTATTAACGTTTGCTAAAACAAAAGTAGCCTAAGTTACTCTTTATAACATCAGCTATCTGCCAGTGGAAGTCCCGCCAAAATCAGTCCAGCCGTTTCGGAGTTTGCCGGAACAAACAGACAAAAATACATTTTTTTTGGTACAAGTACTGTACATACCTTCATATTTAGTAAAAAGCTGTTATTTTGTCATTACAAACAGACACTTCAATTTTATTTATTTGTATCGATATAATTTTTCTTATTTCATTGAATTAATTGATTAAAACACTGTAAGTACCCATAGTTCTACAACTCCATATTATATGCCAGGAGTTTTATTTACTAAAGCCCGTCACATATATACGGAATTTTCCGTACGGAATTGCGTTTCGAAACATCGAATCGGGGATTCCGAACGCAGTAAATTCATTCAAATGTATGGACGTATCGCGTTCGGAAACCCTGATTCGATATTTCGAAACGGGATTCCGATTCGGAATTCCGATTGTATGTGGCAGGCTTTAAGTAGTTAAGTCATAGTGTCCGGACTAAATTGTGTTTTGTACATAAATATCTAGATAATATTATTACCTGAGCTACTACCTAGCTAGTGCGTGTGGTTTCCTACATCTAAAGCCTCCTGAATCTGCATCCCCAGACATTAATCTCACCTAATGCTCAGAACCTTGTGTAAGGTGGTAAGGTAGCCACTCTATTAGGGCTTGTCCAGACAAGACGGCTTAGTATTAAGGATCTTGCCGAGGACTTTGTGGGAACAGCACTAGTAACAAAGCCGGCCGTGACAAGATGAAATGCGAGATAAATCTATTTTGTCTCATTTTCTCATATGCATTAAGTAAGAGAGAGCGACTCAGTGCGACATAATGAGTGACAAAGGTCCTGTATTTGCGCATGTGCTAGCCATTCTGAAATGTAAACTTCAATTAGGTATGTTATCCTAAGTATTTTTAATAAGCTAACATCACGTAAGGGCCTCCGCAGATTTGCTACTTTTAGCATCGGCGACCGGCGATTTTATGACGTATCGATGCTGCGTCGCGTTTCTTCGAGCGCGAACGAGCGAGACGCAGCATCAAAATCGCCGATCGCCGATGCTAAAAGTAGCAAGTCTGTGGAGGCCCTTAGGGTTTGTTTTTGCTGTAAAGTTGGTGTAAAGTGGGGGTAGGCATTCTAGGCGAGCTTTCTATTAAAATACCTAAATCTGAGTGAATTATTTTGATAATTAGTAGCATTAGTAGGTACTAATTATCGCCAAAATAGCTTCCTTTATCGCGCTTGTACCAAGTACAATATGTTGTCACTGGATGCCGATCTAGACATTTCCGGTTGCTGCCTATCTAAAATGAGACTTAAACTTAATTCACATTTCCTAATGGGCAGGTAGTATTTCACTGTATGATGTGTGCTGTCCCTTTCACGGTTTTATATATTTTATTTTTTATTCTTAATGTTCTTATTCTGCATTGAGCTTGTTTCTTCTTCATTATATTTTTCTTTGTATACTTCAGTCTGTTTAAGTTGGTAAGCATAGTTTTAATGGTGGTGGTATTGGTTCACTTGTTTCCCTTTCTTTTTATCTAATATTTTACTATCTGTGGAGACTTGTAAATGGCTTTGTATTGTTATTCTTCTCTATCTACTGTATCTTTTTAGCTGTTAGTCTTCCTTAAAACTAAATAAATAAATAAATATTGAGTTAAATGGTGATCACAAATATAGTCGTTGCAATGTTAAGAGGTACCATATCTGCTTAAATAGTACATCAATACTATACTTGCTGTTTTTAATTTTGACAGTTCTCTTTACGTTCAATAGCACAGGCACTTATAATTGGTATTAGCACTATTTTTGACGATCATCATTATTGCTGTCCACTGCTGGACATAGGCCTAACCCAATGCACGCCACTGAGCTAGGTCTTCAGCTCGTTGCATCCAGCTTTTGCCAGCCACCTTCCGCAGGTCCTCACTCTACCTGGCCGCAGGCTTGAGGCCCTTGACTACTCATGGTCTGCACTCAAGAACTCGTCTACTCCAATGGTTGTCGGATCTACTGATAACGTTATATCACACATACACATACATATACTCACGCCTGTATCCCAAGGGTGTAGGCAGAGACTATTGATTGCCACGTGCTACGATTCTGACACACCTCTTTTGCTTCATCCACATTCATACATCTTCTCATGCACTGCCGTCGGTTGAGGGTGCTACGGACTTGACCTTTCTGGAAGAGACCATTGATTTGGCCGTGAAAAGTTCTCCTTGGGCGCCCTCTTCCGACGCATGCACTTACTTTCGCTCCGTATATCTCTTTCGTCAATGGACTTTCACGACGACGACGTCGACGTTATATCGTTACACATAATAACACCTTTGTGACCGTACCTTCAGTGAAGCTAAGGCCACCTAAAGCCTCGGCTATCTGGAGCTCTCGGCTTTAACGAATCACGTGAGATTTTGAAATTCAGACATCGTTGAAGTAGCTCGGTTGAATTTTACTAGAGTGTATGTGGATAGGAAAACTCGTAGCGTAATTGGATGAATCTTGAATGTAGCTTGCAATCTTTGAACTTATTTGAAACGTATGTTTGGAATTTTTAAGTTCGCCTTTTTTTGGAAACTATTAATTTTTGAGCTTTATTGAAAGCGTCTCTGGATAAAAGGTAAGAAGATCCCTACTTTTGGTAAGTGTCTAGATAAATAACGTCATGCACGTTTCTTTTTTAAATCAATGCCTGTGTGGTCCACAATATTTTGGAACAATTATCTAGTTTTATTTTACTAGATAATTACTATAATAACTAGACAATTGTTCCAAAATATTGTGGATCTTACATGCCCTATATCTTAATTGGGTCACGGATAGATAAGTTCGGAATAGTTTTACGAGACGCCGATCATAAGCTGTCAATACAGTATCATCAAAAAAAAGTTATTTTGTTGGTCGATACAACTATGTAGTCTGGCTAGTTTGTTGTAACATAATATAATGTGTGCGCTATTATATAGTTGAGGAAAGCTTCGCGAAATTGTCTGTATTTTTGTAAAGAACTCGAAACAAAGCATTGAAAATCTGAATAATTTCCTAAGTCCCATGTTGGGCGCCATGATAAAAACATTACAAAAAGCAAAATCGCATCATGTATTATTGACTGCCAGCGGTTGTAAAACATGAGATGAGATACTGAACTCTATTGGCTTTAAAAATAAAGTAAAGATAGCTATATCAACAAAACAGTACGTAGATTTTATCTTACTGGAAATCCTGATGCAGTGTTAAAATGCAATGTACTTTCTATAAACTACGTATGAGTACGTGCATCCCCTTTTCTCTTGCTGGTACCAAATGAGAGAAAGCGGGACGCTGTGTTACAGATTTTCTCTTCATTCGACGTTACCAGTCTGTTTGCATTTGCAAGCCTGAAGGGTGGTTTTCATTTGTTTTTTTGCCCTTGGATTGGCTTTTATTAGTGTCCATTCTTGTCTAGAGGCAGTGCACGGTTAAGAGGAGGGTTCGAAATTTGGTTGATTTTCTATTCTACTTTTTCTTTAAGTAAGTATGTGGACTAGGAATCTTATATTTAGATGTATGATTTTTGACTATATTATCTTGAGTATCTTTAAATCCAAATCACGATTTGATGAAATTTTCTCGATAAAATTTTTTTATGAAATGAGCTCTAATTATTTACAATTTTCCTTGCTACCACGATGTTTTTACGATTTAGATCACGAAATTATTTCTAAAACATAGCAAATAATGATATCTAAACTACCCTTCAACCATATTTTAATTCATGAAGTAGGTTTTTTTTAATTCAAGTAAATGTGGTTTGGCGCTTACGTTGTTTATTTCCGAGCGCGCGCACAATATCGCCATCTCACATTTTAAGTACTTGAACTAACCATGTCTCTCTCTAACTTTGTATTGTCAGTGTCCGCTCGGACTTGTTCGACGTCGGACCTGTGAAGGATTTTTTAAAAAATATTACGAAAAAATATTACGGTCGTGCCACATTACAGGTACAGTACAGTATTTACAGTCCGCCGACGCCTATGATAAATAAATAAATATCCTTGGAAATTCTTTTACACATGACTACCTGATCCCAAACTAAGCAGAGCTTGTACTATGGAAACCAGATAACTGATATTACTACATATACTACTTTTTGTTTGTAAATACAAACTAAATATACACTTAATTACACCTAGACTCGGGACATGCGGACATGTTCATGCACACAAATGCATGTCCTGGGCAGGAATCGAACCTACGACCTGCACTGCAGCGTGATTTTCGTTTGCTTTTCCTTGTCTTGTGTAATTTCTTTTCATCTCTTGTCATTTTGTGTCATCTCTTGTCATTTCATAGTTATTCGTGTCATTTCTGTAAAAACTCCCTATTTCGCTTACTGTTATATACTTGCAGCATGGTCTTGGGCCGACAGTGGGAATACATTGCTTGTCAAAACAATGGAGTCGCTTTATTGCGTTTGTTGTAGGTATGGATGGGCAAGTAATAAATATATCATACATCAATAAATTATCGTAAAAAATAACATTACAGATATGGATAGGAAAATGTTTGTCCGTCCTATTCAATCTATTATATTATAAACAGGGTTGCCAGATCTCCTGATTTTCCAGGAGATTTCCTGATTTGTCTGATATTCTCCTGATCTACTGATTTTATTATTAAATCTCCTGATATTTGTGTTTTGAAATAAATACATACCTACATACCACAAGTATGCGTAAAAAGGAACGTATCTGGGTCTTCTGACTGAACTACCAATTTTTAATATTAATCAGTTTATGGAATAAACACTCTATATCATGCTCTAACTCAATTGATTAAGGGTGTTTTTGCAATAAGCCTTTATCGATCGCCGATTCTTTAACATTGTTGTTTATTGCGCATGCGTAAGGGAGAAGGGACGTCAACGCAAGTCGCAACGCTTCGCGACTAAACTTTTGCGGTACTATAATATTTGATATGTTCTAAAATACATTTAAATTTTGCATGTAATAGCAGCTGTCGTTTGTTTTTTGCCGGAGTCTTAAAACTAAAAACATACTAAAAATAAAAACGGACGATACGGAGAAACTAAAAACATACTAAAAATAAAAATTGTTTTGATTTTCCAACAAAAATGAATAGCCATTTGTATAAAAAAAGTACATATAAGGCTGCGTTCCAGACGACGTAATTTTTGTTATTGTAATGTAATGTAATGTAATGTAACGTCACGACTTTTATCCCCTTTCGGGGGTAGTCAGAGGCTTGAGTGGCCATACACCACCACATTGTGGAGGTATTAACCAACTCAAAGCCCACGTTTCACCAGATAGTCAGAACCCAACGTGACAGGTGGTGAACCTTGTCGCCGTGTATACAGGAACTGACTATTACCTAATCCCGAGGGATAGGTAGGTTTCCTCACGATGTTTTCCCTCACCGTCAGCGAACTGTAAATTATGCACATAGATGAAAATTCATCCATTGGTGCATGCCCCACCGGGGATCGAACCTGGGACCTTCGATTGTTAGCCCAACCTGTTCACCCCTAGGCTACAGTCGCTTATTTTTGTTATTTTCGTTCATAAATGTCGTTCCACTGGAACCAACTTGTACTGAAAGTGATCATTATTATCGTTTTTAACAGTTTTTGTGAACGAAAATAACAAAAATTACGTCGAATGGAACGCAGCATAAGAATTTTATTGAACTCCTGATTTATCAGATCAGTCTCCTGGTTTTTTAAATCTCATTTCCTGGATTTTGAAATTTTGGTCTGGCAACCCTGATTATAAACGAAAGTAACTCTGTCTGTTACCTTTTCACGGCTAAACCGCTGAACCAATGTTGATGAATTTTGGTATGGAGATAGACTGGGTCTTGGCGCAGAACATAGGCTACTTTTTAGGGTTCCAAAGGGTGCTAACGGGACCCTATTACTAGGCCTACGCTGTCCGTCTGTCTGTCTGTCCGTCTGTCAGCGCGGGCTGTATCTCACGAACCGTAACAGGTAGAGAGTTGAAATTTTCACTGAATGTGTATTTCTGTTGCCGGTGCAGAACAAATACTAAAAATATAATAACATTTAAAAATAAATATCAAGTCTCAAACTTGATATTTTTGATGTGTTTATTCTACGGTGGTACGGAACCCTTTATGTGCGAGTCCGACGCCTTCAGATCTTATGAATGTTTTCTTGAAATAAATATAGTGTATTTTAAGTAATTAACTGGCCAACCCTCAGGTCCTACCTACCATGTTAGGATCTTTTTCGTTCTAGCGGGTGTAAACCGTGATTTAACGAGTTAATGTGATAATTTTTGTATTTAAATTATTCAATTCAATGTATTTGTTTCAGACATAGTCCGATATTGATTATTAAAATTATTATAATTTCACAATAAATATAAAACAATAAATAAAAGTAAAATTAAATTAAAAAAATATATATATTTATTTTTATTTTTCATGTTTTATCATTAAAATACAATATAATATAACATAAATTAAAATAAAATACAATAAAATAAAAACCTACCCCTAATTAAACAAATACCGTCCGCGTGGGATACTGGCTGCATGTCCTCCCTGTATTCAAGCTGTTCCTGTTGTCAAGCTAATTTTTTGAGCAAGGAAAGAGCCAGCCCTCTTGTCACCTGTGGCGGTAACCAGTCTAAGGGTGATTTTGATAGATAAAAAAATAAAGATAAAAAGATAAACAAAAAATAACTGCATGGTTAAATCAATAAAATTAATAAAAACTGAAAATTAAATTAAAAAATAAATTAAATATGGTAAAAAAAAATATTATGACACCGCTGATGACTTCATGATCGGCATCGAAGTTAAGTACCAAAGTATTCCTTTGCCTACGAAACATGAAAAAGATACTCATATCCGGCAGTCAGTCACTGACACAGAGTATGTACATTTTTACCCGACTACGGTGGGCGGAGGGTTATGATTTTGACCGATATGTATGTATGTTCATCTGCTCCCGTATAACGTCCAAATTATTTTTATATCATAATAATTTGACTAATGAGATATCGTTGGACGCGTCTGGATCGTCCGCTGGCTATTATACGATCGAAATATTGTTATACGTATCTATCAGCATATTGTAGGTATCGTTTGTCTTCTTTTGACTTACTTTGTCTTCAGCAATAAAAACAACATAGAAATTAAATTATTTTTTTCAAATACACTCGACATAAAAATCCCATATAAAACGAAAAAAATATATTTGAATATTTTCATCCATTTCATCTATTTTAAAAGGTGCACTGGGACATATTATTTTAATTGTACGAATTAAACAATATTGTTCCTTCAAAAAAAAACTATACTAAGGTCTACTCCATAGCTGTTCTGTCCTAGCTAAGCGAGAGGGATATATCCTTCGGCAGCTCACGCGACGCTAGCCACACCCCGAAACTAAAATTCATTTTTTTCTTGTATCGTCTTAATAACGCAAGTTCTTGTTTATGCCTTGTATTATGTCTTGTATTGCAATGAGGGTGTAACGCTTGGCAAGATCAGTCAGAGATGGATGTTTTAGTGGCAATTTAAACTGAGCGTCTCAGCGCCTCAAAGACCGCGTGTCGGCGGCGGTCCTGCACATGACCTCTCCCTGGTTGCAGGTTATTAGAAATGACAGCACCTCTATATGCTTGTTTTAAAAGTCAGATCAATTCTAAAGTCTTTGCTTAGGCCAGAAGGTGCGTCTAAATGAGGCGAGTGGTGCGCGCGAGCAATCATTTTATGACATGGCTACGATCATGGTCAGACGTCAAAACAGATAGCTCAGGCGCGCTGCTCGCCACATTTAGACGCACCCAATGAGGATGGTTCTGCCCCAAAGAGCATACCTTAATCACTAAGGTTCCGCAAAGAGCCGCTATAACGTAATTGACGAGGTAAGGAAACCACGTATCGAAGTCAAAATGGAGATTTTATTAAACAAAAACTGATCTTCTTAAGTGAATAATTACAATCAACGTTTATAATCTAATCAAAGAGTCAGCAACTAGTGACATATTGCACGCCTATCAACAAAATTATAGCCAATTACTACCTTTTCTAAAATTAAATTACCTATATAAAACGAAGTCGCTACCTATCCTATCTGTCTGTTTGTCTTCATAATTCTTTTAAAGTACGAAACAGATTTCGATGCGTTTTTTACTTTCATTTAGAGAATTTATATCGGAAGGTTTGTGTAAAGATATTCTAGTGTTATAAAAAGCAGAGAAAAGTATCTATTCCACTTTACATTACTCTCAGAAGGTTTGAAAGGGTATTTGATCCTTATAAGAAACAAAACGAAAACGAACAAAAAAGTTTGCTGTGGGTACATTTCCTATCATCTTGCTGACTACCTAATAAGTTTCTTATAATTAATGTCTGATTACTTATATGTATCGTCAACAATGAACTATTTCATTTATTCGTTGTTACTGTGGCTATTGTAGTAAATTATAGACGAGCAATATGTTATTATAATATAGCTTCGTTGGTTGGATAAATTTTAACAAGTCAACTGATTAATATCCGGATTGATGGAAGAGAATATGATTCTCCTTGGTATCCTAGAATCGTAGCTGTCATGAATAATGATGTAACCAAAAGGCAAGTCAGCGTTGAACTCTCCTCCAGAGTTGTTACCCTCTCTCGCAAGTAATGTAGGAGTTTGTGTTCCCTGGTCTTTTGTTTTCGGAGAAGAGTCGTTAGTATTCTGAAATACACTTTAGACTTGATCACAATACACCTCTCTTATACGGTTATATCAATCTACAAGTATTTCTGATCGATGTTCTAAAATGGCAATAATAAATCGAACGAGAGTGAACTTAGAAATGCAGTGAGGTCCATCCACAAAGGTACGTCATTGCACAAAAAGTCGCTGAAACGTTAAAACGTTCCTGTAATTGAATCGCTATAAGAGTTCGTGGTAAGCCCCCTGTTATGACTACATGGTCGGACATTAATACTGACTGCTCAGTCACGCTGCTCAGCTAATGTGGACGCCGCTATTCTGGTAAAAAAAAAAAACCGACTTCAAAAAAACCTGATGCACTAATTTAAAAAGCCTGAAATAATATTTCTATTACCACCTCTGCCTACCCCTTCGGGAAAACCAGACGTGATGGTGTGTTACCGTCAAATGGGGTCAATAGGAATCGTGGGGGGAATAGGGAAAATTTCGGGAATGAAATATTTGCAACAATAATTCTAACACCCTACTAGTCACAGCTTATGAAATGGCAAGAATGTATAGTAGAATATTTATTTTCCCGAATGAAAACACATAAAAAATATACAACTACATATAGATACCACAAAAGTCAGTTTGAAATCATCATCTGAAATAGTGCTACTTAGAGGGTAAAGTTTCTTATCAATTTACTTTGTATTTGTGGAAAAATCTGAGTTTTGAAGACTGTGTGCGAAGTTAGCATTTATTCTAGAAGCTGTAAATCGAGGAGTGATTACAATTAAATCATTTATTACATGATAAAACTTGATTTTACTGTGACTGTGAATTTATTTCAAAACAGCGAGGTTTTTCGGTACACGTCGGGGGGTTCTAGGAACACTACACAGGGGCAATAGGGACGTAGTTTTTAATAAATAGGCACGGCGACGTATAACAAGAGACAGTAAAGGGACTATAGGGACAGGGTTGTCACTTGTTGTTAATGGAATATCATATTTTTAACCACCGACGCAGAAAAGAAATTTTATGTGTTTGACGCCTAGGAATATGTTTTTATGTGTCTGTCTGTCTTAAAATATTTCATATAAGACTGATTTTGGTATCCTTAATGTTCATACGGCTTAATATTAATATGAAAGACTATTTTTTTTTGTTTTGTTAATGTTCGTGCATATTTTTTTATTAATATTTTTAGTTTTTTATAATTTAATTAAAACATAAGTGTTAATTTATACTTTAAACATAAAAACCTACTGAAAAAAATAATTTATATGTGAGACTGCTTTTTGTTTAGTTAATGTTCTTTTTTCCTAAACCTTTTTTGCAGTTATTCTTTAAAAAAATCTGACAGCCCTAACATTTTTTCCCTATTAGTACAACGACGTCCCTAATGACCCCTACTTGTGTTTAAATAGGAACTACCTATATTTTCGATAATTACGTAAAACTGGATAGTTTTTAAGGTTTAGTGTCAAGTTTATAGCAATCTACGAGGTGCGACTCAAGTTTTGATACCAAATTCAGTATAATTATATGAAGAATAACTAGTGATATTTGTACGCAAAGTTCAATATCGTGCCCATTCACCCCTTTTGACGGTATCGAGTATTTGGGGTCGGTGCCAATCTATCTTCTTACTTTTATAGTAGGTAGACTTGGCATACCAAGATTGGCACCGACTTCAAATACTCGATAACACACCATCACGTCTGGTTTTCCCGAAGGGGTAGGCAGAGGTGGTAATAGAAATATTATTTCAGGCTTTTTAGTGCATCAGGTTTTTTTGAAGTCGGTTTTTTTTTCTTATAAAAATAATTTTATTTCACGATTTTTAGTGGCGCCATACCAATGAACATTTTGGCATATTGAAACTTATGAAGTAAGCCCAACAAAAGGTAACTGCTGTAAATCGTTGAAGAATTCCCTCGACTGTCTATGGTCTCCATCATCAGACCTGTAATGGCACTTATAAACGATATGGGTGCAAAGTTCTCATCAATAGAAATGAATTAAGTCCAAACACAAGGTAGCTACTGTAAAACATTGAGGAGTTCCCTTGACTGTCTTACGTCTTCATCATCAGACCTCTAATGACAGTCACAACCCATCTAGGTGTAAAGTTCTCATCAATACAAATTAATCAAGCCCAAACACAAGGTAGCTACTGTAAAACGTTGAGGAGTTCCCTTGACTGTCCTACGTCTTCATCATCAGACCCCTAATGACAGTCACAACCCATCTAGGTGTAAAGTTCTCATCAATACAAATTAATCAAGGTAATCAGGTAATTGCTGTAAATCGTTGAGGAGTTCCCTCGACTGTCTTTCGGCTCCATCATCAGATCGACTCCAGACCTTCATAAAATAGTAGTGCTTTAAAATAGTTAATGAAAAAAATTACAAACGCACTAGTCGCCCCTACGATTTTCGAAGGTTCCCCTCGATTTCTCTGGGATGCCATCATCAGATCCTGGTTTCCTTATCATGGTACCACCGCTGGAATATCTCCTTTCCAACAAAAAAAGATTCATCAAAATCGGTTCATAAACGACGAAGTTATCCGCGAACACACATAAAAAAAAAAAAAAAAAAAAAAATATACGGTCGAATTGAGAAACCTCCTCCTTTTTTGAAGTCGGTTTAAAAAGTATTTTCAAGTTCAAAGTAGAAATCAGAGCCCCTTATAGTGAAAAAATTTCGCTGAACAGAAGAATTATTTCAGAACTCACCTCTATATCTTCCGGGCTCAAAATGTTAAAGCCTGAAAATCGAACTCCTTCATTTCTTACAGATGATCTCCTCTGGCGAGATGGTTCGCTCGAAGATCTATCCATGACATGTTCCATGGAAACCATTTTAGGGGACACTGATATCGTTTTATGTTTCTTTGGTGTTATTGATTTTACTGAAAGAAGAAAAAACCTTGACCTTGACGTATGGTGGATTTAAAAAATAATAAATTAAGTAACAAAAAATAAAAAATATTTTTTAGCATAGTAAGTGTCCCACTGCTGGGCAAAGGCCCATATTTTTTTGGAAAACAAATACCCCGTTTACATTTAAAAAAAAACATAAAATGACGACATCACATACTTCGTGGTCAGAGGTGCCGCCACACGATCTAACATAATTACTTACTGTAACGGTGTTGTCATATTTTTAAAATTTGCTACATTTTGAGGGAAAAAGGCAAAAAAAATGGCATTAATATGTTTACTATCATGAATATTTTTTGTTTTTTTTATTTGGTCATGTGATTGGGATACCTAAATACCGGTTTCGGCTCGGACAGGGTATTTTTAACCTATTGTATAGTTGCGATTCGTACGATGAGTGAGAGCCGGTAGCTAACTGTCAAAACTTCAAATACCTAGATTTGGCGGATGGGAGTCATCTATAAGGGCTTTGAAGGGCCTAGGCCTAAAAGTGCCTTAGAATACAGTTGTTATCAAAACACAGTGAATTAGGATATAAATACTTGCCCATTTGCGTGTCACCGTGTCGCCTCATCTCTTCTGGAGAAGCTGCGGTGTCAGAAGCTTCGGTCCCAGAAGCAGTGTTGCCTTCAGAAGAACCTACAACATTTACAAAAGATGTCGAGGAAAGGAATATTATTCGCGCCTGCTTCCGAATCGTCAGATATCTCTTATCTTCGAAATGAATATAGCGGTATGACAGATATTAAAAGTGTCAAAACGCCATATTTATTTGGTGAATAAAAGTTAACAAACGACTCTGAAACAGGCCCTTATTCTAATAATTGTGATTTTAAAAAATCTTCAGAAATGTCTTCAGAAAGCTAAGTAAAGAATGGCTCCTAGTCTTTATTTAGAATTAAGAACCTTACCTGTGATTGTAGAAAGTCGTCTTTTACGACGCGACATATCGTCATTCAGCTTATTGGCATCTGTAATTAATATTTATGTTAAATTAAATCTTTGCCTTGAAAGAGGAGGGCATAGCTTAGTATTGGGGTCGGTTACCAGTCTATTTTTTTTTATAGGACTGCGTTGGCAAAATAGCGTCGGTCCGCCTGATGTTAAGCAGTTACCGTAGCCGATAGGTGCTTACAATACCAAAGGCATTGCTCGCACATTGCCGACCTGAAGGGGAGTGGGATGGAGGGGGGGAGGGGGGGTGGGCATAAGGCTCTTTCACTCATCGAACGAAACGCAGCTGTAATAGCTGCTTTACGCCGATCTTCTGTGAGAGGGTGGTACTACCCCGGTCGAGCCAACCCGTTTATGAGCTGCAGTCAATTGGCTACAGCTTGGCTCTACCACCTTGAAAATCCTATCCTATTCTATCCTGACTTACCTATCTCATTATTGATATTAGAACATCCTTCAATATCGGTCTACAGAGACTTGAGGATAGTTTGGCCTTAGAGGTCACAGAGGATAGGTAGGTATCAGAAGGATATATAGTGTCTCTAGAAGTCTAGAGGATAGTCTTTCCTTAGATAGGTACCATAAAGGATAGGTAGGTATCAGAAGGATAAATAGGTTCTTTAGAGGATAGTCTGTATTTAGATAGGTACCATAAAGGATAGGTAGGTATCAGAAGGATAAATAGGTTCTTTAGAGGATAGTCTGTCCTTAGGGACCACATGGGATAGGTAGGAATAGTAAGGATAAATAGCTTCTTTATAGCATAGTCTGTCCTTAGAGACCACAAAGGATAGCTAGGTACCAGATAGGATAGATAAGTTCTGTAGAGGATAGTCTGAGAGACTTGGCGATTGGACTGTCATCATGGTCTAAGATACACTGAAGAGCGACCTTCACCGTTCGGCTTACCGGATCAACCCTGGATTTTATCAAATAAAATATGTGTCTGAACATATACCAATAGGGTTGCCATAAAAAATATAAGCCTAGAATATATGCCTTAAAAAAGCAAAAAGCTAAAAGCATGCACGGCTTCGTCGCGCGCAGCTGTTGTACTGCATCCTCCTCTATCGCATGAAATAGTACTCGGATGCGCAATGCTTAACTGTCAAACAATTTTTTAATTTCAAAGCCCGGCTACCGTTATTCTTGACTAGATTTTCGCAAGCAACACACTATACACTGCATTCGCAATAAAATTGCCTTCATTTTGATATAATTTTCATTTGGCAAGCAAGTCGGTGAAAAATGTAAAAAAAATGGTTTTTATAATTTTAATTAATCATAGCCATGACCATAATTTTTACGGCAACCCTATTGCTATATGTTCAGAAACATATTTTATTTGATAAAATATAGGGTTGCTCCGGTAAGTCGATGGGGGAAGGTCGTCCTTAAGCGTATCTCGTACTATCATTTACTTACCATCGAGGAGTTGTTCAAGTCCTGTCTTGTACAACTTGGCGACGCCTCCGACTAAGGTTGAGGAGGTCCTGAGTGACATCCTACCCTCCACCTCCTCAACGTCGTTGCCCACCCATCTCTCTATTTTGTTACTGAAAATAATCATTGGACTGGTTTAAAACTTGAAAAAAAAGTTGGGTTTCCGGCTCACAAACTCATCGTACGAAACGCAGCTGTAATAGATACTTCACGGTGATCTTCTGTGTGAGAGTGGTACTACTCCGGCAAGCAAACCCGTATTTATGAGCTACAGTCAGTTGGCTACAGCTTGGCTTTTCTATCAATTATTGGAAAAATAATTATTAGGTGTGAAGATAACTATGTTGGCTTAAATGTTTTATTAAACTTGCGCCGCCATACACGCGACTGCAAAAATGCAGTCCGTGTGCAGTCGCGTGTCGTCGACTGCAACCAACTGCAATAGAGCTGTCACTTCCGACTGCAAAAATGCAGTCCGTGTGCAGTCGCGTGTCGTCGACTGCAACCAAACTGCAAAATTGCAGTCCGTGTATGTTAGCGCTATTAAGTAGTTTACTTAAATTAGGTACTGTGTTGGTATGGATGTAGTAGGTTGGTAGGTATTTCGAAAACTCACCATATTTTCGACAAAACACGGATTTCGGCTTCGTCAGTTTCAGTACTAACATTATTAGCAGCACGCCACGCGCTGCCTAAAGTTTTACTATTCATTAGTTTTTTATCATAGAACATTATTGTCTGTAAGTTAATACTAAACTTCACGTAACCTCAAAATTATTTGGTTCCCTCCAAATCAGAACACACATTTTTTTTTGCTATTCGCCAAGGGCATAGATAGTATAGATATTTGCTAGAAATAGGTACATTGAATATTCTTCGGGACGTCTATGAGAGCATAAATTGTTTTTTTTTTAGTTTAGTTGTAAGGTACTTAAATATAATATTCTATCCATTTCTGAAGCTAACGCAAATTTAACCGACGCACGTTTATGGAAATGGTAATTTTATTTCAGACTGCGTGCAGTTTATCTTTACACTTCGTGGGGGATAATCCACACGTGCACTGCTTATTTTTATTGCAAGCGTTCAAATAAAACGACTTAGTAATCCGTGCATTTATTATTATGGCTGTTGGGTGGCCATGGCCGTGTGTTTAATGGTTACTTGCTACTTTAATAATATTAATTCATGTGGGTGGTGATACCAATACCTATTTTTTAAAATTTTAATCGGGCATGACCACCATGTCCTTTTTAATAAAATTTGTCTCTGGCAACATGAGGCATGAGGCCGGCATCATAAAAAAGTTTGAATTTTAAATTTCGAATGTTTCGATGAATACAATCCCATCGACGTAATACCATTGAACATGACTGTGGACTACAAACTTTATTTTCCATTCATTTAATCAAGAATAATCCTTATGTGACGGACTTAACGCCCACGATGCACGCATTATAAAAACCGGTCCGAGCCAGATACCTATAACTGCGCCTTCTTTCCCTTTCTAACAACACAACCTTTTTTTTTTTTTTTTTTTTTTTTATAAGATTAGTTTTACGGCCCCTGGGAACTAGCCCTTTGGAGCCTAACATCAGTATACTTTTATTACATTTTTTTCTTAATTCTACCTTATAACTACCTTAAATCTACCTTATAACTACCTTATTTCTACCCCCCCAAACCCTATCAGTAAAGTGGCGGATACTTTACTGACAAATTACTACACTTCTTGTGAGAAGCCGAAAATCATGTTTCATCACTTTTGTTCCAATTGCCCACACTCACGCACATTTATGACCATATAATGGTTAATATTCCACCAATATTACACACTATAATACACGAAAACACAAGTTTTGGAAATTAAAACAAAAATGACAACATGACTTTTCCACTTCCCGCCAAAAAGCCCAGTACAACCTTTCATCCCTTGTGTTGCCAGTTAATATTTATTCGATCACCTTAAACTTGGTACATTTTCATGTTAAGAATAATAAACAATAAAGTCGATTAATGAAATACCTATGGTAAAGTATAAGAATATCCTAAGATTAAAATTTCAAATATAAATAAATATCTGGAAATAAGTGCTTACCTTCTTTAATAATTCGCTTGTAAGTGTCAGTTCCGTGATGTCTATAGGAATCGTAGCAGAAATAAAATTAAAAACTTGAAACACAGAACGTCAATTTGCGTGACACACGACATTTTCAGCTAATTTTAAATCTAGAGGATTGTGCTGAATTTTCTCATAAAAATGGGTAGAATATGCGTAATGGAAGGGTGTAAAAGCGAATATTATCCGAATTAAGGATTATCTTAACATAGGTAAGTGGGTAACTATGTTTTCCACGTTAAGTACATTTTAGATGTTCGGGTGACATAAATTTCGTTAGTAAAAAGGACTATAAAATAAATCTTATTATGTGTCTGTGTTAACTGAGGAATATCGTCCACGGGAACTGTTTGCAGCGATAAAGTCGCGCTTTTCGTTGCCGCACGACTACATCGCTACTTTTTGAAGTCGGTCGCATTTGCAACGCGCGACAGACCACACGCTGGTAAAACGCGACGCTCACGCCGCGTTGTCACGGCTCGCCGGGCTCGCACACGGCGTTCGCGTCGTTCACACGCTCGAGGAACGCGCACGTCTAGGGCCAGATTAACCCTTTCAGGCAATGTAATTCTCGGGGCCCCTTTCCTTTACCCTTTTGTTACTTTTTAATAGTACATTACTGCCACGGTCTGTAATGAGTGTGTTGCAGGGCGCGTTGTTGCCCACAACAACCGATGGCCGAAAGCGCGGCGCAGCGCAGCTCCAGGGCTCCACAGCGCGGTCAGCATTGCAGCCCTTGATGGACAATATAAAATAAAGGCCGAGACCGATGGTTTGTCGATTGAAATTGTTTGAAATCGGGACGACTTTTGACTTTACACTTCCCGATTACTCCTAAGCAATAAAAAACAAAAAAACAATTTTGTCTTTTACAGATCCCAGGCGTGTAAATTGGTTACAACAAATACCTATTGGCTACAGAAAAATTACCCAAAATTCCGTCATATGCAGCAAGCATTTTAAGCCGACAGATTATGTCCCTAATGTAACACAAGGAGTTTTAAAAGAAAATGCCCTGCCCTCACTGTTCCTTTTCGTTAGCACAAAGGACAATGGGCAAAAATGGTCCAAATGTCCAACACTTCCGAGACCTACGTCACTCGATAGACCACTACATACTGAGTAACTTTTGCAAAGGCAGTTCAACAAAATAGGTTGTCAGTAAAAAATGAGTAGTTTAAAAGAATATTTTTATTTTTTTATTTCACACTTAGTGATATGTCTTATACATTTTTTTCGAAAGGCAACAATATAAATACACTTTCTAACATTAAATAAAAATAAAAAAAGCTGTCAGAAAGCAAAAAATGCCGTGAAACATATTTTATTATTATTATTGTTACCTGATGATAAGTGAAAAAGTAAGGTAACGCATAGAAGGTACCTGCTTATTTATTTTATAGAAGCGCAACATCAGAAAATACGTAAGAATGCTGCTGTTGTTGTTGTTGTTCACTTTTCATCAGGTAACAAAAATAATAATAAAATATTTTTCACGGCATTTTTTGCTTTCTGACAGCTTATTTTATTTTTATTTAATGTTAGTAAGAGTATTTGTATTGTTGCCTTTCGAAAAAAATGTATAAACATAATACTAAGGGTGAAATAAAAAAAAATAGTTTTTTAAACTACCCATATTTTTTTTACTGACAGCTTATTTTGTTGAGCTGTCTTTGTAAAACTTACTCAGTATTTAGTGGTCTATCGGATTACGTCAGTGGTGTATATTTGGACCAAGTCCCATACAATTTTGCCCATTGTCCTTTAATTTTGTCTTATGGTCTAATTAGTTGGATATTCTTAGGGTACCGTACCTAATAAGGAAAAAAAACTAAACCCTAATATGATCACTTTGTTGTCCGTCTATCTGTCTCTATGTCCGTCTGTCACAACTTGCACAGCCCAAATCAAACATAACATGTTAACAGTAGTAGGTACCTTTTATAGCATAGAAAAAGAGTAAGTATAGGAAACATAAGTATAGGAAAAACCATAGATATGGAGAGCCTAGACAACGTCCAAGCGTGTGAAGTGTCATGTTACTTTATATTACAAAGTGGCAAAATCTACGATCTTAAATACTATTTTGTAACTTCATTTAGGTTGCCAAGATACAGACAGGCACTCGTGTGGTTTGGCCACCGCAGACTAATTTATTGTACCTACTCATGTTCTTAAGAAAATAAACATCCTTTTCCTTATTTTATTATTTTCCTATCATAACAATCTCGGAACAAAAGCACGTTTTCACTAGATGTCCATGGGGACGTTCTCAAAATTTCAAAATATTATGGTCACTCTTGTTGGCAAAGGAAACAACGTTCAGTATGGTATCTCGCTGTCGGCTTCACTTTTGCTGCCAAGTCCGCATTCCAGGTGTTAGAGACTTAAAACTTCCTTGTACAATCCACATGATGTATGATTAGTCGAGCGCATTGTCTATGTGAAATACCCAAGGAAGTTTTAAGTCTCTAACACCTGGAATGCGGACTTGGCAGCAAAAGTGAAGCCGACAGCGAGATACCATACTGAACGTTGTTTCCTTTGCCAACAAGAGTGACCATAATATTTTGAAATTTTGAGAACGTCCCCATGGACATCTAGTGAAAACGTGCTTTTGTTCCGAGATTGTTATGATAGGAAAATAATAAAATAAGGAAAGGGATGTTTATTTTCTTAAGAACATGAGTAGGTACAATAAATTAGTCTGCGGTGGCCAAACCACACGAGTGCCTGTCTGTATCTTGGCAACCTAAATGAAGTTACAAAATAGTATTTAAGATCGTAGATTTTGCCACTTTGTAATATAAAGTAACATGACACTTCACACGCTTGGACGTTGTCTAGGCTCTCCATATCTATGGTTTTTCCAATACTTATCTTTCCTATACTTACTCTTTTTCTATGCTATAAAAGGTACCTACTACTGTTAACATGTTATGTTTGATTTGGGCTGTGCAAGTTGTGACAGACGGACATAGAGACAGATAGACGGACAACAAAGTTATCATATTAGGGTTTAGTTTTTTTCCTTATTAGGTCCGGTACCCTAAGAATATCTAACTAATTAGACCATAAGACAAAATTAAAGGACAATGGGCAAAACTGTATGGGACTTGGTCCAAATATCCACCACTGACGAGACCTACGTAACCCGATAGACCACTAAATACTGAGTAACTTTTACAAAGACAGTTCAACAAAATAAGCTGTAAGTAAAAAAATACGGGTAGTTTAAAAAAAAATATGATTTCACCATTAGTATTATGTTTATACATTTTTTTCGAAAGGCAACAATATAAATACTCTTACTAACATTAAATAAAAATAAAATAAGCTGTCAGAAAGCAAAAAATGCCGTGAAAAGTTTTTATTATTATTTTTGTTACCTGATGAAAAGTGAACAACAAGCCCTTCTATAAAATAAATAAGCAGGTACCTTCTATGCGTTACCTTACTTTTTCACTTATCATCAGGTAACAAAAATAATAATAAAATATGTTTCACGGCATTTTTTGCTTTCTGACAGCTTATTTTATTTTTATTTAATGTTAGAAAGTGTATTTATATTGTTGCCTTTCGAAAAAAATGTATAAGACATAACACTGGTGGTGCGTTCCAATCACTGTTAATTTTGTTATTTTCGTTATTTTTGTCCACAAATCACGTTCCACTCGCACCAACTTGTACTGAAAGTTATCATTATTATCGTTTTTAACACTTTTTGTGGACGAAAATAACAAAAATTACGGTGAATGGAACGCAGCATAAGTGTGAAATAAAAAAATAAAAAATATTTTTTTAAACTACAAATTTTTTTTTACTGACAGCCTATTTTGTTGAACTGGCTTTGCAAAAGTTACTCAGTAAGGTAAACGCAGGTATTAACGACCCCCTTAAGAGATTTTTGAATTCGATGTTAAATATTAAGAGTAGTGGTTGCCTTTAGACTCAATATTAATTTTTTATTTGTAAATATAGAATATATAGTTTATATTAATTACCTTAAATCATTTAATATGGAAGAATATCTTATAAAAAATAATTAATAAAGTGAACAAGTCGATTGTTTCTATTACCGACCCCATAGCAACGGCTATGAAGCTATTAACGATTTTTATGAAGCTATTACCGTCCATAGTAAAATCAAATAATTTATTAGAGTCGGTGATAGGTTCGATGTGTTGCCATTACCGACTCATAAGGAAAATAAAATAATTTGTATGGAAGTAATATGGGTCGGTAATAGGTTATGTGTACAACATATGAAAATGTTTTACCGACTCTTAAAAAGTACGTAATATTGATTAAATTGGCTTTCCTAACCCTAACACAGACTATAACTGATTGATATATCAATTAGTAATTATAAATGAATGCATATTTACACTAATAAAGGTAATTTAAAAATGTTTACTTCACCAACCAACTTTGAATAATCTCATATTACAGGGTAAACACATAACGGTAAATAGGGTGAAGTAGACAAAAAAGAGTAGGTCGCTAATAGATTTCTAAAAAGGTTGATTGTTGCTGATTATAATGATTTACTAAAATATCTATTTAATTGAACAGTTCAAGGAAAAAATTGAGAAATACAAAACATAACCATCCAGCTATTACCGACCCACGGATCGTTAATAGCTGCAACTAATAAAATCAGTGAAGCTATTACCGTTTTATTTATATTTAAAGTTTTATCCTATAAATAAGCATTTTTTAAATGAAATGCGACACGAAATAAATAATGTACACTTCAATGAATACATTTAATAATACAGAATACATATAGGTATTGTTAATACTTATAAAATGTCTTAAGAAAAAAATTTACGTACTTACCTAAAAGAACAAGGGCCAGTACTAGATACCGCTGTCGTCACAGAAATTGCGTATTTTATGTCTTTTCCGGACTGCCACGTTTACTAATGTAAATTTATACGATACCCAATGAATAAACACGCGTATTATCATTAATATCTTTAGCAGAAATAGTTTCAGAAGCGTAAGAAGTGCGATTTAATAAATGGGTCGGTAAAACCTGCAGTTTTTCGATGGGTCGTTAATACCTGCGTTTACCTTATGTAGTGGTCTATCGAGTGACGTAGGTCTCGGAAGTGGTGGACATTTGGACCATTTTTGCCCATTGTCCTTTGTGCTAACGAAAAGGAACAGTGAGGGCAGGGCATTTTCCTTTAAAACTCGTTGTGTTAAATTAGGGACATAATCTGTCGGCTTAAAATGCTTGCTGTATATGACGGAATTTTGGGTAATTTTTCTGTAGCCAATAGGTATTTGTTGTAACCAATTTACACGCCTGGGATCTGTAAAAGATAAAATTGTTTTTTTGTTTTTTATTGCTTAGGAGTAATCGGGAAGTGTAAAGTCAAAAGTCGTCCCAATTGCAAACAATTTCAATCGACAAACCATCGGTCTCGGCCTTTATTTTATATTGTCCATCAAGGGTTGCAATGCTGACCGCGCTGTGGAGGCCTGGAGCTGCGCTGCGCCGCGCTTTCGGCCATCAACAACGCGCCCAGCAACACACTCATTACAGACCGTGGCAGTAATGTACTATTAAAAAGTAAGTTTAAAAACTAAAACCCGACTACTGAAAAATCGCGCTCTAAAAAGTATGAAACAAGAAAATATTCTCATCTAGAGGATAGCCGTGGTCCGTGTAGGTCCTTTAGGGCCAAGTGGCATATGAACACGGACCACGGCTATCCTCTAGATGAGAATATTTTCTTGTTTCATACTTTTTAGAGCGCGATTTTTCAGTAGTCGGGTTTTAGTTTTCAAACTTACTTTTTATTTTTTTATTTTGGAGTTATAGGTAACAATATATATATTTTTGAAATGTGCTCATCAAGTTCTTTCATTTGATACCCCACACGGTTTCATTAAAAAATGTTTTTTTTTTAGTTCATGACATTATGTCCTCTAGAGGGCGCCATATGCAATTTTATGTGACGTCACATAGCCTATAACCAGCGCGCCATTAAGCCGCTTCTAATGATACCTCATTTGTCAAATTACGACAAGTCGTTTGGAAGTTAGGTGGGAACAGATGCACATACATACATACATACATACATACATACATACATACATACATACATACATACATACATACATACATACATACATACATACATACATACATACCGGTCAAAATCATAACCCTCCGCCGTAGTCGGGTAAAAAGTAACAAAAGGGTAAAGGAAAGGGGCCCCGAGAATTACATTGCCTGAAATGGTTAATCTGGCCCTAGACGTGCGCGTTCCTCGAGCGTGTGAACGACGCGAACGCCGTGTGCGAGCCCGGCGAGCCGTGACAACGCGGCGTGAGCGTCGCGTTTTACCAGCGTGTGGTCTGCCGCGCGCTGCAAATGCGACCGACTTCAAAAAGTAGCGATGTAGTCGTGCGGCAACGAAAAGCGCGACTTTATCGCTGCAAACAGTTCCCGTGGACGATATTCCTCAGTTAACACAGACACATAATAAGTTACACAAAACATAATATCTAACACAGACACATTATAGTCCTTTTTACTAGAGAAATTTGTGTCACCCGAACATCTAAAATGTACTTAACGTGGAAAACATAGTTACCCACTTACCTATGTTAAGATAATCCTTAATTCGGATAATATTCGCTTTTACACCCTTCCATTACGCATATTCTACCCATTTTTATGAGAAAATTCAGCACAATCCTCTAGATTTAAAATTAGCTGAAAATGTCGTGTGTCACGCAAATTGACGTTCTGTGTTTCAAGTTTTTAATTTTATTTCTGCTACGATTCCTATAGACATCACGGAACTGACAATTACAAGCGAATTATTAAAGAAGGTAAGTACTTATTTCCAGATATTTATTTATATTTGAAATTTTAATCTTAGGATATTCCTATACTTTACCATAGGTATTTCATTAATCGACTTTATTGTTTATTATTCTTAACATGAAAATGTACCAAGTTTAAGGTGATCGAATAAATATTAACTGGCAACACAAGGGATGAAAGGTTGTACTATTAGAAAGGGAAAGAAGGCGCAGTTATAGGTATCTGGCTCGGACCGGTTTTTATAATGCGTGCATCGTGGGCGTTAAGTCCGTCACATAAGGATTATTTTTGATTAAATGAATGGAAAATAAAGTTTGTAGTCCACAGTCATGTTCAATGGTATTACGTCGATGGAAATACCTTCTTTTTTGGACAATAATATAGGTACCTACCAAGTACCTACTATTTCTGCAAAGAGAAAATAAAACCGCTTTTGGTTGATACAATGCGTGGGTAGATAAAATAGCTCTATGAAAAAATATTTCAAACTAGCCTACATCCGACACAGTTTGTTAGTTCGTCCATTACCTAGAATACAATACAGGTCTATAAAAGCCTAGTCTGCCAATTCCTTTCGTTGATGAAGCTCCTTCAAAGAGACATGCGATTGTTCTAATGGATCTATCTATCTACAAAGCGTATGGTTAAGTAGAATAAAAAAATAGGTTTATTTTCTCAATAAGAAAGCTCTAAAAAGCTAGTGATCGGACAAAGATAACTCAATATATCGGTGAAGGCAGACAAAAAGGTCCTTATGTGGTTAGAGGAAGATTTATTTCTCCGTAAAAGCTTCAGCAATAGTTCTATTGTTTTATTTCGGAAAGGGTAGGCAGATAAAAACATTATAACATCCATCATAAACTGGTGAATTTGTTGCTTTTATTGTGTACACTGATTAAATATAATCAGTATAAGTATTTTTTGAAGTTGCAATACGTTGCTGCCTATATCTACTTGCAGTATTTATTTGCAATAAAAATCTAATGACCCTACACCATTATTGTCACACTCCCCTCAATGCAAGAGGGAGTTATCGGGGGCTTTTATTCAATCGGAAAGTACTAGGTGCCCATAACAGCAAGCAGCTTTTTTAAGCAAGCACCACTGATCCGATGATGCCAATCCATCACATACCGTACGGAAACGTAGACAGGGACATATTATTATTGTCATCATTCTCATTTGTTCCGGATTGCTGACGTCATAAATTTTAGGGATCCTCAAAGGTCTGTCAGTACCGGTACTCAAACAAATTTGGTAACGTGTTTAACGGGACGCGCTCGGTAATTGCGGTGATCAATCCGGTTGTCAGCCGGCTCCAAGCGTGCCTTATCAGGGACGTTCACCTCTAGAGACCACTAGCACACCACTAGCGTCATATTAAGTACACAAGTTATCTTCATAAGCGCACTGGTTTTACACTTACACAAATTCTACAACTGAAGAGGCTCTTTTCTCGTAAGGAAGCATTTAGATTGAGTTATACCCTAATAACTGTTTAGCATAGGTTGGTGCTTGCCATCTTATTCGGTCTTCTTCAGCGTCCAACGCGATATTAAATTAATTACTTGAATCATTTAATTAGTTTTAAGAACACCCCTTTGCTCGTCCCATGATTATGTTGGAATTATTGGTGCAAGCTAAAGCTTTCTGAAAAAAAAAAAAAAAAACAGAAAATGTTTAACCACCTTTTTAGAAAGTTACACTGGCATTACAAATTTCCTTTTGTTCCTAGAAATGCTTTGTAGTTTGGCTAAAATCTCTATTAATTTGGGGAATACACTCCACCGCCTGTTCTAATGGGCAAGAAACTGCATAAAGCTAAAATCCCCCAAATTACGCAAGCGAGCGAGCAAGGAGTGAGAGCGAACGATTCGTTTGCGTCATGTGTATACCGCACGCTCTTTATTTGGAGTAGAGGGATCTACGGAAATTCAGGAGTACCAGCGTGGCTGCCTGGCGCCTGCCGCATCAGACCTCCCCCGTGTGTCGTGGAGGGAGGACGCGTCCGGAGTGCCGTGCCGTTCGGTCCGTGTTGCGTGTTCTGTCGAGACGAAATTCTGTGTCAGTGACGAGTGCTAGCGCGGGAGAAAAAGTAAGTTCTCTTTTTGAAAAATTTGATTGTTTTATTTTTTGCGGGAACGTAGATTTAAAAAGGGTTTTGTAAAAAGCCTGCAAATCTACTTACTACCTAATTTAATTTTGATTAAAATTTTCGTGCAACGATTTCATCATAATTTAAATTCAGCCAAGTGTACTACATTTTGAAGCTAAGTTCTTAAGATGCTGTATCTTCGTCAATTTTATTCGATGTCTAAAAATAGTCTGTTAAATTAATTATTTATTTTCTGTGCCAAATAACGAGAAAATCAACTCTGGATTGATTACTAAAACAGGGAAATAGGTACCTAATGACATAACACCTAATGACAAATTACGGAAATAGATACAAATAAAGATAATAATGAAGCGACGAAACAAAATATTCAGCACCAATTTATTAGGTAGGTACGCGAAACATAATATTTGCGAATAAAATGATCAAGCTTCACGTTTGTCAAACCGATATTATATTATAACGGGCTGTCTCGCCGGTAATAAATATTACTTTTTCTTTTATTTCATTTGGGAATTAAATGGGATGTGCCCTGTTTTATTCAAATTGCGTAAATTTAAATTTCAGAATATTCTCTGAGATATTCGAGATTGTAGCTTTTGCACTCTATTTCGTTATTAAAATTCAAATATTTCATTTCGTTTTGCCTCGTATGCGGGGGCATTACAAATGGTATTTTTTTTTTTTACTCAATTTTCCGTATCGGACATGCAACCTCGACTGTATAGAATGTGACTGGGAAGATCCGGCAAGAAACTCAGCGGGCTTGTCTTTTTACATTGATTGTTAATATAGGTATATTAATGTTTAATTGCCACTTATAATAATACGATCACCACACTTTGTTAATATTACCTATGTAGGTACCTATAGGTTGGAAATATCATGGTATTTCCAACACAAGCTGAGCCTATGTTGGAAATGTTACAGACGTGCAGACCACTGTATAATCTCTCGTTTGGTTTGGGATCCACAGTAAAACTACTTTAGTTTCTATAATAGTTATTTCGTACTTGCAAAATTGTAGGCGAACGGGCAGTCGCAGTTTGTTGACCAGCCGCAAACTGACTTACTGGGTTGTCCCGTCTACACGAACCCAGTGACTGGACCCAGTGAATCTAAATTTCGGCGCCATTCACTGGCATCGTATAAACAGCGCATAATTTACGAAAATAAATTATAACACTAAGGTGTACTTCAAAATACCGTTTACCTAGGCCGCTATTGAAATCATTATTGACTTGTTCATTCAAGTTAACCCTTGTAGTATTCAGTCAGTTCTACGTCAAAGGGTACCTACGCCTGTTAGCTCCACTGAAAGCCCAACGTTTCTCCTAAAGTATATTTTCAACGTTGAAATGGATTTTGCTTGCGATACCAATTACTCTTTTGAATGCTACGTAGTTGAGCTTTGGGAAAATACGTCGGGCAAACGCTTCTAAGCCAGAGAAAGATGTATTAAACTTATAGATGCCCTTGCTTTGGCAACATGCGAGGTAACTGCCTGGCATCCATTTAGTCACGAACCAACCATGATCGCAGCTGCACGGCTGCACGGCTACGACAATGAAAGTATATTCATCTCATTCTAACAACAGTAATCTGTATATGTAATTATAATAGTATATATTATAGCTGCGTTTCGTACGATGAGTGTGCGAGCCGGAACCCCAACGCACCGGACTTTTTTTTAAAATTTCCGGAATTTTCTCTAGAATTTTATTTTTTGATCTTTAACTCTACGTAGGAATAATAATAATAATATCCTGGGACATTTTTGTACACACGGTTACCTGATCCCAAACTAAGCAGAGCTTGTACTATGGAAACCAGATAACTGATATTACTACATATACTACTTTTTTATTTGTAAATACATACTTAATATACATATACACCCAGACTCCGGACATACAGACATGTTCATGCACACAAATGCATGTCTCGGGTAGGAATCGAACCTACGACCTGCAGCGTGAAAGGCGCCTCCGCGCCGCGCCAACCACGCTAACGGGCCCGTCAATGACTGAATGACTTCAAACTTTTGCTGGAACTAGTTTTTGTAAAGACTGCTACGTATACTCCATAGTAGAGTGTAAATAAGGAAGGTAGAGATGAGACGAATCTTCGTTACAGCCACAATAAGCTCTACAATAGTAATATTAACAGCTCGTCGCGAACAATGGACAAACAAAGGGCGACACTGTGGCCTTTTACAGCCCTTTCTGCCTTTCTTTAGCCATGACTAGACATTTCTTGGGACAAGTCACCTGCCACACAATATCAAACCCTATTTTTAAACCGATAAGTAACAACAGTTATCGTCATTCGCTGCAACCTTTTTGAGGAATATAGAACTCTATTTTTATCACGGTAAAGTTAGTTTTGTAATTTCAGCTCTGGGTTCCCTTTTAGGTTAATTGTTTGGTTACCGCCAGTTACCTTTAATGTTTACGACACTTGACTGGGAATGAGCTGTTGTTAATGTAATTGTGTTTTAGCCGACAACAAAGATGTATAGAACTTTTGATTAGTTTTCCTTACATCGTAGATTTACTGATGGTAGAGCGAAACTGTAGCCAATTGACTGCAGCTCATATACGGATTAGCTCAACCGGGAATAGCAGCTATTAGGGCCACCGCAGACTTGCTATTTTGATGCTGCATCTCCCTCGTTCGCGCTCGAAAAAATGCGACACAGCATCGATACAGTCGCAAAATCGCCGGACGCCGATGCTAAAAGTAGCAAATTTGCGGTGGCACTTATAGCTGCGTTTCGTACAATGAGTGAGAGAGCCGGAAGCCCAACCCCCCTTCCCTCCCCTCCATCCCACTTCCCTGATTTGAGACTAAAATTGCATTACGACACCATTGTAAATTGATTGTAACTTTTTACATAATAAGGACGTCTTTGTCTGGCAATGGCAAAATGCTAGTGTAAAGATATTTTGCTTACAAATTGTCCCCACGACACCTGTTTAACCCGCCGTACCTTGACATGAACTTAACCACACACACGGCTTTGTCCGTAAGCGACAGTAAACACAGCTTTTATGCGTGCTCACGAAGATTACATTAGCCGCAGACAAGTGGCCACGTACGTGTGTTTATGTAATGTATGTCCCACTTTATGGCAGGTGTTTGGGGATAAATTGGTGGATAAATTGCATGAATGTTGCCAAAATAAGTGCGGTATGTTGCATCTAAACATTTAATACATCTTTGGTTTCTGCTATTTATGTTGCAATCATTTAGGGCCTCCGCAGACTTGCTACTTTTAGCATCGGCGACCGGCGATTTTGTGACGTATCGATGCTGCGTCGCGTTTTTTCGAGCGCGAACGAGCGAGACGCAGCATCAAAATCGCCGTTTCTAAAAGTAGCAAGTCTGCGGAGGCCCTTATGTATTATTTTAAGGGCTAAGGGCTATCCTCGCTCAATTTCTGTAAAATAGAAAACGTTCACCATTCCGTGAGCATTTCACGGAAATAGGCTTTAATTCTAGGTTATTTTTGTCACTCTCTGTGCAACTGCAATCTCCTCCTATTCTTATTTTGATTAAATGACGGGCCCGTTGGCGTGGTTGGCGTGATGGCGCCTTTCACGCTGCAGGTCGTAGGTTCGATTCCTACCCGGGACATGCATTTGTGTGCATGAACATGTCTGTATGTCCCGAGTCTGGGTGTATATGTATATTAAATATGTATTTACAAATAAAAAAGTAGTATTCCTAAATAAAACAAGTCATTACAGGCAGTAAGAAGACTGAAAAATCTAACAAAAGGTCTTACCCCTAGGCTTTTTATTTATTTCTTATAGGACTGAGGTGGCAAACAAGCGTACCGCCCGCCTGATATTAAGCAGTTACCGTAGCCTATAGATGCTTGCAATACCAAAGGTGAAGAGGGGGTTGGCCTTCCGGCCCTCTCACTCATCGTACAAATAGCTGCTTTACGCTGATCTTCGGTGAGAGGGTGGTAGGTACTACCCCGGTCGACCCAGTCCGTATTTGAGCAGCAGTTAATTGACTACAGCATGGGTCTACCACCAATAAGGTTGCCGATAGCCCCACTAGTTGTATTCACTCATTTGTAGTTAGGTATATGTAGATAGGTATTGTGTGTATGCCGGGACTATCACTTAAGTTGCTGTTGCCCCAATTAGTTGCTGTTGCAACTCATTTGCGTCACTGGAACCCGGCCTATATTGCTGACCCCGGTCGCCGTTGCCCTTAGATAAGCTTTCACGCCACCATCTAATAATATTGTGCTATTTTTCACCTAGTAAGTATACAGGATGAAATTGAACTCAATGGCCTCATTGATATGAGAGATGCAGCTGCAAAATTATAAAATAACGTCAGGCAACGTTGCCAATGCAATTTATTCTTCCGATTTATGAGGAATCCTTGGCAATTCCGTTAAATTTCTGTAAAATAGTCACACATCCGCTGGATGCGGGGAGCGCAAGACCGGTCATTGTGGCGAACCTTGGGGGAGGCCTATGTCCAGCAGTGGACGTCTTTCGGCTGAGATGATGAAGATGGTGATGAGTCACACATTTGACGCCATTCGTGACCTTTTCACGGAAATGTTGCGGATTCTGCTGGAGGGTCGGAAAATGAATTGCCGTTGCGGAATTGTTGCAATGTTGCATAGTGTCGCTATTAGCCCTTAAGATCAAAACTTTTAGTTGTAAAAAGTTACACTGTACAGGGGGCTTACCACAAGCTCTTATTGCGATTCAATTATAGGAACGTTTTAACGACGTTTTAATGACGTTTCTTATTGTCATGACAATAAGGTACGTCATTGCACAAAAAGTCGCTGAAACGTTAATACGTTCCTGTAATTGAATCGCAATAAGAGTTCGTGGTAAGCCCCCTGTTATCGGCTAATTAGTATTTTTTTTTTTTTTTTTTTAGTTACCTACGTGTAAGCTTGTATCATCATGGGCTTGAATACGTCCCTCGTGTAACATAAAACCCTGTATATGTATTTAACTATTTTTTTTACAAGAACCATAAGTGGTAATTCCCAAAAAACGTCAAAGTTACAAAGACGTCAACGCGTTTTTCATACATTTTACAGTATATAATGTAATGTAACGTCACGACTTTTATCCCCGTTCGGGGGTAGTCAGAGGCTTGATTGGCCATACACCACCACATTGTGGACGTATTAACCAACTCAAAGCCCACGTTTCACTAGATAGTCAGAACCCAACGTGACAGGTGGTGAACCGTGTCGCCGCGTTTACAGTATACTGATGACGAATACCATTTTTGTAAAAGAAATAGGTATAGAAAAGCCGTTGCCATCTGCCGAATATGGCCATTTTCTGTCAAAAATGTCGGTACCTCGTCTTCATAATGGGAAGTAACGTAGTGTAGCCAATACAGCTAAAGTAAACATGGAGTTTCCCCAAAATATTTATTCAAGAGAATTGCTTCATTACTTTTTCATGTGTTTAAGCACGGATGACGGGAAAGTAATTGGATTTCTATATTAATGTGTTATTTAGGAAATTGGTAATATTTTGATGTATTTTTTAAATATTTTATTTAAATATTTTGACGGGCCCGTTAGCGTGGTTGGCGCGGAGGCGCCTTTCACGCTGCAGGTCGTAGGTTCGATTCCTACCCGGGACATGCATTTGTGTGCATGAACATGTCTGTATGTCCGGAGTCTGGGTGTATATGTATATTAAGTATGTATTTACAAATAAAAAAGTAGTATATGTAGTAATATCAGTTATCTGGTTTCCATAGTACAAGCTCTGCTTAGTTTGGGATCAGGTAACCGTGTGTACAAAAATGTCCCAGGATATTATTATTAGTTAAGCAAAGCTTGGTAAGGTCAGTCAGAGATGGGCGACATTTAGTGGCTTTGAACTGAACGTCTCCGTGCTTCGGAGGGCACGTAAAAAGTCGGTCCCAGTTGGCCACTCGGCCACTTTTTTATGTGGGTACTTACACTTAAGCCGCTTAGATGAGGTCCTTAAGTTGTATTTGTGCCGGGATTATGGATAAAACCGGGTGTTAGGTAGGCGAGGGACATTTTTACGCACATGATAGATAATTTATGCTTATAGTACGTAACTCCTGTATACACGGCGACAAGGTTCACCACCTTGTCACGTTGGGTTCTGACTATCTGGTGAAACGCGGGCTTTGGGTTGGTTTTGAGTTTAATACCTCTACAATGTGGTGGTGTATGGCCACTCAAGCCTCTGACTACCCCCGAATGGGCATAAAAGTCGTGACGTTACATTATTATTAGTACGTAACTAAAAAAATATATCCTACTTCCTACTATATCTTAATATTATAAATGCGAAAGTGTGTGTTTGTGAATGTTTGTTACCACGTATCTCCATAACTACTAAACCGATTTTCATAAAATTTTAAACGTAGATAGTGTAAGCTCTGGATTAAGACATAGGCTAATCTTACATATCAAATTTCACGCGGCGGTAGCCGTGGGGCACAGCTAGTTAAGTAATATAATGTAAATTTAATGTAACGTCACGACTTTTATCCCCATTCGGGGGTAGTCAGAGGCTTGAGTGGCCACACACCACCACATTGTGGAGGTATTAACCAACTCAAAGCCCACGTTTCACCAGATAGTCAGAACCCAACGTGACAGGTGGTGAACCTTGTCGCCGTGTATACGGGAACTGACTATTACCTAATCCCGAGGGATAGGTAGGTTTCCTCACGATGTTTTCCCTCACCGTCAGCGAACTGTAAATTATGCACATAGATGAAAAATCATCCATTGGTGCATGCCCCACCGGGGATCGAACCTGGGACCTTCTGATTGCTAGCCCAACCTGTTCACCCCTAGGCTACAGTCGCAGTTAAGTAATATAACCACATTTTAAGCTGAATGCTGTCAACAGTTAATATTTGCTCGCTCCATTAATTTACTCGATTGAGCTGCAGTTAAACCAATGGTCATTGCATCGGTAGAATCGATACTGTATCCGATTACTGGGATTACACATCGAATATTCGATTCAATACGATTGTACACTCGATTTGAGTGCCGTATACAGCATGTTTCAAAAGCGCGAAATAATATTTAGGGGTTTGGATGAGTATTGGGAATAGAATTAAATGGTTTAAAATGGTAAAATTAAATCTAAATATATAAGAATCAAAGTCCTGATTGACTGACTGACTGACTGACTGACAGACAACGCACAGCCTAAACCGCTGGTCGTAGGGACTTGAAATTTGCAGGGTGGGTTTGTCTTGATGTGTAGAGGTGTACTAAGAAAGGGTTTTTTGAAATTCAACCCCTAAGGGGGTAAAATAGGGGTTGAAAGTTTGTATGGAAGTTCGTCATTTTTGAAGCTAGAATTATGAAAATAGCTGATAAGGTGTCTTTTAGAAAATAAAAAAGATTAATTTCAGGGTTTTTGAAAATTCAACCCCTAAGGGAGTAAAATAGGAAAATGAAAGTTTGTATGGAAGTTCGTCATTTTTGAAGTAAGAATTATGAAAATTGCTGACTAGGTGTCTTTTAAAATGAAAAAGATAAATTTCATGGAATTTGAATATTCAACCCCTAAGGGGGTGAAATAGGGGGTGAAAGTTTGTATTGAAATTCGTCATTTTTGAAGTTAGAATGATGAAAATTGGTGTTAAGATTTCTTTTTACAAATAAAAAATTATTAATTTCAGCGTTTTGGAAAATTCATCTCCTGAGGGTGTAAAATAGGGAATGAAAGTTTGTATGGCGGTACCGATTCGGGCTAATCTCTGAAACGGCTGGACCGATTTTGACGGGACTTTTACGGGCTAATACGATACGGGATTCGGGATATCCGAGACCGGGAAACGGGATACGGGATCCGAGATAAGGCTCCGGGACCCGGGATCCGGCAAACGAAAACTGGGATCTGGAAATCGGTATCCGGGACCCGGGATTCAGAAAATTAGATCCGGGATACGGGACCCGGGAAACTAGATCCGGGGTATGAAATCCGGGATTTGGGATACGGGACCCGTGATATCCAGGATACGGGATCCGGGATCCGGGAAACGAGATTCAGAAAATGAGATCCGGGATACGGGACCCGGGAAACGAGATCCGGGATACAAAATCCGGAATATGCGATACGGGATCCGTGATATCCGGGATACGGGATTTGGGAAACGGGATCCGGGACCCGATTTTTTAAATTTAAACTCTGCGCGGAAGAAGTCGCGGGCAAAAGCTAGTATTACCTATAAATGTTAAATGTGTGGTATAAAAATGGTCCTTTTCCCTCTTTTTTTTCACCGGAAACTGGTAAAACATTAAATGTCGGTTTATTCCAGTAAATTAATGATTGTACTTGAGAATTTTTCCAATTTTTTTTCCGCCAATTTTTATATTGTAATATCTCGAAAACTATGCAATGTTTAACAAACCCTTTCTTATTAGCTGCGATTCCTACAAGCAGTCTACACTGTTTTCTACGCCATTTGATGTGTTATAAGGCCGCAACACGAAAGTTGACTCAGATATTCAAAGGCCCATATCTCGGAAACTATGATAGTTACGTATACTTTGTGTTCACTAGGCATCTGCATATCAGCTACCGTATATGTAGTTTAATTATAATTTGGTACTTTTGAGACACACTGTATACATACAGCGGTTAGTAATAGTATTATTCAATAAACGTACTTTACCTATAAGTAGGTAGTATTTTTGTTATGTCATAAAATTATTATCTTAGCAGTAACAAAGGATTCTCCAGGTTAGTCTGCAGTACTGCACGTTTGAACTTCCTAGAAGCCAGAAGTCATAACAAAACGATATGCCTGACCATACTGAGAATAATGAGTCAATTGATTTAAAAAGTCTTATACATTAAGTAAGTTGATAGAACAAAGCTGTAGCCAATTGACTGCAGCTCATATACCGGCCGGCCAGGGTAGTACCACCCTCTCACAGAAGATTGGAGTATAGTAGCTACGGCTGAGATTCGTACGATGAGTGAGAGAGCCCGGAGCAGGAAGCCCAACCCCTTCCACTCCCTATATCCCACTCCCCTTCAGGTCGGCAACGTGCGAGCAATGCCTTTGGTAGTGAACTAACCATCTGAAGGTTACGGTATCTGCTTAACATTAGGTGGGCCGTACACTACACTAGTACAATACTAGTAGAACAAAACGCGAGTTAAGTCGATTTTGTCTCATTCTCTTCTGTGCATTAAGAAAGAGACAAAGCGACTCGGTACAGCGTGACAAAAGTCTTGTCTTGGCGTGTGTGCCAGCCCCACTGAAATCCTTTCATAAGACTTCATTTCATAGTTCACTGAACCATCTAAGAATATGGTATCAAGACAATGTGTAGGTATCGTTCCATAGATTGTAAGTCAATGTTTCACCTCTAGCTGATATCGCGACGGTCAGCCATCGAGATGAATGGCCCGCTCGCGGAAATAGAGTGCGTATTTATAAAATAAATGATGAATAAAATATTTCAATTTATTTTCTCGGTGACAGTACCATTGAAACAGAACGCATCGTACACGTTTAATTAGGTTTTCATGCGTCGTTGATATTATACCTACCTAAATGCATCAGAAAACTTGAAATCAACTTTTTTACTCAACTACCAAGTTTTTTTTCGTTTTTTTTCTTTAAATACCTAAATAAATTTGCACGTAGGTATACATTTTGTTGGTAAATAAAATGGTTACTATTTTTTATCACGTTGACCTACTAGTAATGAAAACAACAGTTGAGATAAACGGTCAATAACTTATACCACTGATAATGAAGTTGGTTAATTTTAGGTAAGTAGGTACCTACGTAGATTAAATAAACTGATAGGTACTAACATTATACAGTGAACGAAAACTTTGAATGTTTATAGACATTGCATGCTAGTTGAGTTGCTCAAATTTTTTTGAGGCTGCTTCACATTTTTAATTCAAAAACTGGCTTCTATTTTCAAATTCAGAATTGTATATTTCTTAGGAAACTGTTCACAATAAAGTTAACAGTGGTCCTTGCGCAAAGCTCCGTGGCTTTGTCGCAGGTACAAAAATAATTTTAGATTATTTCAACAATGAAAGTACTTATACTACCTACCTAGAGGTATAATTAGAGTTAGAAAATTCAATAACAAATAAAAGAAAAGTAATTCAAACGAAATAACCATGAAATATAAAATCCTAGGGTAACAAACGGCTCACCCGTTTCTATCGAGCGACGTATTCTAAAGCTGGTTTTATTAGGGTCCGCGTCCATTAGCCGGGATGGTGTCAGCGTGGATTTAATGACGTCACCTCAACTGCCAGGCGACTGGACCATACAGTTTTATATCCAACCTTTATCTACAACTTGCTTAAAAATAAAAGCAATAAGAATAGTTGCTTGGCTAGATACGGCCTTAGAATCATGTCTGAGGAATATGTAAGCTTCCCATTGGTACGATCAGCAAAATTCGTAAAACATTCTCAGTTGTCAAATCACTCATCAAATCTATTATTGTTCTTGATCCAAACACTCTCATCCCATCCCACTTATCCCACTAATATTATGAATGTGAAAGTTTGGATGGATGTATGTTTGTTACTCAATCACGCCAGAACGTCTGAACGGATCTGGATGAAATTTGGCACAGAGATAGATTATAGTCTGGAAAACCACATAGGCTACTTTTTATCCCGGTAAAATATATGGTTCCCGTGGGATAAATTATGCGCGGAAAGAAGTCGCGGGTAGAAGCTAGTATTATAAATGTGAAAGTTTGGATGGGTGTTTGTTACTCAATTACGCCAGAACGGCTGAACGGATCTGGATGAAATTTGGCCCAGAGATAGTTTATAACCTGGACATAGGATACTTTATCCCAATAGTATGTTCCCGCGGGTTAAATTATGCGCGGACGATGTCGCGGGCGGAAGCTATATTTAAATAATAATATGTTACTAATATTTGGTTAAATGTTCATCAACGCTTTTATTTTTTTATGGGACTGAGTTGGCAAACAAGCGTACCTACAACCCGCAACTGATGTTATGCAGTTACCGTAGCCTATAGATGCTTGCAATACCCAAGGCATTGCTCGCACGTTGCCGACCGAAGGAGAGTAGAACAAAGGGAGTTTATCATAACTTTCTATAAATTTGGAGGTATATAATTTCCCTGAAAGTCGTCACCGCCATCCGTTGATTTACATACAAATCACATACACATGTGCTCAGTAATTACTTCAAAAGTTTATAATTAATAAATTAATCGCGGGATGGGATTGAGGGAATTGTGGGACCGGGCTACCGGCATGTTTTTATTGTTCAACTCAAGGGTTGTTACATAAATTATTAGTGCGGTTAAATGCTGAGTTCTGGCTTACGGTAAAACTTACAGTAAATTTTGTTCTCTGTTAGTTTTGTTTCCCGAAAATGTCTAATTATTGTATTTGGTCGCTAGGAATTGTTTGCACTAATAGTACAAAATAAATGACTGTCAGGTATCCTGATTTTAAGCATTTCTAGGAACAAAGTGATTTGTAATGCCAGTGTAAATTCATCGTAACTATTTATGAATTTCGGGAGTAAATTTATGTGTAGGTAGCAAAGACTTTGTTAAAAACGTTGACTTTGTTGAGTTTTGCCCTAATCTAAAAGTTATATTCATATTATGTATGTTAGTCATTAAGGTATCTAATATGGGCCATCGTTGTTTGAAATAAATGGTAAATAAAAAAAAAGAGTCACTATAGACGATATTTTTTTCACTTTTACCACAAAATTCAACCTAGTACCTAACTATTAGCACAGTGCTATTAGGTACATTCCAAAACATCAGCCAAAATCTCGTCCAAAACCTAAATACTAAGTACCTACTGCTCCTTAAATTTATTTATGTATTTATTTTGCCTATTCCCATGCTATTACGTGCTGTTATATTAATTTAGCCATTATGTAGTAGGTATAAGTATATCAGTCTATGTAATATTTTCTTGTTTATGTAATGTAATTTAAGTGTATGTATAAGTGGTAATTTATGTAAGTACACCCCCGTATTATTTTTTTTTAGATCTTCTCCATCCAAAGGTTGCCTGGTAGAGATCACTATTAGTGATAAGGCCGCCCATTTTCCACTTTCTGTGTAAATTGTGTAATTATTTATAAATGTTTATTTTTCTAGTGGTGGATTAATAAAGAGTTATCTATCTATAGTACGTTTTTTTATACTTGTCCTATTTGGTAAGCAAAGATGGCGTCCAGCGGGGCGATTGCGTAACTTATTTGTCAATGTTTCAATTGGTTTCGTTCATTCTGTGTCAATTATATACGAAACCAATTGAAACATTGACAAAAAGTTACGCAATCGCCCCGCTGGACGCCATCTTTGCTTTCCAAATAGGACAAGTATAAAAAAACGTACTATATCTATACTAACCCTTCGGAGAACCATGCATGATGGTGTAACGATAGATAAAAATCTATGGTACTTATCGTTTATACTGCGGGCAAAGTCACGGTTACGTGTAAGGGCTCTATCTCAGCGGGATGCCAAGCGCGTCGCCAGCCACCGTCGCCAACGAATTCGTATTGAATTTGACAGGTAATACCAATTGTTTGGATACGTGGCCGGCGACGTCGCTGGCTACCGTCGCCAATAATTCGTATTGAATTATGTCAAAATATGACAGGACTCTACTTGGCGACGGTCGCCAAACCCGTCGCCAGGTGTAATACAGCCCTAAAGATAATGTTGATCTCTGTCTCCCGAGAGCGCGGTGTGTAGGAAACGCAATCTTTATAATATATTATAGTCAAGGGACCCGATACTGGTAAGAAGATAATATCATGTAAACAACAACGAAAGATTATACGGGAATCTTTCGTAACTACTAAAATGTATATACCCACCTTCTGCATTGAACTTTCACCACCAGTATAATAAAGTAATAAGTTACTTTTTCCAGTAACCGTATTCAGTAGAAAACGGTTTTTTTTAATGTTTCCAAGGTGGCAAACAAACGTACGGCCCACCTGATGCTAAGCAGTCAACGTAGCCTATAGATGCATGCCACAACCAAACGCATAGCTCGTACGTTGCCAAGTTGCCAAACTGAAGGGGTGTGGGGCAGAGGGCGGGGAAGGGAGCGAAGGGTTGAGCATCCAGTTCTCTCACTCATCATTCGAAACGCAGCTGCTTTACGCCGATATTTTGTGAGAGGGTAAGTACTACCCCGGTCGGGCCAGCGCGTATGAGCTGCAGTCAGTTGGCTACAGCTTGGCTCTACCATCAATAAAATCTGTTCAATAGAAATCTAAATTGCAGTCCGATGTAGAACGAAAACTCAATGATTTATTAAGTTACACTAGATACGCAGTATACGGCGCCAAAGCGTGGCCACTTATTATATGTCTTCAAACATATCCGACATCAGTTGCCAGCTTGACGTCAGTGAGCGCGAACATATTCGCAACGAACAAATAAAATTTCCAAAATGGTGAAATGTAAGTTAAAAAGTGTATGTCGCGGTCCGAAAAGGACGATAAAGAAAATGGTGTTAGTTTTCACAAGTAAGTTTGCTTAATTTTATTCAGGGTATCCAAAAACGCATTAAAAACGAAATAAATTTATCATAAATTGTTCTTGCAATCAGTGATGCCAGAAAACGATTTTAATTTTCCCACACTGTTGGGAGTTTAGCGAATGAAAGATGGAAAGACAGTTAGTCAAAGTATTATTAATAATTTATATTATTTCTATATAATGAGTAATAATCATCATCAAAAAATTGTCAGTACTAAGTGCAGTACTAGTTATAATGATTTCCTATTCGTTTTTCAGAGTACATAAAGATCAAAAGCGTAGGGAGGAGTGGACACGCAATATACGACTTTTACGTAAAGAAACGGACTGGACCCCAGCTACAATAACCGTGATATGTTCTAAACATTTTTTAGATAGCGATAAGATACAACCAAAAAATAACATCCTGTTCTTTTATGGCATCAATCGGTAAGATCAATCATAAGGACCAAAATCTCTTTAACAAACATGGTAAATTAAATGAAAGGAAAGTGTCTTGGGATCAATAATTACGTTTGAAATTTTATCAGGAAGTTCACACATACGGAGATGGAACAATAACGGTTTCACATGCTGCAAATCAAATTAAAATGTTTATTTTGTTTAGGCCTACGGGGGCACTTACAAATTATCATTTTACTTTTTTTCCTTAAATTCTACCACCGGATCGGAAACGCGACCTTAACAGAGAAGATCCGGCAAGAAACTTGTCTTTTTTACATTGTTTTATTTATATCGCCCTTTACTTATTATAATACAATGTATTTTGGTAAACAATAGCTCCAGTGTGCTGCCCTCTGAAATAAGCAAGGCAAGACACGGTACACTTTGACATGACGCTGTTATGGAGACGAGTTACAACGACGGATAGCTTGTGCTTATTCCGTGTATTTATCGAATGAGCTCCTTTCTTCAAAGTTGTTGATTTCATTTCTGATACTCGGAAAGTAGTGTTTATTTGATCCGAGTAAGACTAATATCTTATTAAAAATGAGTTCAAGTGATTCTGAAATGTTGACCCCAGATTCTGTTAAAGACGAGGCAAATACAGTTATCGAAAATCTTTTGCCAGAAATTTCTAAGGAAAGATACTTAAATAATAATCCTCAAGATGAGAATATTTTCTTGTTTCATACTTTTTAGAGCGTGATTTTTCAGTAGTCGGTTTTAGTTTTTAATTATGTATCGATTTCATTTGTAAATAGGTAGTCTTTAAATAAAATATTTACGTTAACACATCGAAATATTTATTCTTCCTTGCAGTGATCCTTGTCAATTTCTTTAAATCTAACATGATCTATTGAAAGTTTATCGGAATAACTTGAACAATAATAAAATTTCAATAGATCATGTTAGATCTAAAGAAATTAGTATCCAAATAATTCATTCAATACATTCATTAATTCATTCAATCTGGGAAAAAAAATCTGAACCCTGACCACACTGGCCGTTTTCCCATTGACAATGTCTTGTCTCTTTTTGACGCAATTAGTTTGACGGCAGAAGAAACGAAACAAACATAGTTTTCTTTGGCGTATGTATCGGTTGCCAAGCTACGTCTTTAAACTCGCGAGTAGCTACGTATTTATGAGAACTTTTTGTACGAGACTAGTACTCTAGTAGTATATAATCTCATTGCGAAAACTAAACAAAAATTCCATTGATTAAATAAAGTCATCCCTCGATAGAATACCGATTTTAATCGATATAACCGTCTCGATTGAATCGATACTCGGTACGAATCGAACGTCGTGGGGTCGTGTTCAATCATCGGGAAGTTTCGAAGGAGATTGATTCGACATCATTTTGTTTGCGTTTACCTGACCTGACGATTAATAATTAAGGTGTTATTCAATAAACATGAACTTGAACTTCAATAAACGTGTATGAATTCTAATTTATACTAAGACTAAACCTTAGATTAATTATGATTTCCTTAATTTTTTACGTAATTACCCGAATACGGATTAATGAAAAAAAGAACCTATTAAGGTAACGGGTTAAGGTAATGTACACGAGTAAATTCCCTTTGATAAGAGAGCTCATAGTCGCTCGCTAGCGTCACGGTGACAATAACAGCTAGTACCTACCCTGTCGGCTAAAATGAAAATCAGCTGCTCTAGTGGCCGAATATTTTATATGAAGCTGTTCACACACACCGATCGGTCCGACACCGATTTCTTGTCGGCGGCGACAAGAAATGTCGGATGTTATAACAGCCCTCTACGTCCGAAAAAAAATCGTGTTGGATCTCCCGTACCAGGTTGCACACGATGCAAATTTTTTTGCAATATTTTTGTTAATGTTTTATGTCATTTATTAGTGTTTTTTATTTTTATTTATGAAGTAGGTATCATGGGCTTGAATACGTCCTTCGTTTAAACTAACATTCTGTAAATAGTTATCCTGTATAACACAATACTATGTTATCACGTTCTTAATATACCTACAATCTTGAAAATACTCTACCCTAAATTCTAAACATAAATTCCAAGTTCATCAGAAATGGTAAAACAGAAGATAAGTTGTAGCTTAAGATTATAACTTTATATTATTGCTTAATGAAGTGGAATGTACTTCACGTATCGCGTAACCCATGTCTTAACTTTAAGTTGTTATGCTTTAACTTTGAGATTTAAGCGCGATTCGGTGGCTTGGCTTACAGGCTTGATACAAGTAGTATAAGCGGAGCGATTTCATAATATAAAAGTGAAAAACACACAATTTCAACGTAAGCTAGATTGATCAAATCAAATAAAAGGTCCATAAAACAAACAAGAAAAGGTCTAAACATAGTAAAATTTAGTTCCATGTCTAAAACAAGACCACAAATACATAGATTTATAAAAGTTTCGCGCTCGAGCGCTTTGACGTACCTAATTGTTTTTCCTGCAAGAAATCGGTATGTAAATAAATACCTATATGTGTTGAGGTTAAATTAAGTCTAACATGCTTCTCCACAAAAATATGGGTTTTAAAAATCTCACATGAGATTAGGGGGAGGAGGTGGGGTCGAGCCAAATCTCACGACGTCTCACCAGGGTGTCGAAAATTTACCAAAATCGCCTCACGTAAGTTATGGATGCCCCTAAAAGTGGTGGGAGTTGGTGGGTCTGGTCTCACTAAGAAAAAGACATCACATTCTTTCGTGTAGTTGTATCTCTGTCCCTCTCTGCTAGTTGTAACGTGTCGCACTAGTCATGAACGCTAATCTCTCGTAGCTCGCCGCGGTCGTCCGTCACCGGAAACTCCCCAATGCTTTGATTAATAATTCAAAAGGGATGTCGGGCGCATGTCTTACATAATGGAATAATCTTTGCCCGGCTTTACAACTTATTTTTAGGGTTCCGTACCCAAAGGGTGCCAACGGGACCCTATTACTAAGCCTACGCTGTCCGTCCGTCTGTCTGTCTGTCTGTCTGTCTGTCTGTCTGTCTGTCTGTCTGTCTGTCTGTCTGTCTGTCTGTCTGTCTGTCCGTCTGTCTGTCAGCGGGCTGTATCTAACAAACGGTAATAGCTAGAGACATGAAATTTTCACAGAATGTGTATTTCTGTTGCCGCTACAACAACAAATACTAAAAATAAAATAAAACTTAAAAATAAAGGGGGTCCCCATACAATAAACTCGATATTTTTGGCGTTTTTATTGATAACTCATAAATTAAACAATATATAAAGAGAAAACTAACATTTTAACCATGAGTGATCATTATGACATATTTTAGATAAATTGTTGACAAAAAAAAGAAATGTAAAACTACATTTTTGACCCATAAATAAGTTTTAAATTAATAGTACCAGTCAAAGTAGCGCCATCTAACATTGTTATGATATCATTGGCATTACAGTGTCATAAGTAGTATAATAATTCGAGTGCAATACTAGAGATCATCTTAGCCGTATGGTTAAGGCGTTAGACCACGTGTATGTGGGTATAAGGTTCGAATCTTACTACGAGTTGTTTTTTTTTTGAGTAATTCGCATTTTTTTTGTCGCCCACAGCTTAAATTAAAATAATGTTAACACTAAACTGATTTGTGCAAATACATTGTTTACGTACGTAAACATATTTGTAAATCAAGTTTCAAATGCATTCGGAGTTTCAAGCACAGAGTATTAGAACTATAGATGGCGTTGTAATAGTTTTTCACAGAATGTGTATTTATTTATTTGTGTACTTTATGTACCTATTATTGCAGGTGTGTACTAACAATTATGGGACTGAGGTGGCAAAAAAGCGTACAGCCCGCCTGATGTTGAGCAGTTTTTTTTTATGGGAGTGAGGTGGCAAAGAGTAAATAATTGTTGCTATAACAAAGATAATATAAAATAAGAATCTCATAATATATAAAATAATAGTACCGCTACGCACCACTAGATGACGCTAGATGAGCTCCTAGATCGCGGTATGGTTTCGTTTTTCAGATCGCAATATAGTCACGACCAAAATTCGCCTGCTATTGACAAGTTTTGCGTTATCTCTAGGTTTCGATCGATTGGAAATTGTTGTATTGCTTTCATAGTGTCATATTTGATGGCAGAATACTCCCGTTGCCTCCGACTATAGTGTGCGGGGATTTTAATGTAGACTTACTGGAATCTAATGAGAATGCACCTTTAAAAAAATATTTTGACCATATTGGTTTAAATTCAAAACTTCCTCGTGTTGTTACCACAACGGGTTATACTCAAATAGATAATGTGTTTATCAATATTGACTTGAATGCTGGCACATACTGTGCACTCTTTAGTTACCTAGCCCTTTATGGATACAATTTCGAATTGAGCAATAGATTTTATCAAAACTATCCGAAAAGTCAGAATAAAATTTGTATTTCTGTTGCCGCTGTAACAACAAATACTAAAACAGAATAAAAAAATATTTAAGTGGGGTTCCCATACAACAGACATGATTGCCGTTTTTATAGAATGGTACGGAACCCTTCGTGCGCGAGTCCGACTCGCACTTGGCCGGTTTTATAAATAGTATTACATACAAAACAAATAGAAAATAAACTAACATAATTACTACCATATAGGTAGTAATTATGTTAATAATCATACATATTTACAAAAATACACTGGTGCGAGTCCGCCGTCGCCTGGCAAAGTCGCCTGCTAATAAAAGTCTCGTCAAAACAGGTCCAGCCGTTTTGGAGATTAGCCGAAACAAACAGACAGACAATCAATTAAAAAAACTGCTTGTTGATATAAGTACCATACCTATATTCATTCGTACATTTAGTCAAAATCTATTATTTTTCGACAATACGAACAGACACTTTAATTTGATTTCTTAGCAAGTAAGTATGTAGCCGACAAACTGTTTCACAGTTTGGCAGGAAGTAGGTATGTAAGATACCCACGTAATTAAAGTAATAAATAAACAAATAAAAAAAATATTGTATCGTGCAAAACTATGGTTAGCCTATTTAAAAATCGTAACGTATTCTCTATTATTTATGGTTCTATTTGTTTCTACCCCTCGGCCCGTCCGGCTTTATTTGAATAACAAATTCCAGCGCTGTTCACGAACTAGAGTATTTGACTCCATGTTTGACGAGATGCCATAGATTTTTAACTTTTATTGCCAGTAAATAGTGGAATTATGGTCTTTTTAGTGTTACAATGTCACTAGACATACTTTACAAACTGTAGACAAAATTATCTTCTAAGGGAAAAGATAAGGCAAATGGTTCGAACCATATACAGGTGAAATCGATATCATGAGCAATATTTTAAAATATGACTCAACACATGATTCAGAATATTTTGGGAAAACAAATAAAAAATCTATTGTTAAAAAAATATTGCTCGGGTAAGCAAATAAGCAAACCATGTTATACCTTACCTGGGTAATAAATTTTGATGAATTAATTTGTTGATTAATATTCCCTAAATATTCTGAATCATGTGTAAAATCACCGTTTAAAATATTGCCCACGATTTCGATTTCACCCAGTATAAAAAATATACTACGTAGTTCTTAACTGCCTAATGAAAGTCTAGGTAAGTAGGTACAAAAAAAAAGTTGACAACAAAGTTGGATGTACAAAAAAATACCGGCCGAGTGCGTGTCGGACTCGCACATGAAGTTTCCCGTAGCACCGTAGAATAAAAACGTCAAAAATATGAAGTTGCTTGTATGGGGACACTGTTTATTTTTAAATTTAATTGAATTTTTAGTATTGGTTGATGTAGCGGCAGCCGGCAACAGAAATATACATTCTGTGAAAATTTCAACTCTCTACTTATTACGGCTCGTGAGATACAGCCCAATGTCAGACGGACAGACAGACAGACAGACAGACGGACAGCGTAGGCTTAGTAATAGGGTCCCGTTGACACCCTTTGGGTACTGAACCCTAAAAAATACACTTCTAAACTTTTTTAATTGTCATGTCGTAAATCAGTGTAACGACCCAAATCTGGGATCCAAATGGTTCGAACCTTAGATAAAAATATACTACGTATAGGTACTTAACTGCCTATTAAAACCTAGGTAATTAAGTAAAAAAAAAAGTATGATGTAGAAAAAATACACTTTTAACTTTTTATAAAAATACAAATAAGTAGGTACATAAATTTCTTTATTGCGTTAATTGTGGTAATCATAGATTTAAGATTGGTTGAGCGCGGGCATCAACCAATCCTAAGTTAATGGTTGTAATACAATAATTTGTGGTCTTCAAAGTAAAGTAAAGGTAGTAAGTAAGTTTTTAAACTGGCAATGTCGTAAATCAGTTAGTTTAACCACACAATCCGTATCTGTCCATTAACTGCGGTTATCAGTTCACTTAACCCGACGTTAAAACTAGTTTACGTGGTAAGGTCGCCGCCCTCAGGTCAACCACCCCGTACACATGGGTCTTGTGGTCCTTAGGGTGTACAATGGTACTACCCACCAAGCCAACTAGACACTCGGGTATAAATATCAAATGATAATAAGTCAATGATTCCGCGGTCCGTCCACATCGTAGTGAGCCTGGGCCAATGCCTGGGTACTCGCGGAATCACTGGCTTATTATCATTTGATATTTATAGCCGAGTGTCTAGTTGGCTTGGTAGTGTGGTGTACATTTTAGAAATAAGGCCATGTGCCTATAGGCATATTTGCGATTAGTATGAGGCATATGATTTTAATTGTGTATCTAAATACATTTTATATGACTGGGTTATGAGTTTGTTTTTCTTAAACAGTTGGCAGTAGATTAATTTTGGTTTCTGAGGCTCGAACTAGTGTACGGCGGTTAAATGCGGCACCTGATACTACGCCGAAGTCGGCGTACTTAAGTACACCAGATATGACAGCAATCAAAGTATGAAACAGACGTGCCGCGAAAATAATAAGTCGCCGAATTTTTAGGATAAAAAAATTGTTGTGGGGTTGGTTTTATACAACCCTACAACAATCAAGAAATTTTAAAACTAGATAGGTATAGTACTTAGTTAAAGCGCGCGCGCATTTTTTTTTTAATCTATGCAGTTGGCCTTTTTATATATGAATATTTCTGGTTTGTAATCGTTTCGTATGATTCACAGGGTTTATAAGTAACTTAATTTAGTAGCACGCATTTTTAAGTTTTTTTATAATGTATATTTATTATTTTTGTAACCTTGTAACAATAGGTAAAAAAAAAACGATGCAAAAGTGATTCATAATAATTATGCTAACTAGTAAATACCCCAAAATCCTGAGAATTATAATAATTTACCTTATTTTTCTTATCAATCAGGCAGCCATAGATAGTATAGCGATATTTCGGCCGGCCAGTCACAAGCCTCTTTAGCTCAGTGGTAGAGCACTGGTCTCGTAAACCAGGGGTCGTGAGTTCAAACCTCACAGGAGGCACAATTCTACCATTGTAAATTGTTCTTTTTATTATAAAATACCATTTTAAAATTATTTTATTGCAGTTACAAAAGTGGTGTTTGGTCATAAAAGGTTCGTTGATTAAATTTAAATTATTTTCATTTAAAAAAAACCATAACTAAAGTAGGAACTTTTATAGATAATTTTTATTTTTGTATTTTTTGTGCTCCGATAAAGTGTTAAAATACATTTACCTTTCTTTATGACCTTTCTAAACATTATTGGGAAGGTATAAAGCAATGAAAACTTTTAATAGATTTAATTTTATAACAAAATAATCACCTGAATAAAAATAATAGCTAATCAGAAACGAGCCGAGAAAAAAGAAAACATAATTACCACAACAAAAAGTTGAATAAAGGAAATCTTTAATATCTATGCTCGAGATAAAAAAGTTACACCCGGTAATTTTATTTCTTTTTTGTTTCAGAAGCTGTTCGCGGAATTTCAAATTCGGAATGACATACAGAAAAGTTCTTAATTTGAATTTATAATTACTTAAATTTGACACCATTTTTTATATTTGGAACTACGTACATTCGTTAACAAAATACTTTCGTGGTTTTTCTTAAAACGAGATAATATTTTTTGTGACGATGCTGCGCTATTGGTTGTGTTTCGCGAGTGCGGTGTGTTTGGCGGGACAGTGTGGGGCCAATTACTGTAGGGACGCCAACCTTTGCTGTCCCGGGCGAGACAGTTCCTGTGTGGTCCAGAAAGCACACCAAAACGCCATCATAGAGGACCCGACAGACAAGCCCTGTTACTGCGACCACGCTTGCATGAAGCTAGGGGACTGCTGCCCTGATTTCCGAGAAACCTGCGGAGGTAAGTACTTACCTACTTTATATAGAACTTTAATCACGTCGAGGTTTCGCGGTTTCTTTGTGAGAGCTTGTTTCTCGTTTTAATTGAGTAGTGAAGTGTACGGTGAAATTTGTGTAAATTATTTAAACTTTAATGAATAAATATCTCCACTTTCCATGTTAGGGGTACCTTAAAAAAGTTAATTAAGATATAAAATTTCATAATTTCGGAATTAAGATGAATGATTAAGATATTTTATTTTGCTAATTTTTCAGAAACTTCCGTCGAAAATTGTAGGATTTATGGTATTGTGACAGACTGGGATATACAGACGGGCAGGCAGACAGACAGACGGACTGACTGGATTATCTCGCAATGGTTCCTCGTAGGGACTATGGAACCCAAATAACACAAATTATGTCGAAATAGACTATTAGATTAATTAATTAGTTAAAGTAAAAAAAAACCTTTAATTTGTATTACGTCAATACATTTTTAATTTCTAATAATTGTTCCATATAATTGCACCCAGGTACAGTCAAACACAATACAAAATTGAAAGGAAAATATACCTACTTTCTTCTTAATTCTCCTTTCATCCCCTGATTCGAATCCAATTACGCAAAATACCCTCAGTGATTAATTTTTAATCTGTCTTGCAATATAGCGGCGGTTAAAATAACAAATCCATTTTTGGTAACGGCGAAATGAGTTTTAACATTTTCCGGAAGGGTAATCCTTTGGAAATGAGTTCTACTTTTTTTTGTTAAGTCCAATAGGAAATTTATACTAGACTGACTAGTAGGTATCTATTATTGTAGGAACACTAGAACTTATCAAAAACACTTAATTTACAAAAAAATAACTGTATGTAATATATTTTTTTATCGAATGAAAACTCGTTTACGTAGTAGAATAAAATTAGAAACACAATTGTAATACAAGACCAAAGGTAACATGATTTTGTTCAAATAAATTAAACTCGGCTGTGTATTTTAAATTTACCACAACATCCGACATTTCGAGTAATCAACGTAAAACATAATTCACTACACATTTTCATAAACAAAGAGCTCCCGCTCTCCTGTTACCTACAGGAATTAATTCAAATATTAATGTTGAAGCGCCCTTAAACATCTGCCTCGCGAAAAAACGTACATTTAATATTTTGCCGAGGTAATAACACTGACTAATCCTTGTGTAATACAGTCTGAGCCCTACAACCTCCCTTCCTCCCACCACCGGCAGAGGGCGCCGTTCCCTTATATAAATCCTGCTCGTTTGCATACACCGGTATTATGACGCTTGAGTAACGTATATTTTTAAACTTCTTATTCTGTGAGAAATGGTCATAAAAGTTTTTATTTTGTAAGTGCTGTGCCCGTAGTGTATTTTTTTCAGCGTATTTGTGAGCCTTTTATATAGAATTTGTACTTCGAGTAGCCATTTTTTTTTCTATTTCTCTAATCTTTCATCTATCATTTTGCCATGCAAAATGATAAATACGTAGACTACCTATAAAGTTTACACTTAGGTTACAAGAAAAAACACACTCAGGGCCCTTAGGTCGGAGAAGTTATCGATGTAACTTATCAGAGTGAATTTTATGATTATTTTATAGTAAGAGGTGGGTAGGTAATAAAATCCATTTTAGTTTGTAAGATGGTTTTTTGATTTTTTGTTCATTTCATTACTTAGAAGTGAGTGAGTGAGTGAAAATGTGAGATAGAGAGAAAAAATAAATAGATCTTTCATCTAACTTTTTTTTAAAATTCTTGTACCAGGTCGGTAGTAATAAATATGCGATAATAATGCATTCGTTTTAAGATTTTTTTTTTCTCTCATTTACCGAAGTATTTTATTTTATTTCCACCATTACTCGCGACTGTAGGATAACAAATGAAACGAGAGTGAACGCAAGATTACATTTTAATAACGTTTTTAATATCTGTACTCGACTGTACTCAGTGATGTTCGTGCTCGGAATGTATTATGCGAAAGACGTCATCAAATATCTCAAGATTTATCCGACAACATATCGGTGGATTTTGGTATGCTTAAAATCTTAAGCGGGCGGCATTTTTGGAGCTTACGATTTTGGTACGTCTTAAGAATGTATAACTTACCTTATATTTTATGAGAAGAATTCATTTTTTTACTTTGTACAGGCACTCGCACTACCCCGGTGAAAAATAAAATAAAATGTTTGTCTCCAAAGACATTGCCAAAAAGAGGGAGAGGCGAGACTGTCCAAAATAGTTTGTCCTACTAAACGGAGTCCTTTGACATAGTCCGACTCAGTTGCTCGCGGAAAACAATGTTGAAAACATGTCGGTATTGCTAATACCTCATCTTCTACTCTGACTGCCTAATAATTATTGATTTACGGCTTCTGAAATAACCATATTATAACGTAAAATACAACGCAACTTTTGATTTTATTTTTTCACGCAAGTTATATATTTTTTAGGAACATCGTGAATATGGCACCTGTTTTGTGTGTAACCACCCTTATTATTGTATAAAATGAAAAATTATCGTTTGTCTAGCGCGCTGCTCGTGAAATATGACCGCCATTATGTACCCCGCTTTATTATTTATACCTTTTTCACAGTAAAATGAAGTCGATTCAAAAAGTTCAATTTATTTTATATATTTTGAGGCTGAGACCAGGCCTAGTGTGATTAATTATGATCCAACGTAACAGACTCGTACGCAACTCAAATTTGAGAGCTGCTTAACTTCTCGACGACTCAAACTGCTCGAGTTCTCAAACTGCTAAGTGGGACTTAGGCCCGTATTAATAAATCGATCTCAAGATTGAGATCGAACTTGAGATATTGTTTTTGACAGATGTTCTATACATTAAACACCAAAACTGCATCTTAAGATCGATCTCAACTTTGAGATAGATTTATTGCCTAAAACAAATGAGTTAGCCTTTGAGTATTCGGCCATAACTCACTAACTGTTGGCCCCAAACCAAGCAACGCTTGTATGGCTACCATACAATGGACTGGGGGCGATCCCAGTGACACCCAGACCAGGGCAAATTATAAAAAGGCCGTTTCCGAAATTTGCCTCTGGCGGGAATCGAACCCGAAACCGCCCGATGAAGTGTGCCAAGCTTTGAAACTCGTTCGAGGTGCCAAGCGGTCGTCCAAATGGATCTCTGTAGCCACATCACTATCTATCACTATCACTACATATTATAAAACAAAGTCCTCCGACGCGTCTGTCTGTCTGTTCGCGACAAACTCAAAAACTACTGCACCGATTTTCATGCTGTTTTCACCAATGGATAGAGTAGTTCTCGAGGAAGGTTTTTATAAATAACCGACATCCACGCGGGCGAAGCCGCGGGCATCAGCTAGTTAAAAATAAAACAGATGATTAATTGAAATAGGTACAGTAGGTACAATAATAATGCGTTGTCTTTGAAGTTGAAGAAGCAAATTCTTTAGAATCAAAGAAAATAAAATGTCATTATTTCTCAAAGGTCTAAACGACCTTAGGGTCAAAATGGGATTTGGGAATATTAATACTGAAGGTCACTCAACCAGTTCACCTCTAAACAAGACTGCCCTCTATTAGAATCAGGCAGAATAAAAAAAAAAATAACCATAGGCAATCTATAGTACGTTTTTTTATACTTGTCCTATTTGGTAAGCAAAGTTGGCGTCCAGCGTGGCGATTGACTTGATTTGACTTTTTTGTCAATGTTTCAATTGGTTTCGTTCATCCTGTGTCAATTATATACGAAACCAATTGAAACATTGACAAAAAGTTACGCAATCGCCCCGCTGGACGCTATCTTTGCTTACCAAATAGGACAAGTATAAAAAAACGTACTATATAAGGCAACATGCACTTTTCAAAACATTCTGTATAACGGAGGCAGTAAGCAAGTGTACGGGCCACCTGATGTTAAGCTAGGACCGTAGCCTATAGATGCATGTAATACTAAAAGAATCTGATCTTGATTCTACTTTTTCTTATCGTATGGTTAGTGGCCAACCTGGTGTCAGAGTTGTTCAAGCCGCCTGTCGGACAACAAGGCTTAACATGCTGCCCAGATGACAACAACCTAGACTGCCTTAACGTGCCCTCCGAGGCACGAAGACGCTCAGTTCAAATGCACTAAATAGATCACAAAATAATGACAAAATAATGACTGACCTTGCCAAACGTTGGTTAACCTCCGATCAGTTACCGATCAGTGATTGCAGCTGAATATGAGCGCCTCAATCCGCCTATGATCTTGATTGATTGTGTATGGCGTCCCTTATTCTATTAAACTCCTTCATTGACATGCCCTGCGTCAGCGGTCGCGAGACAGCCATCAGAATGATATCGGGGACGCTCTAATGATATTCCACCCCTAAACGACCTCGCTAGGGGTTGAATAAACCGGCCTAAACCAACACTGGTTAAACCCGGATATTCGGATTTGGAGGAAGAAAAATATGAATTGAGTTACATTGCTAAATATCTACTTATTTTGGTCTCCTGTCGAGTGCAAGGACCTACTGTTAATTGCAGGGCTCGGAAACCGGTTAATTTTTCAAACCGGTTTCGGCCATTGAACCCAGACCGGAATGGATTGCGGTTAAGGTTTCGGTTTCGGTTTCGGTATGATGAAACCGGTTTTACACAAATTTCGGTTCTATTAAGCAAAATTAACCGGTTAAATTGAGATTTGGCTGTATTAGCGAGCGATCGAGTTATGACGTATGAATGCTTCATCTCTTTCCAATAAAAAACTCTCGCGCGCTGCAAACGAATATTATTATAATGCTTTCCGGCAGTAGTGAAGCCAAAATATCGATAGTCGATATTTGACCGATATCGATAGTTGACCTTGAAAATCACTTAGGATATCGACAGGGCTATCAATAGCATAATAATAAATGTTTTTAGCAGTTTTTATGAGACAGGTAGCAAACGAGCGTACGGCCCGCCTGATGTTAAGTACTTTTTATGGGACTTAGGTGACAAACAAGCGTACGGCCCGCCTGATTTTAAGCACTTTTTTATGGGACAGATGACAAACAAGCGTACGTCCCGCCTGATGTTAAGAACTTTTTTATGGGACTGAGGTGACAAACAAGCGTACGTCCCGCCTGATGTTAAGAACTTTTTTATGGGACTGAGGTGACAAACAAGCGTACGTCCCGCCTGATGTTAAGAACTTTTTTATGGGACAGATGACAAACAAGCGTACGTCCCGCCTGATGTTAAGAACTTTTTTATGGGACTGAGGTGGCAAACAAGAGTACGGCCTGCCTGATGTTAAGCACTTTTTATGGGATTGTGGCAAACAAATGTACGGCCCACCTGATGTTAAGAACTATTTTATGGGACTGAGGTGGCAAACAAGCGTACGGCCCGCCTGATGCTAAGCACTTTTTATGGGATTGTGGCAAACAAGCGTACGGCCCGCCTGATATTAAGCAGTTTTTATGGGACTGTGGTCGCAAACAAGCGTACGGCCCGCCTGATATTAAGCAGGTTTTTACGGGACTATGGTCGCAACCGAGCGTACGACCCGCCTGATGTTAAGGACAATGCCAAAGGCATTGCAAGCATGTATAGGCTACGCTATGGTAACTGCTTAACATCAGGCTAGCCGTACGCTTGTTTGGCACCTCAGTTCCATTAAAAACTGCTTAACATCAGGCGAGCCGTACGCTTGCTGGCCACCTCAGTTCCATAAAAAACTGCTTAACATCAGGAGGGTCACACGTTTTTGCCACCTCAGTTCCATTAAAACTGCTTAATATCAGGCGGGCTGTACGCTCGATTGTCACCTCAGTCCCATAAAAACTGCTTAACATTAGGCGGGCCGTACGCTCGTTTGCCACCTCAGTCCCATAAAAAAATCTTAACATCAGGCGGGCCGTACGCTTGTTTGCCACCTCAGTCCCATAAAATAGTGCTTAACATCAGGTGGGCCGTACGCTTGTTTGCCACCTCAGTCCCATAAAAAGTGCTTAACTTTAGGCGGGCCGTACGCTTGTTTGCCACCTCAGTCCCATAAAAAAAGTGCTTAACATCAGGCGGGCCGTACGCTTGTTTGCCACCTCAGTCCCATATTAAAGTGCTTAACATCAGGCGGGCCGTACGCTTGTTTGCCACCTCAGTCCCATAAAAAAGTGCTTAACATCAGGCGGGCCGTGCGCTTGTTTGCCACCACAGTCCCATAAAATAGTGCTTAACATCAGGCGGGCCGTACGCTTGTATGCCACCTCAGTCCCATAAAAAAGTGCTTAACATCAGGCAGGCCGTACGCTTGTTTGCCACCTCAGTCGCATAAAAAAGTGGTTAACATCAGGCGGGCCGTACGCTTGTTTGCCACCTCAGTCCCATAAAAAGTGCTTCACTTAAGGCGGGCCGTACGCTTGTTTGCCACCTCAGTCCCATAAAATAGTGCTTAACATCAGGCGGGCCGTACGCATGTTTGCCACCTCAGTCCCATAAAATAGTGCTTAACATCAGGCGGGCCGTACGCTTGTTTGCCACCTCAGTCCCATAAAATAGTGCTTAACATCAAGCGGGCCGTACGCTTGTTTGCCACCTCAGTCCCATAAAATAGTGCTTAACATCAGGCGGGCCGTACGCTTGTTTGCCACTACAGTCCCATAAAAATAACTGCTTACCATCAGGCGGGCCGTACGCTTGTTTGCCACCACAGTCCCATAAAAATAACTGCTTACCATCAGGCGGGGCGTACGCTTGTTTGCCACCTCAGTTCCATAAAATAGTGCTTAACATCAGGCGGGCCGTACGCTTGTTTGCCACCTCAGTCCCATAAAAAAGTGCTTAACATCAGGCAGGCCGTACGCTTGTCTGCCACCTCAGTCCCATAAAAAAGTGCTGAACATCAGGCGGGCCGTGCACTTATTTGCCACCTCAGTCCCATAAAAATATAACTGCTTAACATCAGGCGGTAGTATAGATCACTCGGCCGCTAGCCGCCACAGCAAGAATAATGAAAAGGATGCAATGCAAGATGCAAACTCGGTTCCCTTTGCGGCGAAAACGAAAGAAAACACCAGAAAGCGTGTGAATGAGACAAACGAACCAAGCACGCGTGCTAGAAAAGGATAGTGAGCGCATCTTATGTGCGGAACTCGACCTTGATCGCTAGTCGGCTGTAGCATGCGTCTGAGTTTAACCGGTTAATTGAGGTCTTAATATCGGTAAACGTTCCGTTCGCTGCCATAACCGGTAACCAACATTTTTTCGGTTTAGTTAAAACCGGTTTCGTATTTAACCGGTTAATCAACGAACGGAATTAAACCGGTTTCATGAACGATATTAACCGGTATTTCAAAACCGGTTCCAAGCCCTGGTTAATTGGCTTGTCCATATGCCGCGCGTGCCTCGCCTGAGCACTCATATTATGACATTGCGTGCCTATGCATTTCTTGTGGACACAGCCGTAATCAGTAAAGTCAATAATAATTAAAATCATTAATAATCGTTACCTAATGTAAAGTTTATTATTTGTATATCACAGCCACCGAGAAGCTTCACGAAATGGTAATGGCTGCATCTACAAGAGACGAACGGCGCCCGAACAGTTAGTTTTAACGCCTGACCGTGTAGACATACGGCCGAATACTCGTACGCAACTTAAATTTGAGAGACTGCTTAACTTTGACGCGCTATACAAAAAATGACAGTTAACGACGTCTCAAACTGCTAAGTGGGACTTAAATATTTAAGTAGCCTTTGAGTATGCGGCCGATAATGTCATAACATACCTAAATAATGGCTCAGGCGCGGCGGCTTAGGGCTTGTGTATAAACAATGTTCGAGTTCAAGTCGGTCATCGCTGGGCTCGCCAACTTAGACGGCTATTTTATAAATTCCTAGTTAATTCTTTATCCGAAAATGTTTTCATTGTTCGTCTCGCTGTCGGCCTGATTTCAGCGGATCTGCAGTACTGTTATATGTTTGCACTCGTATCATAAATAAGGTATGTACACGTGGCCCACGTCACATCCCTTATTCATCAAGAGCCGTGATATAGACGGGTGCAGAAGGTTCACTCGCGTGGAGTCGATCACTTGTGTACACTATACATAATTTTGTGAAAAGCCAAACTAAGCAACGCGTATTAAGCGACACTCGTGATTCCCAAACTAAGCAAAATCATTAAGCGACACGTATTTATAAATAATAGACTGCGGGATCCCAGTAGCATCTATTCTAGGATAAATATCGAAAATACCATTGATGTATTTTATTTTATTAGATATGGTACCTTGTAACATCGCCATCACAAACTTGTGCTTAGCCCAACGTGCAGCGGAATTAACGCATCAGCTCGCAATGCTTACATTTTTTTGTTATTTCTTCTGCGATCAGTCATAAAATATGAGCGGATTTTTGGTATTGGGAGCTGAAGAGAATTAGGAGCTCTTTCGTGTAGAGGATTTTCCCTAGTGGGAATAGGTAATTTCCTTCTCATTAGAACGTAGTATCAAAGTACAGGGTGTCGTGCGTGTTTTGACTGTGATTTTTACTTAGTAATGACAAAGTAAGAGCGAGAAGATTTGTACAGAGTAGACCTACTTGCTGTACCATACACTTTGTGGTATTTGTGGCAGCCAAATGTACTCCTGCAAAATACTACAAACATTATTCCGGAGTCCGGACGTTTCAGTGAGACGAGTGAGTGGGTCACGATTTCCAGGTTTTGTACGCTTAATATTTTGGAGAATTCAAATGAGAAACGCGAATAGTGACATAGAGGAAGTACACACTGCCTCGTATTATTAAGTGCAAAGTTGAAGTCAACCTTCAGATGCTGTTTTTGACAGATGTTCCATACATTAAACGTCAAAACAGCGTCTTAAGAACGATCTGAACTTTGAGATGCATTTATTAATAGCCTTAGACATAAATAAATAGTTAGCATACCCAAGAAAATAAAAGGACCTTTTACAAAAGTATTAAAATTCAATTTTCATTGTCAGAATAATTAAACAGCTATTTCCTCACATGTGTGGACCAACTCGGTTGCCAAAATTACCGAGCACTATTAAACATGGGTCTTATTTGCATGTCTGCCTCTGGGGCTACCTTGCGGAAACAAACCCGCACCTTGAAATATTAATATCGGGAAACATTCCCACTTAATTTCTGTTTAATTTCCGCGGGCAGTTTTAGATGGTGGCATTAATATTGTTTTGTATTTACCTAATACATTCAGGTATTTACTTATAAATAAAGAAGTACTTAAGTGTATTGCGGTTGTAGGGTGAGAACATTTTCATAACTTCTATAGAATAAAGATTGTAATAAATAAATTATGATTATGATTAATAACGATTGACGAAAAGAGTGTATAAGGCGAGTGAGAATGAAAGTGTTGGAAGGGGTAGACCTAGGCGGACATTTCGAGACCAAATCAGGGACGTCTTGAAAAAAGGCCAGGTCAAGAGTACCCTAAACCGAAGAGCATGTATGAAGGGAATAATGAAAGTGGACGAAGCGAAACAAGTATGTAAGGATCGTAGCAAGTGGAAAGAAGTGGTCTCTGCCTACCCCTACGGGAAACAGGCGTGATTATATGTATGTATGTAATAAATAAATAATAAATATTGACTTACACACCAACTGTATGGTCCCAAACTAAGCAACGCTTATGGTTACCGTACAATGGACTAGGGGCGATCCCAGTGACACCCAGACCAGGGCAAATTACGATAAGGCCGTTTCCGAAATTTGCCTCTGGCGGGAATCGAACCCGAAACCACCCAAAGCAGTGAGCCGAGCGGCCATCGCTCAAACCACTGCGCCAAGCGGTCCTCAAATATGACGCATTGATGTATTAATTTAGTAGATATGGGACCTCCTAACATGGTGAATAACAGGCATCAAAATTGCGAGTACAATAACAGATGTGTGAGCTTCGGAGGCGTATTGGCAATACTGACATGTTTTCAACATTATTTTCCGCGAACGACAAAGTCGTACTGTGTCCATGGACTCAGTTTAGTCGGACAAACTATTTTGGACAATCACGTGCCTCCCTATTTTTTGGTAATATCTTTGAGCTATACTCATTTCTTCTCCCACTACACGATTATAAATGGGGGATGTTCGCAGTGAGGTTGGAACACAAAACAATTTCCTGAACAATTTTTCCGCAACCCCCGCCCTTAAATCGTTGGTGAGGCCCTTTTAACAGGGTGTGGCCACGAGACTGAGCTGAGCTGTGGGGCCATACATTAATTACGGCACACGAATTTCATGATTTTTAGACCCCTCCCCGCCTTGTCACAGCTGGTCACATTTGCGAGACCCCCCTCCCTGTGTGACGTCACATATTTAATATAATTTTCAGAAATTTTCAAACATTTTCGTTAAAAATTCAATTTTCGGTTTTAATACTTGGATATATTAGATTTTTAAATGTGACGTCACAAAACTTAGGACCCCTCCCACCGCCTTATCACACAATGTCATATTTCGTCGACCCCCTCCCCCTCCCCTTTACGTGTGACGTGATTAATGGATGGCCCCTGTGCTGTGCTTTAAGCTAGCTGTGTAGGTTTTTTAATACCACTGAGGCGGCAAATATGTATAGGTATGTATGGTCCGCGACAGGTGCGGATGACATTCGGGGTATGAGCTTTTTCCAGAATAAAATCCGAATCAAAATGAGCAGAACCCGATAAACAATTAAAATCGCCCACAAAATTATTAAATTTAATTATTTTGTTGCGTCGCGGGTCCTGCTAATTTTGATTCGGATTTTATTCTGCACGAAGCTCATAACCCGAATGTCATCCGAACCTGTCGCCTACTATACATTTTATTTTGTTGACGGGGAGGGAATTTTCAAAAGATGCGCTGACCTTTTGTGGGAGAGATTTAGGCCATGTGGTATTCTTAGCCACTAAAACCTTCAGCAGGTCGGAGGGGCTCCGGGGTCTCCGAATGGAAAGTACCGGAAAATATGTAGGTACATTAAGGTACCTGGAAACAACCTAAAGACATTTCTACAAACCAGAATCAACCTAAATGCCACTAAGAATGGGTTAGTTTCAATTTGAAAAACTGACTTAAGGCGAAAGCAGTATTGGTTCCTTGCTAAGGTTTCATGGCTTCACCCTTTCATTATGTGTTTTCATGTATCATGCAAAAATGCCTTATACAATTTTAGTGGAATTTCTTTTAAAGCGGAATGTGTAAAATACTTTTACGAGACAAATATAACGACAAAGGCTTTATATTGTACCCAAGAAGACGCAAAAGGTTCTAAAAATACCACCTAAAATAAACACGATTACCTTTAAAGAAACTGTCAGTAAATATGTCTTTACGCGAATTGTTGCTATGACAAAAGTTGTAGGCGCTTATGAAAATATGGCGAGGTGGTATTTATAACATTTTATATTTATTTTGAGTAAGCAATGGTTTATATTCGGGGTTTTTGATTGTTGCAAATACGCTGGTATTCGTTACTACGGGAGAAACCTTTTTATTCTCACTAGAACTTATACATTCTCCATTCGCAAAGGCCGTCCGGGCTAAAGTCTTTAGTAAGTATCTAGGATCTCCTTTATTTAGTTCCATCGAGCTCCAATAGGAGCGAAGTCTAAATATTGCATTCAATCCTCAGTAATTGGTGCAACTTGAAAAACTTTCCTTCGATATTGCACTTTATTGAATGTTATTTGCGCTTATTCTGATATCACTCGCTGGCGTCACAGTATAAAAATCATACAGTCAGTTATCGAGTCGATTTGCTATTCAATGTGTATTGATTGTTAGTAGTTTGGGCTATCGTTGGTTGACTGTAGCTACTTTCTTAGACTATGCTAGTTTTGCTATGCTTAGACTTTGTTAGTTTTGTTTTTTTCAGACAGACGGACGGACAGACGCATGGACAGCGTAAGCTTAGTAATAGGGTCCCGTTGGCACCCTTGGGGTACGGAACCCTAAAAAGTACTATTAATATAAAACTTAGTAAGAAATAATCAATACTTAAAGTAATTCATAATTTTATCTCTCATAAAAATCAAATGACTACACTAACCTGTGACTTTCCGGCGAAACGGGAAGTTTTCAAGGAAAACTAGGATGGATTCTCAATTTAATACCAAAGCAGGTAGTCTAGGTTGTTGGGTAGTCGGTAGAGGGGTACTGGGTAGTGGGGTAGTGGGTAGTACCGAAGGTAGGGGTACCGAATCACTGTAGTGAACACGGTCTCGTTCCCTTTGTAACTTGGAAGTTCGAGCTTTGAACAGACCTTAAGTTGGAAGTTGAGAAATTAATTGCTCTGTTTTGAAGCAATTACGCGGTGGAAAGATTGGGAACATTTCTGCACTTAAACTTAGGTATTCATGTGAAAAATATAAGTAGGTACTTTAGTCCCTACGTTAAAAGGTAGGTAGGTCCACATAGGTCACGACTTTTTTATTTTTTTTATCCCCATTCGGGGGTAGTCAGAGGCTTGAGTGGCCATACTCCACCACATTGTGGAGGTATTAACCAACTCAAAGTCCACGTTTCACCAGATAGTCAGAACCCAACGTGACAGGTGGTGAACCTTGTCGCCGTGTATACAGGAACTGACTATTACCTAATCCCGAGGGATAGGTAGGTTTCCTCACGATGTTTTCCCTCACCGTCAGCGAACTGTAAATTATGCACATAGATGAAAATTCATCCATTGGTGCATGCCCCACCGGGGATCGAACCTGGGACTTTCTGATTGCTGGCCCAACCTGTTCACACCTAGGCTACAGTCGCTTACAGTAGGCGCAGTAGGTAGGTAACGTGACTAAATTAGTACTTTCGTATACCTACTACAAAATATTGATTGCCATTCCATTTTGCTATTCTGACCGACCCCCTGACCGACCAATCAGAGGATCGGTCGATATAGCAAAATGCTATAGTGGCAGTTCAATGGCTAAGCGACTCGGCACTCAGTGGTTTACACTGGTTAAACGTAGACTCTGCGCCCAAGCTGAGCTATATTAAGTAAACCTATTCGATCGCGTTCCCAACTCCATTCCTAACCGTGTCTAATCTGTGTCCGTGGTACCCACTCATGTCATCTTAAAACTCCGTCCGCCGTCCTCTATCTGTGCCCCTAAAAGTTATTTCCGTATTGTGCCCACGGGCCGGTCCTAACAATAGGAAAATTAAATTTTTAAAGCCCATTGTCTGATTTACAGTTCAAATATCTTTTGTCGCCGCACTCACGAGATAAGAGTGCTTTGTTTTCTATTTTTTGTCTTGATGCCATTGATATTGTTCTCTTTGAAGTCCTGGAGTCCTGGTAATGTTTTTGGAATAAGGAACGGTCAAGTACCTATTAGGTACCTACCTACTTTCTGGAGGAACGTATTGTTTCTTTTTAAGCACCAACCAACTATTAAAATATGTCTAAAATACATTGTTTACCAGCGTAATTATGTTATTTACCCGTTGCCGAATTTTTTTACGAATAATCACTCAAACTAAACGTTTAAGAAATGCTTAAAATGTTGTCAAAATCGTACGGTATACGAAAGACGTAAGTTTCAACTCACGTGTCTCGATCGTTTTAAGTGTTAAATCCTTCTACTGATCGAAGGTTATGGTTCGTCTATGGTTAAATCGGAAAGAAACCCAGCTATCGATCAGCTGGTTTTTCCTGCCCCTTATGAGTCGTAAACTAGAGGAATAGATAATACTTTGCACTTGGGGCTCAATAACAACAAATTGAAATCAATATATTATTACTAGCTTTTGCCCACGACTTCGTCCGCGTTGAATACCAATTTTCATAATTGTAACTTCAAAAATGACGAATGTCTATACAAACTTTCATCCCCTATTTAACGCCCTTAGGGGTTGAATTTCAAAAATCCCTTTCTTAGTACACCTCTACTCATCAAGACAAACACACCCTCCAAATTTCAAGTCCCTACGACCAGCGGTTTAGGCTGTGCGTTGTCTGTCAGTCATTCAGTCAGTCAATGATTCTTATAGTATAATATATATTTAGATTATCATTCAATTGAGCCAATTGAATTGTTGGCTTGGGGCCAACAATTCATGCATTCTGCCCCTTAGTGGGGCGGCTTGAATTTATAATTATTATTATGCTTGTAAGTTAGACGGAACAACACAAAAAAGCTCAACGAATTTGAATCTGAGTTGTTCAAGCCGCCCCACTAAGGGGCAGAATATTACTGAGATTTCTTAGATATAAATGACATCTTTAAAAAAATGCCAGAATGTTTTATTATTTCGTTTGCATTACGCCATACCCTTTCATCCTTGAGATCCAGTGCCGCCATTGCAATCCCCGCCATTTGGTGCAATGGCCGCCATTCGTTTTGATGTCCGCCGCGAGATTCCGCCACAAATGACGTTCTTGAGACGTGCGTTACGGTAATAGTGTTGGTAAGTGGGCCTATTTATTACCAGGAAAGTTGGGTATATCCCTGTACTAATACTAAAAATGTTTGTTTGTGTGTTTGGTTGAGCATCACGCAAAAACGGCTGGACAGATTTGAATAAAAATTGGCACATAATGTACGGGCCTGTTGGCGTGGTTGGTTTAGATGCCGCCATCACGCTGCAGGTCGAGGTTCGATTCCTACCCGGGACATGCATTCGTGTGCATGAACATGTCTGCATGTCCCGAGTCTGGATGTAATTATGTATTAAGTATGTATTTACAAACGAAAAGTAGTATAATATGTAGTAATATCAGTTATATGGTTTCCATAGTACAAGCTCTGCTTAGTTTGGGATCAGGTAGCCGTGTGTAAAAGAATGTCCCAGGATATTTAATATTTATTTATTAATGTAGGTATGTTTTGCCATAAACTTAGACTAGGTACTAACCCTCGAATTCCTCGAGAGCGGCGTCATGGGTAAAGCTAAGCTAGTTTAACTTAGGCCCGTATTAATAAATGCATCTCAAAGTTGAGATCGATCTTATTATGCAGTTTTGACGTTTAATATATGGAACATATTTTTTTTTTTTTTTTTTTTTTTTATAGGACTGCGATGGCAAAAAAGCGTACGGCCCGCCTGATGTTAAGCAGTTACCGTAGCCTATAGATGCTTACAATACCAAAGGTATTGCTCGCACATTGCCGACCTGAAGGGGAGTGGGATGGAGGGAGGGGGAGGGGGGGTGGGCTTACGGCTCTCTCACTCATCGTACGAAACGCAGCTGTAATAGCTGCTTTACGCCGATCTTCTGTCAGACATCTGTCAAAAACAGCATCTCAAGTTCCATCTCAAACTTGAGATCGATTTATTAATATGGGCCTTGTGTGTTACTGTACTCGTATCTTGGTTTAACAGTCACAAACGAGTCCAAACGTTTTATTTGAACGTAATCCAATTTGCATACAAAAATGTACCCTTTGTTTACGAAACTTAAGGGTTTAATCACCTCTTCCGAAGCCCGTACCAATTATTCAAGTTAATTGAAGTTTTGTTCTCCAACTTTGGTTCCCCGGCTGAAGGGTACGTGCCGGTATGGTCCCACGATTCAACCCTAAATAAAGATTACACAAATGTAATGAGAAGGAGATAAAAATGTTTCCTTGTGGATTTGAAATGTTCGTTGATTTTGTTTTTAAAATTTCACGAGGATTTTCGGGTGGGTTTTTTGCTACTTTTTTGCATTAAGTACAGGGTATTTTTCTGTTCATAAAAAAACAAGTTATTTCGTTCTGTCTTTTGTATTGTACTGATACATTTACTTAGTAAATATCTTTTAATTCGGTCCTAATTTTTTGCTCTTGTCCTCTCAAATCTAATCTCATTATACAACAAACAAATAAAATCCGATACAAACATAAGTACGTAACATCAAAGAGAGACAGACTAATCCATTAGCCGAAACAACAAGCTAATTAAAGGACCCCACTTTAGCGATGCGTGGATCAGAGATGTTAACAATGAAAGCATCGAATGGATAATCGAATTAACGATCTAATTTGACATTCGATTTGTTTCAGTTGATCAGAAGGTGGGCTTGAGAAAATATATCACCTTTTTATTCTCAGAAGGAGTTTTAAAACTTACTCTTTCTCAATAAACGTTTCAATTAAATGATTCTATTCTATTTAACTGAGTCATTGACAATCGTTTTCGTCATTCGCGCGTCTGCTGCATCAATCTGCAAAATACAATGAAAGCTGCATCCATCAATGGCGCTTCAATTGCAATTCTCAATTACGTAGCCACATTGACAATTGCCATTGATCGTCTCAGGCTCCCTTAACATCTCATTCAATAGATGTGTCAATATGGCGCGCATGCCTCACCCGAGCACTCATATTATGACATTACGTCTATGCGTTCCGACGTCAAAAGTGAGTGCTCGCGCGAGGCATGCGCCTGATGAAGACGCCGCCATTGCGGCGTCTTCATCGGGTGAGGCATGCGCGCCATATGGACACATCTAATAACATCAATTCTATGGTACAAAGTGGAATGTACTTAGCATTACTTATTTACATTGCTAATTGTACGAGTGTCGTTTTAATGCAATCCCCTTCAGTCGGGAATGGGTTTTCAGTTGTTTTAATGAGGCTCTTAATTAAGTACGTGAATAGCGTTGATCTTTCAGGAGATAGGGGCCTGTAATCTTCATGAATTATTGAAGGTAAAGAGCATAGATTTAGAAACCTTTTACATCTTTGGGTAAGTAAAGGACAACGTGATGAGGAAACCTGCACGTCTGTTGGAAGACTTGTGAAGTTTGCCAACTTGTACTGGGTCAGCGTATAGTGGTCATGTGTTGATGTAGTTTCTGTAGTAAGATCACAACATACAGCATCTGTGTATTCTTCGTCTTCTTATCGTATGGTTAGTGGCCAACCTGGTGACAGAGTTGTTCAAGCCGCCCGGCCTCTGACAAGGTTTAACGATTGCTGTCTAGATGACAATAACCCGGACCAACTTGGTAAGTGCCGTCCCGAAGCACGGAGACGCTCGGATCAAATACCACTAAATGGTCACCCATCCATGATTAACCTTGCCAAGCGTTGCTTAACCTCCGATCGTTTACCGATCAGTGTTTGCAGCTGGCTATGAGCGCCCCTCTAGTAGTATAAACAAATAAGCAATCAAAGGGATCCTTGAGAACGATATTTGTTGAAGTAAATGAATCGATGTAGGTATACTAATACTGCATGATATGCTAGCAAAATTTATACAGGGTAAACACGGAGATTCTAGTTACGTAGGGCTGTCACACATTACAGTAATAAAAAATGTAACGTCACGACTTTTATCCCCGTTCGGGGGTAGTCAGAGGCTTGAGTGGCCATACACCACCACATTGTGGAGGTATTAACCAACTCAAAGCCCACGTTTCACAACATAGTCAGAACCCAACGTGACAGGTGGTGAACCGTGTCGCCGCGTGTGTGTCGCATTACAGTGATATCAAAATAAATAAATAATAAATTAGTCAACAACAACATCCAACGCCAAACGCCGTGCTCGGACAAGATATCAGCAGAATGACGATAGAGTTTATGTATAGTTTAGTAGCATTTCACCTATGGTCTTAGAAGTGTGCCAAGTCTTTACCGGGGCATAAAATGGACTGTAAAATGTGGGTGGAATACAGAATTGTTTGAAAAAATGTGGCTTCCTTGCTACTCCTGATAATCTATATCACATTTAATTTAAATCACTTCAAGCGTTTTTGCTTGACACTCGCACACATTTACAGATTATTTCTGTGTGACAACCCTTATCCATTCCAACAGCCTATCACGTCAGTCGTGTGCGTTGCTTTGTGCTCGTGTTTGATTGGTGCGCTCTCGGCGTCCACCATAATGGATTGAATATACGTTTCAGACGGACACTGTTAGTAATGTATGGAAGATTAGTTGGATATTTACTGTTGCAGTTGTTATATAGAGCTGATGTTTATTGTAAATAACGGCTGAATTCCTTTAGCTATTTGGTATTTTTAATTGTTTTCTGTCTTAAATCAATATGATTTTAATAGTAGCGAATTTTCGACATTTTATGGTCTGAATGAATCCCTCGTTGTCGTGAGTTGGTTTCAGTGTTAAATTGATTTGTTAATTGTTCTTGAAATAAACTGAATCATGAGTTGTAGTTTAAATATTGACAACGATTTCGATGTCATCCTGTATAGGTCCTGCTGGCCTACTTCGAAATACGAAACGAAACGTTTCGGCTGACGGATCGTCGTGATTTGACATTTCTTCTTTCGTTTCATCTTGCGTTTGACATGGTTTTGATCGTAAATTGAATCCGTACTTCGGACGATCCGCCAGCGTTCGTTTTTCAAAGTAACCACCCTGTTGTAGTTTTGGTTTGTTCCTAATAGTACCACCGCTTTGTACCACCGGTGGTACTTATAAATTGGATTCTGCGACGCTTGTCAAACGACAACATTTATAGTTTTTAATTGTATTCACCATTAAACTGACTGCATCCATAAACCAACTTGCACTCCAAAATATTCCATTAAGAACCCTCAAGATTTGCCCACATTGTCAATATCCCAGAAATAGACATCGGCCGCCCTCGCTCATGACAAATGGCCTCTTAAGGCCATTTTATAAGCCATTAACTCCGTTCAGCACTTGTGTTCGAGCATTCCCCGACCTAATAACGACATTTTCGAATATATTGCCTGTTTAATAATGTAAAATTGTTTTCTGGTGGTAAATCTTTTTGGTGATTTATTTGTGTACCGGTCAGGCCGTGGCCTGGCCATTATTTTGGGGAAGGACATTATATCGGAAAATTGATATTTTGTTTGTAAAAATGTAACAGTAGGTACTCAATCATTTTTATGAAATAGTTGGGAATTTTTGGATATAATAGATATACATACAGTTTTGTATTAGTTAGTGTGTCACTTATAGCGACTTAGCGACTGTAGCCTAGGGGCGAACACGTTGGGCTAGCAATCAGAAGGTCCCAGGTTCGATCCCCGGTGGGGCATGCACCAATGGATGAATTTTCATCTATGTGAATCATTTACAGTTGGCTTACGGTGAGGGAAAAACATCGTGAGGAAACCTACCTATCCCTCGGGACTAGGTAATAGTCAGTTCCTGTATACACGGCGACAAGGTTCACCACCTGTCACGTTGGGTTCTGACTATCTGGTGAAACGTGGGCTTTGAGTTGACTTAATACCTCCACAATGTAGTGGTGTATGGCCACTCAAGCCTCTGACTACCCCCGAATGGGGAAAAGTCGTGACGTTATATTATTATTATTACTTATTTAAATAAGTTTACTGAACAGTGTAAAAAATAGCACAGCATATCCAATAAAAATACTTGCTAGAAGTTCTCAATAAATGCACCCATCTGGACTACATATCTCCAAACTTGCGTTTATTATATTACCCTTCAGTCCATTCCAATGGATTTCGGCCTGGCCAGTCCACGGCCTATAAATAAACGTCGGAACACGCCGTCAGGTGTGCCCATGCGAACATACCCAGTCGTGTACGAATACACCTCTGTATTTTATTTACTGATTCGCTTTCACTACGCTGGTTCTGTAAAGGTTTTACTTTTAATATTTTATGAGGGAAATAAAAACTTGGGCCCGCCTAAGGAGGTATTGAAGAGATGCTTATTTTCTTACGGGCTAGTGATGTGGTAAGATTAGGTACATACCTATTTGGATATCGTTGTGATTGTATTAAAATTTGGTGAAGGACCAAATATAAAAGGTAGAAGCGGAACGGTAGAAGTGTTGTATAGTTGGGACCATGTAGTGCTTAGCAATAAGGGCCTCCGCAGACTTGCTACTTTTAGCATCGGCGATCGGCGATTTTGATGTTGCGTCTCGCTCGCTCGCGCTCGAAGAAACGCGACGCAGCATCGATACGTCTCAAATCGCCGGTCACCGATGCTTAAAGTAGCAAGTTAGCGGAGGCCCTAAGCTGTGCCCTGCGGCTTCGCCCGCGTGGAAATTAATGTGTAAGATTAGCCTATGTCTTATTCCAGAGCCTACGTTTCAAATTTCATTAAAATTGCTTTAGTTAGGTATGGAGATACGTGGTAACAAACATTCACACACACAAACTTCCGCATTTATAATATTAGTAAGATAGGAAGTAGGATAGGATTTTCTTATCGATACATTTATTAAGGACTAAAAAGTACCAAGTACCTTGACAAGTGGATTCGTTTACAATGTTTCCTAGAGAACATTATGCGCCCAGTGGGGCTAAAAAGGCCTCATACACTATTTTTGATTGGATTCCGCTACAAAATTAGAAGAAAAAAAATTGCTTTTGTAGAACAAATTGTTCAACAGACGCATGACCAACTAGTTGGTAAAAAAATCCATGGCGCCTTTTTAGACCCCCAGGTTGAAAATCAATTGTAGTTTCTTTGTACAACAATATACGAAGAACGATTAACTAGGTTTCAATTGGATACGAACCCCTGAAAGTTTTTAACAATTTCACTGTACCTTTTTCACAAGTCTCGCTCCACTCGAGAGGATGAAATTCTTTTGAAGGAGTACAAAACATCAAAAAAATACGTCGGATAGCTTGAAATGAATTTCAGAGTGCTGGGATGTAAAGATTTCTGTCATTCTTCCTTGTTTATTACAGTTTGTAAGTGAATCACAAAATGATGACTAACAACTACAAGTCAGTTTTAGAGATGCAGCTATCAAAGTCATTTGTTTAGGCCGACGGGGGCACTTACAAATTGCTATCTAGGCACACCGCAGACATGCTACTTTTTACCCGACTACGGCGGAGGGTTATGATTTTGACCGGTATGTATGTATGTATGTGCATCTGTTCCCACCTAACTTCAAAACTACTTGTCGTAATTTGACAAATGAGGTATCGTTAGAAGCGGCTTAATGGCGCGCTGGTTATAGGCTATGTGACGTCACATAAAATTGCATATGGCGCCCTCTAGAGGACATAATGCCATGAACTAAAAAAAAAAAAAACCGTGTGGGGTATCAAATGAAAGAGCTTGATGAGCACATTTCAAAAATATATATGTTGTTACTTATAACTCCAAAATAATTAAATAAAAAGTAAGTTTAAAACTAAAACCCGACTACTGAAAAATCGCGCTCTAAAAAGTATGAATCAAGAAAATATTCTTATCTGGAGGATAGCCGTGGTCCGTGTAGGTCCTTTAGGGCAAAATGGCATATGACCACGGACCACGGCTATCCTCCAGATAATAATATTTTCTTGTTTCATACTTTTTAGAGCGCGATTTTTCAGTAGTCGGGTTTTAGTTTTTAAACTTACTTTTTACATCAACGATCGGCGATTTTGCGACTGTATCGATGCTGCATCGCGTTTTGGCGACTCTTTGCATTCGCAAAAAAAGGCAGTGGGGGGTGTGTGGGCGGTTAGCCGCAGGCGGTGGCGGGTGTGCGGGCGGTGTGCGGGCGGGGAATCTGCATTCCACCCAAGCGCCTAGTTGGCTTGGTGGAGTAGAAGGGGATAGTAGCTAGACTAGGGTTTGGAACAGATGGTTTAATGAATTTTGCTAACAACAAAGTACATTGTCCCCAGTGATAGACTGCGTGGTGTCCCGCTGGGGTTCGTGGTCGGACTGCGACACGAGCTGCGGATCAGGCAGCATGGTGCGCAGCCGGCGCGTCGCGCAGGCGCCCGCGCACGGCGGCAAGCACTGCCCCTCGCTAGTGCAGCGCAGGGCTTGCCAGGAGCATCGCGGGTGTTCAGAAGACAGTGACGTACCGCTACGAGGTAGGACTCCATCGACTATACAGGCTGACTGGTTGAACACTTTACATATTGATATGGAGTGCTCAGTACTCGATTCTCGTTCTAATTATGTAAAAAAAATAGGTGCCTAATATTTGCCTAATTTATTTTTAATTATCCACTCAAAACAATAAGCGTGGTCAGGATCGTACCTCCTTGATTTGACGTACCTATCAAGTGTCATTAACTCCGTTCGCGCAGAACACGCGTACTAGCTATAGCGGTGTCCACAATTTCCGAGTTTTAGCACATTCATTTAATTAAGGTTTTCTCTGTAGTTCATTGGTATTTAATTAATTTTATTTTTTTAAACGTTTCATGTTACCATAAATTATCATGTCCTTCAATATGTACAGTATTTAACCAGTCAGCCCGTATAACCCTTAGACCTCTATGTTTTCAGTTAAGTAACAGGTGCGCAAGCGCGGGGTACTCAATGCTCCTTGGTCCAGACAAGGTCACGACAAATCCTGACACACGCACACACACAGATCGATATAAGATCTATCTTCGTAATGTGGTATCTGAAAACGTTCATCCTATAGATAATAAGGGCGTACCGGCTCTTGGCCTAAGAGGGGGACGTAGACATAGCAGATTAGGGGGCGTCCATAAATTACGTGAGGCATTTAGGGGGGAGAGGGGGTCGAGCAAAATCTCACCAAATCTCACGTGGTGGAGGGGGGGTCTCGGCAAATCTAACAGATTTTTCAAAAGCTGTATTCTAGAATATAGATTTTGAAAAATCTACGTGAGATAGACGTGAGATTAGAGGGGGAGGGAGAGGGTCGAGTAAAATCTCACGAAATCTCACCAAGGGGGGAGGGAGTCGAAAAATCTCAAAAATCACCTTACGTAATTTATGGACGCCCCCTTACTCGGGCGCAGTAACTTGGGGATTGTGAATGCCCATTGCCAAATGTATCCTCACTCTTTGAAATTTTCTTTCTATCTTTGTTCTTGGAGATAAGAAAAGAGAGGAAAATAATACTCTATATCTTTGTTCGTTTGCTCAGAGTGCGCTGGAGTTCTTTCTCAGATTTAACCAATTTAAATGTAATTGTAGTGGATCATTTTATTTCAGAAGTGTAGATACGCGAGGTTGCCTTAACGATGAGGTTAGTACTTTAGTATTAACTCGTATTTTAGTCTCGGTATTAATTACATAATATGTTTGTTCAAACAGATGAGACTGCAATGATTCTGCCGGGCGGGCTCTCATCGAGCCGTCACTCCAATGACACTGTGGACATTCGCAAGAACCTGCGTCTGCGCAACCCCGACGACCCGGAGTCTCACTCCCACAGAGAGTAAGCTGTTGTCCTTATCTTACTAGATACAATTACAAACCGTATCGTGCTTTGTAGTTCCATTGTATCGATTTACAAAGCACTTTATAGTATTTTAAGGATTTGAAGATGAACCGTCAGTGGTGCAGATTTTGTTGGAAAAAACTACACCTAACATAGGTATCTAAAATGAAGTTTAGATGTCAAAATTGATTACCTACGTTAGCCATTGCAAAGCACACCAGAGAGAGTTCTACCAAGCTATAATAAATAGTTAGAGCCTTAGAGCGCGGCTCTACTAGTGCGCTGCGCTGCGTCGTCGCAACGGATCAAAGGGTCGACGGGCGAGAGAAGAAGCGGGGGAAGGTGATGCGCCAGTACAAAATCTTGCGACGACGCAACGCAACGCGCTAATGGAGCCCGGCCTTAAAGCAGTCGTATTTGCCTCAGCATGTGCTGGAGAGGAACGGGGTCCAGCACTGATTTTCAGCTAAAGCCTCCTGCTACAGCTAACTGGCTACCCAAATGGCAATAAAACATTCAGTACACAACATTGAGTTATCGCTTGTACGCGTGGCATATTATAAAAAAATTGTGTGTTCTATTTTTTTTTACAAATATGGCAGCCACAAACGTAATGTTTATTTCATGCTATAAACATCCAAACATATGCAATAAAACACAGTTGAAATGAATATTTATGATATTTTTATGGCTTAGGTCCTGTTATTGTGTGATGTCACTACGTCCACGTAACGTATAATGGCGGCACGGTGGTTATTTGTATTTATGGGGAATGTTTCTAAATTCAGAAAAAAAAAAAAACATAATATAATCATAATAACATGCATAAAATAATAATCCAAAAAGTTTGCCGTCAACAAACAGGGAAGTTAAAACCCAAACAATACTGCAAAAGCATTTTTTTAAAATGAATTTTTGACATATTCTTTAGCTATTCCGCTAAGTTTCCGTAAAATAATCAATCAACATGTTTTTTATTCATGTATAAACATTTATAAATCGTCAAAAAAATATAGACACGAAGTTCGTGACCATTTTCAAATTTTATGTCAAACTATCATAATTATTTAGATACAGCGTATACCTACTATTTTATAGATATTGAATTAGTTCTAAGGCCATCAAAAGCTCGCAACTTTTTTTTTATGGGACTAGATTCGTCACACACTGTTACTCCTGTAAGTCAGGATCGACAATGGTGTCCAACCATGACGCCAAGGGTTGACCCTTGGCAAGCTAAATTGCTTAGCTTTTGCCCGGGACTCGTCGAGGCTCGCAACTTAGAAACTTCGATAGTTACGGATTTTTTTTTTTTATTATGAACATACACACGTCAACTACATACCCAAATTATTATAATCCGGGCTTCCGACACATCTTGTATACACAGGAATTACGGTTCAAAAGCAAAAATTACATCACCGTTCGTCCCCTTACTTCCGACCATCCCTCACAAGCAGCCAGGAAATAATTACATCCCCTTTGATCAAAAACCTCATTTCCTTGATCCTACACAATCAAATAAGTATACAGATATTTTAGATACAAGAAATATTCCATTTTACTTTTAGGCTATTCGTACACGGCGGTACTCAAAAGGAACGCAACTTCTTTAGCTCCATTTATGTCTGACTAAGGTGGCAAACAAGCGTACGACCCGTCTGATCTAAAGGTTGGCCCTCATCTATCAACTCGGCACCCGACCAGCACCGCCTCGTCGGTCGGCGTCCACTAACTGAACCGGAAATAAGTGGACCACGCGCTGACCACGCGGCGTTCACTCGTTCATCACGAGCGGTCCACTGGTTGATCACGTGACTTTTATGGTGTAAAAGCAGCGTCCGCCCGCGGACCACCTGTCGACAACGAGTGGACGCCGAGCGGCGAGGCGGTGCTGGTCGGGTGCCGGGTTGATAGATAAGTGCCGACCATAAAGATACTTTCTTTGCCGACCTGAAGGGGAGTCGGACAGATGGAGGGGAGGGGAGGGTTGGGCTTCCGGGTATCTGACTCATCGTACGAAGCGCAGCTGTAGGTAATAACTACTTTACGCCGATCTTATGTCAGAGGGTGGTATACCCCGATCGAGCCAGCCCATATATGAGCTGCAGTCAATTGGCTACAGCTTGGTCCTACCACAAGTAGAACATTTTCCATAAAATAAACAAAACACAATCACTCAATTACCTACGCGCAGAAAAGTTTCTCGAAACCAGTCGCGCGCGACCAGCATGTCGAGCTACTAATTACTAAATTACTAACCAGTTTCGTTTGAGTAGCGTGGTGTACGAGCCGCCATAGAAATACTAGTGCTATTACATTTCAGCAACTCATTAGTAATTTAAGTTAGTAACCAGTTTCTTTAGAGTAGCATCGTGTACGAATAGCCTTACGCTGTTTCATTTTCACCTTCTATTGTACAGGTATTGCGCCCAATTCGAGGTGACCAAGGTATCGAAGGCCTGCCACACGGATTCCGACTATAAACCGCTGAGAGAAGGTACGTTTTCTGTTTATGTGTTGAGAAAAGCAAACTGAAATCTGGAAAATCGATTTTAAATTTGGAAAGCGAACTCGGTGCACGATATAATGCTTCTTTGTTCTGTTTGAAACGATGTTTGTGGGTACCTGCAGTGCTAAGGGCTATATCGCACGAGGACACCAGTGGTACCGCAACCAGTCGCTCCACCAACAAAATGTATAGAGCTGTATGGAGGATATCACACCAGAGGGGCTAGCCAAGTGGCATGAACGCTTATCGAATAGAATAGAATAAACTTCACAATGTATGGAAATGTCAAACGTCGCTATGTAGCTCAACAACAAGTTGCTATGTGTAGAACACGTGACTTATGGCATTTCTATATATGAAGCGTAGCGATTTGAACGAACGCTCGTAGACATCAGCCACTTGTCTAGCCCTTCTGATGTCCGCTTGGTAGGGCAACCAAATTGGTGTCGGTTACCAAATCACCCGCTGGTAGCGCAACCATTGTGCCTCGTGCGATATCGCCCTAATAGCGACACTATGCAACATTGCAGCAATTCTGCAAAAGCAATTAATTTTTCCGACCCTCAAGCAGAAACCGCTAAATTTACGTGAAACGGTCACGAATGGCATATAATGTATGACTATTTTACAGAAATTTAGCGGCATTGCTAAGGATTCTTCAGAAAAATGAATTGCATTGGCAATCTTGCGAAGCGTTGCTATTAGCCCCTGGGCGCCTACTCCGGAGCACGAAACGAAATGCTTCGCCTGGCGGATGGTACGTTAGCCTACTCCGAAAGTGTTTTGGAAGTGTTCCAGATTCTTTCGTAGTAGGGTTCACGAAAGAAGAAACGTCAAATCACGACTATCGAACCTCAGGGGGGCTACTTTGAAAAACGAAACGAAAGCTTCGGCTGACGGATCGGGCGATTTCCTACTCCGAAAGTGTTACGGATCCGAAGTACGGATTCGATTTACGATCAGAACCATGTCAAACGCTGAAATCGTAAATGTCAAATAACTTACAGAGTAGGATCCATGAAAGAAGAAACATCAAATCACGATCATCGAATCCGTACTTCGGACGATCCGTCAACCGAAGCTTTCGTTTCGTTTTTCAAAGTAACCCCCGATAACGTACGATCCGTCAGCCGAAGCATTTCGTTTCGTATTTCGGAGTAGGCAACCTATTGCTCTATGTATACTTCTATTCGGGAGTAGACCGCCCGTCGGCTCACTGCATCGAGTGGTTGAGGGTTCGATTCCCGCCGGAGTAAAATTTCGGAAAGCCATTTCATAAATTTGCGCTGGTCTGGGTATATCACTGGGATCGCCCCTAGTCCTGTGCAGTAGCCATAGTCCAGCGTTGCTTTGTGTTATATTCAGGGACTCTACCACCACCTCATATAGCAGTATTATTTTAACCTTACAGCGACTTTTTGGAATGTCATGACAATAAGATACGTCAAATTACGAAAATTCACGGTAAGGTTAAAATAATACTGCTGTAAGAGGTGATGGTATTACGTAGAACGTTTTAAATTTTGCCAATGATTTTGTTCACGATCCTTATGGTGCGTTTCCATTACCCCCAGGCAACACGGTGTGCGTTCTCTGCGAGACCGCGGCGCTGCGTCGCGACCTCAAGTGGCGGTGCAGCGGGCACGGCGTGGCGGGTCACGCGACGCGTTTCTACGCCCTCGTGGCACCGCACTGCCACGGCAAGTGGGTGAAGGCACCGCACAACCCTGACAAGACGAGCGACTGCTGTGCCAACCCTGACTTCATTTTCGTATAGGGACAATTCTTTAACGTCTAAGTATAAAAAATAATAATTAATAAGTTACGGCTATTAAAAAATAAAAAGATGGGAAGAAATACGTGTTGAATAATTTGTCATAATTTCTATTAGGAGTAGCTCGGGATTATGAAATAAAAACACGTCCTAAGCCTCAAGCGTTGACATAATATGTATTACTTAGGCTTGCACTGACTCCTGCGTATATCACGCGTAATACGCTTAATATACGCACTGCTGCGTATTAAACGGAATAGAAAAATGAACTTACGACTTTATGACCAAGAAACACATATTTATGTCACGGCTTTTTGCTAAGCGTGAGTTGCGTGTGGCGTTTCTTTATATGAATACAAAATATTCGAAAAATTATAAACTATGGATTTCTTTTAATTTAGCGTAGTTGCTGACTGACTAAAAGTTGTATGGTAACTACTTTTACGTTAGACCTAAACTTATATAATTTTATTTTTAAGAATGATAATGTCGCATAACGTACCGACATAAGTAATGGAAACAAGTTTAGTATATTACCGTTAAATAGACGATTTGAATTCGCGAATATTGTCTTGTAAATAAATAATTACTTATTAATTTACATAACTATGCAATTTCTTTTAGAAGATGAGGATTTTAGATGACTACAATAAAATTTACTATCAGTAATAATTTTTATAATAACTACTTAATATAACGTACCTGTAACGAATAGTTTGTGAATACATATCTTAAACGACTTATGTAAATAATGTTAAAATAAAGTGATTATGAAATCAATATTTTTGTTTTTTTTTTTTTTACATCTAGTTGCGATATAAACCGAGCCAGTTGCTGAAAGACATGAAAAGACGCTGGTCGGAAAGCCAAAAATTTGGTTTGTTGCCTTAACACATCAGATGGCATCAAATGGCCCAAAAACTGTTTTCAGTGTTTCAGTATAAAATGTATGAAAGAATAGCAGCTTCAAGACTAGCTACTTTTAGCATCGGCGATCGGCGATTTTGATGCTGCGTCTCGCTCGTTCGCGCTCGAAGAAACGCGATGCAGCATCAAAACAATTGCAAAATCGCCGGTCGCCGATGCTAAAAGTAGCTAGTCTGCGGAGGCCCTAAAAATTGCATACTTGACATATTACTATTTTAAAAAATGTGCCAATTGAAATTGAAAAAAATGTGTTCTAATTTCTATTTCTGATACTCATCCAAACCCCCAAGTATTATTTCTTACTTTTAAACCAGCCGTTCTAGTCCTCAATTCTTGCCAAAACCAAACCCAATTCCCTTACAACTTATCGCAGCCCTCTCACGAAATCTCTCGAGGAAATCTTCTTGAGAAGGTATCAAAACTCGCCGCATTTCTTGGCTGATTCTTATCAGCTGAACAAATGGGATGGGTAATATACATGCAAATTCGACGGAGACTCGAACAAATTGTATTTTAGACCGCCGACGGCATGACGGGAATAGGCAGAGACAATCTACTTTGTGAGTGCCGAATAAACTGGCATTTGATTGGACAAAACACCGACTTTACTGCGCGGAAAAATACCGTAGTGGCAGAGCCAAGCTGTAGCCAATTGACTGCAGCTCATATATGGAAAGGCCCGACCGACGTATTACCACCTTCTCACAGAAGATCGGCGTAGAGTAGCTATTAAAGCTGCCTTTCGTACGATGAGTGAGAGAGCCGGAAGACTAAACCCACCCGCCCTTCCCCCTGTCCTACTCCCCTGGTCGGCAACGTACGAGCGCTGCCTTTGGTATTGCTAGCATCTATAAACTACGGTAACTGCTTAACATCAGGCGGGCCATACGCTTGTTTACCATCTTAGTCACAAAACGAACGAAGTTATTTGCCAGAGAACAAACATTTTATTTTAAATATGTACCGTAGCTTATAGGCGCTTGCAACACGAAAAGTACATAAAAACCGGCCAAGTGCGTGTCGGACTTGCACATAAAGGGTTCCGTACCACCGTAGAATAAAAAGTCAAAAATATCATGTTTCTTGTATGGGGACCCCCTTTATTTTTAAACATTTTTTTATTTTTAAACATTTTTGTTGTTGTAGCGGCAACAGAAATACACATTCTGTGAAAATTTCAAGTCTCTACCTATTACGGTTCGTGAGTTATAGCCCGCTGACAGACAGACAGACAGACGGACGGACGGACAGACGGACAGACGGACAGCGTAGCCTTAGTAATAGGGTCCCGTTGGCACCCTTTGAGTACGGAACCCTAAAAAAGGAGAGGGGCGGAGGTTTGGCTTGTAATGAATTAATTTCCACTGGTAACATAGAGTCTTGTAGTAAACCATCATCTCATATTACGACTCAATTGCAGACCTAATCTGAATCGCAGCCACAGGTATATTAGAGTAGCGATTCAATATAGAACTGCAACTGAGGCGATGGTGAGGGGGTATATAAGCTAATTATTTTCTACTGGGTCGCAGCTTTAAATAATTTCCGCAGTTTGTAAGAGTTGCCAGATACATTTGCTACACATAATTAATTGCTCCCCCATAATCACATAAATAATGTTAACAGATGGGTATCTTAATTAATACTCAATAATTAATTTGTTTTTGTGTGTATCACTTCACTGGATTCCTAAAAGGAGTCGTAGCTCCAAGCCTTAAATTATAATTTTCTTTTCACCTTTTTCTGTTTTCAGGCACTTGAGAACTACCATTCAGATCTTTACAATTTTAAGGGTTCCATAGTCCCTACAAGAAACCCCTATAAGATCATCCAGTCAGACCGTCTGCCCGTCCCAGTCTGTCACAAGCGAGAACTTTTACAGTGTTTGACGGAATTTGGTAAAAAAATATACGAATAGTAGATAAGTAGTCATCTATCCCAAAAATTTTAGATGTTATAAAATGGATTACCTCTCAGCGCATGGAAACCAAAAAAAAATTTTCGTTATTGATATGGCTACGGAACCCTTAATTGTAGGGTTCGACACGCACTTGGTTGGTTTTTTGATGATTCAAAGGCTCTTAAGAAAAGGCAATGGTCAGATTGCTACCGCAAAAGGCGTCTCTTAGCTACCTTAAGAGGGCTCTTGTGTTTTTGAAAAGAGTGCGACATTTCAGTGACTTCAGCATGGCGTTAACATGTAAATTTTATGTTTTAGGTAAATATTCTGTAAGGCCGAAGGCACGGAAAGTGCTGGATCAGATGTTCAACGGTTCGGGGAACTAGTTTGTAAATAAATAATAAATTAAATAAATTAATGGGATGGTTCATAGGTACATTATAATTTCGTTCAAAGTAAATAAATCGTTACAGTTTTTGGATTGCACATCTATTCATAATAGCTATTTTATTAATAAACTGGCGTCCCACTCCGACTTCGCACGTTTATTCTCTTCTATGAGTATACTAGCTGTGCCCCGTGGCTTCGCCCGCGTGCAAATGGATGTATAAGATTAGCCTATGTCTTATTCCAGAGCCTACACTATCTACGTTTAAAATCGGTTATGTAGTTATGGAGAAACGTGGTAACAAACATTCACACACACGCATGTTGGTAATACCCACATGCTTACATCATTATTTCGACGAGCGACTGAGTCGTACTGTGTCCATTTTGGCCAGGCTCGTGACTCCCTCTTCTTTGTAATGTCATTAACAGGCAATAAGAAAATAGGCAATTTACACAATACTTTTTGATCCCAATTTGTAGCTTGTTTCTTGAAACAAAACTCCATTGGACAAACTGAGGGTGCTAGGAATGTCAGAAATCGCAAAAACCGGCCAAGTGCGTGTCGGACTCGCACATAAAGTGTTCCGTACCACCGTTGAATAAAAAAGTCAAAAATATCAAGTTTCTTTTACGGGGATCCCCTGTATTTTTCAACTTTATTATATTTTTAGTATTTGTTGTTGTAGCTGCAACAGAAATACACATTCTGTGAAAATTTCAAGTCTCTACCTATTACGGTCCGTGAGATACAGCCCGCTGACAGCCGGACAGACGGACAGCGTAGGCTTAATAATAATAGCATAGTAGGTTATCTTCATAGAAACGCACCGCGCGCGGCTTGTATGTGTGCGTCATGCGTATCTATGCGTCGCGCACGCACACTCAAACATCACATGCATTGTTTCGCACTGATAACCGGGTTTAGTTTTGGTTTGAGTGTGCGTGCGCGACGCATAGATACGCATGGCGCACACATACAAGCCGCGCGCGGTGCGTTTCTATGAAGATAACTTACTACCCATTTTTCTACTATGGTAATAGGGTCCCGTTGGCACCCTTTGGATACGGAACCCTGAAAACGGTACATACCTATATCGGATGATAAACGTACCATTAACAATTAATTTTAAACCTCGGACTGAACGCTCAAGCTTTGAAAGTCGTCTCATAAATGATTCTCAGCCCTATGATTGATGACCGGCTAGACAAGCGGCTTCTAGGTAATAAATCAAGCAAACCCTTATCCTAGGTGAGAATAGTCAAATATCTCATTACTTATCTACTGTAAATGGATATTTTTGTCATACCTTTTATTTTTAGTCTAAACTAACTGTGCCCGCGGCTTCGTATGAGTTTAATTTAACAAAATGTTTTTTTTTAATGGGACTAAGCCCGGCACACATTCCCACCACTGTACAAAAAAAAAAAAAAAAAGGTTTGTTAATGTTTGCTGGGGGGGAGTCTCGTTCCCCTCCAGCTCATGCTAAGGCAAATAAGTACCTTTTCGGCACAGTTCGCGCTGACCTCTATTTTTCTGTTTCCTCAGTTTATGTTCTGTGTCGAATAAATGTTTTTCTTTCTTTAATTTTCTTTATAAAATAAAAGTAGCCTTCCTTATATGTAATGTATGTATGTATGTAATGTCAGCTTTCTGCCAGTCGGCTAAAGGAAGGTAGACCGACGACCTAGTGAAGGTCGCGGGAAACCGGTCTTTGTGGAAAACCTTGGGGAGGCCTATGTCCAACAGTGGCCGTGTTTTGGCTGATATGATGATGATAATGAATTAAGAATTCACTATTATATTATGTGTATTAGGGAGATAGTAGAAGTGCTTGCTATTCGTAACACTAAATTCCTGGGTCCGGCCGCTTTGACCCGGCGGGCCCGCGCACATAATTGCAATTTCAACAACATACGACAGGGTTCACAAACATTGATATATCATTTAAGCAGATATGGTACACTCCTAACATTGGTATCACTGGACTTGTGCTCAGCGGACCTCTACATGTAGCGAAATTCACACATCTGTCATCGCACTCTCAATTCGACAATCAACTGGGTATTTTGATGTGTATTATCTATGTATGTATTTTATTTGTATATTAGGGGCCATCCATTAATTACGCCACACGTAAATGTGGCATTGTGTGACAAGGGGGTGGGAGGGGTCCTAAGTTTTGTGACGTCACATTTAAAAATCTAATATATCGAAGTATTAAAACCGAAATTTGAATTTTTTACGATTTTTTTTGAAAATTATTAAAATATGTGACGTCACACAGGGAGGGGGGGTCTCGTAAATGTGACCAGCTATGACAAGGGGGGGAGGGGTTTAAAATCATGAAATTCGTGTGACGTAATTAATGGATGGCCCCTAATGTGTGTATGTATGTATTGTATTTTACAACATTGACCAACTACCATCATTGGAGTTTTTGACGGGAAGTGGAAAAGTGATCTTGTAATCGTTTTAATTTCGAAAACTTGTGTTCTTTGAATTGTAATATGTAATGTTGATGGAATATTAATCATTATATCACAACGTAAAAGTATAAAATAATCTATTTTACTTGATACTGTATATGCGAAAAGCAACTACCATCGTTTGTGGTCTCGAGTAACTTCGCTATGAGAAATGTTTTCATATTAACCTACAATTTCTTTAATGTTTGCTGTTTTTCTTGCGTTCAAATTGACCCCGAGCAAACTGCAGAGATTTCCCAAGGGCTGCTGAACTTTCTAATAAAGGGAGCTTTGATCTGTTGAGGCAAAAATAATTTCATTTTCTTTTCCTAATAAGCCCCAAATTACAGGCTCCCAAGTCACTTAGCTATTGATCTGCCACTGTAGCGTTTAACTACCGTTTTGGTGACCCACCATCTCGACCCACAGACATAGATCTAAATAGATGACGCATGTCCCTCGTTTTGTATGAAAACCAAGCATGCCACTTTTTTCTACCTACTGTGATCCTTTTATCACGGTCAACTTTTCTTGTAGAGTTTTACAGCTCAAAACGGAGTACAACTACAGTTCGCGATAGGTCGAGATGACATTCGGGTTATGAGCATTTTGCAGAATAAAATCCTAATCAAAATTAACAGGACCCGATAAACAATTAAAATCGCCCACAAAATTGATTAAATAAGATTATTCTGTTGCGTTGCGGGTCCTGCTAATTTTGATTCGGATTTTATTCTGCAAAAAGCTCATAACCCGAATGTCATCTCGACCTGTCGCGAACTAAAGGTATTTTTTAAATGTCATATGACGTCCGGCACCGACAGCGGTGGAGCGCGGACTGAATAAACGGCATCAAAGGCAGTAATGTAATGCGCACCTTTTTTATGCACATTTTGGCACGCTCAGTACATACACTTGCGGCATCTATTTAGATCTACGTCTGTGGATCGACCAATCAGAAGGTCAGTCAGAATAAAAAATGCTATAGTGGCAATTCAATGGCTACGCGACTCGGCGCCCTGTATCGATGTCAGCCGCGTCTTTGAACCCTCAGGATTGCCACACTGTCACTCTTATTTTTGTTTATGAGTCCTTCGAGAGTTGTCGAGGACATGAGAAGAAAGGCCGTATGGATATGATAATGTTAATAGGCATTTACCCAACTCTCAATGGTTATAGCGCGTTTAATTTTAAGCTGGGTAATAGTGAAAACCCCGTCGAAATTGCTTCAGCAATTTTTTCCGTGCTGCTCGAACCTAGTAGAGCCTGAATCTGTAAGTAGCCAATTGATTGCAGTCCATATGCGCGCTGGCTCGACCGAGGTAGTATACTATAGATGGGGAGCCGTAGAAGGGTTTTCTGGATTTATTCGAGCGCGTCAGATTAAGATAACGGAGATAGCTTACATATTGATAAGAACCTCCAACCAGTATGAGCCCTTAATATGGGTGGGTACGCTCAGGGGGCCCAAAAAAATAATAATACTCGAACTCGTCAGATTAAGATAAGGGGGATTCATTACTAGCTAAGAAGTGTCAAAAGTGTCAATTTTGCTAATTTGATCGTCAGTCTAAGAAATGGGAGCATCTGGAAGTTTCACTGAACACCCCCTCTGAAATTATTTTTTTTATAGGACTGCGGTGGCAATAAAGCGTACGGCCCGCTTGATGTTAAGCAGTTACCGTAGCCTATAGATGCTTAAAAAATCTGACGCGCTCGAGTATTTTTTTTTTTTTCAATTTATCACGTTGGAGCATGAAAAGTATCAATATCTGACACGCTTGAGTATTTCCATGTCATTGCTTTTTTTTTAAATTTGAAATTATCATGCTTCCGCCACCGCTGAAAGTGGAAACATCTAGAACAATGTATTCATCCTATCATCTCATCTACTGAATCTAATAGGTTTGGGCGACGCCGAAGTAAATCCACAATTAGCACGCTGGGGTCCCGGTCCACTACCCTCTAACAGAAGATGTAAGAATTTGTAATAAAAGAGGTTTTGTATGATGAGTGAGAGAGCTGGAATCTCTTAGGTTAATGCCTTCTCCAGGTTTATTCCTATCTCTGGGGCCAGTACCTACAATCAGCAACATTCCCGTATTTATCGCACGTACGATGTGTCAAACTGTGTTGATTTATAGCCAACTGATACCCACCAAGTACCTATTGCTTGTTGTTTGTACTACAGGGGTTATAGAGTTCTTTTGGGGACCTATGTGCCCCGCCCACTGCCACTTCAGCCTACTAATTCGCAGGGATAAGTCGGTGACCTTGGTTTGTCTACGTATCTCCTCATTTCTGATTCAATTCAAAGAAACTCCGAGCATAGCCCTCTTCATAGCTCTCTGAGTGACCTTGGGCCTTCTAATGAGGCGGTTATGATGTTTACCTTCACCGTTTTAGGAAAAGATCGAAGAAACTGAGTGCTTATGACGGCGTGGTGCCACGTTAGAAATCTGCAACCCCTGCTTCTAAGACAAGCGTTCTAACAACTTGGCTAAAGTCATACTAAGGCTGTGCGCAAACGGGCTACCGACCACAGACACCGGTGGCTAACGACAAGCATTCAGTCGCAGATACTGCTTAGGGAGCGGCAGCCACCGGCCACACGTGTGCGGCGAGTTTCTGCAAAATACATGAAAAAGCGTGTGAACTGTTTGTCGCTGACCATCGGTAGTTGTGGTTATTGGCCCGTTTGCGCTGAGCCTAAATGACGATATTTCAAATAGCCACCGTTAAGTTTACAACAAACTTAGAAGTCTACTAAAGTTTCTACATGAAGATTACCAAGTTAACTGAAGGCCGGTCACGTCTATCCAAATCTGTTCACTGTTGGTTAAACTAAGTTATCGAATAGTGTTACCTTTTAACCATGAATTAGGTTCATTCCGCCGTTTCGTGCAAATTTGAACGTTCCGCGGAATAAAAAAAAAGTCTGTTTTATGTAAAAAAAAATTAATTAATCGAGCTTAGATAGTCACCAGATCAGTAAAAAGTGGGAGGCACTCTTTTATCTCATTTAGTTACTGAGAAAATGACAATTGTAATTTTACAAGTGGAAGGTAATGAAATGTCTAAGGATTGTACTGAATTTGGAAATTATTAAAGTTGGGGTAGACATGACACACGGCAAAACAGTTGTGAAATAGGTCATCATCATCATCATCTCAGCCGAAAGACGTCCACTGCTGGACATAGGCCTCCCTCAAGGTTCGCCACAATGACCGGTCTTGCGCTGCCCACATCCAGCGGATTCCCGCGACCTTCACCAGATCGTCGGTCCACCTTGTGGGACGCCTATCCACGCTACGCTTTCCGGTGCGCGGCCGCCACTGGAGAACTCTTCGGCCCCATCGGCCATCTGTTCTACGAGCAATGTCCCTGTCCACTGCCACTTAAGTTTAGCAATCCTGCGGGCTATGTCGGTTACTTCAGTTCTTCTGCGTATCTCCTCATTTCTGATTTGATCCCGCAGGGAAACTCCGAGCATAGTCCTCTGCCATGTCTCAGTTTCATAGGTCATCAGTGGCAACACACACTGGCCGAAGACCTTCGTACAGCCCAGGTCTCGACCGAATCGAAGGCTTTTTCGTAGTCCACAAACGCTAAGCAAAGGGGCAGGTTATACTCCTCGGTCTTCTGTATAACCTGGCGCAGCGTATATATGTGGTTTACGGTACTAAATCCTTTTCGGAAACCGGCTTGTTCGGGAGGCTGAAAGTCTTCGAGCGTGCGAGACGATTCATTATGACCCTCAAAAACAGCTTGTAGACATGGCTCAGAAGTGAGATGGGTCTATAATTCTTCAACAGAGCGTTATCACCCTTCTTGAATAAAAGAACCAACACACCTCTGTTCCATGCCTGCGGCCTTTTGCTCTCGAGTATGACGGAACCGAACAGCTTCTGAAGGGCCTTAAGGACCGGTTTTCCACCCACCTTCAGGAGCTCAGCCGTTATTCCATTATCACCCGGTGCCTTGTTGCTCTTAAGCTGTTTAAGAACAATACTACTCTCGTACAAGCTGACGTCCGGGATGTCTTCGGTATAGTGTCGGGTTAATCTGACAATCGGGACAATCTCTTGGGTCGTTCGCCTGGTTTGTAATGGGTGTCCGTATTAACGTGTACAACTGTCCATAGAACTTCTCGATCTCCCTCAAAAGCTCTGGTTTGGATGAAACGATTCTGCCATCATCGGTCTTCAGTTTCGTTAGCTGGCTTTGCCCAATAGTCAGATCTCTAGCGAACGCTTTGGAGCCTTTGTTCCGCTCGATAGCCTCTTGCCTCTTTAATACGCTCGGTATTTAATTGGCGGAAGTCACGCGTTAAAGACTTCGAGATCTGTCTATTGAGCTGCCGGTACTCAGACGCGTCATCTGAAGACTGCAGTACCATTTCACTCCTTTCCTCCATGAGCTTAAGAGTACGATCTGAGATTTGTTGGTTCTGTTTGTACGACTGGCCTTGCAGTACTTTGACCCGATCGTATGGACAGTTTCCACGAACTTATCGATACAATCTTCCACGCTAGGACATCGAATCGGTTTTGAAGTTCGAGCTGAAAGCTTTCGGGGTTTTGGATCTGGGTTGGTGCTGGCCGGAGCGTAGACTTTACAGTCGAGATCTATCAAGCTATAAAGCTTGAAAGATCTCGACTGTAAAGTCTACGCTCGTCAGACGAGATCTTTCAAGCTTTATAGCTTGAAAGATCTCGACTGATGAAGTCTACGCTAGCCAGGACTAGCGAGGCTGCCCGAGACTGGGGGCCGGTCCCTTTTTTGCGTTTCATTTGGGGGGTTTTGCCATAATCGCCACGCTTGGCAGGCGGGTTGGCGATCGCAGTATATAGAATATGTACTCGGAGGACGCTGCTGCCCATCCTCCGGTGAATCCCTAAGTCGCCTCTTACGACACCTACGGGATGAGATGGGTTGGTGCTATTCTAAGCCGGCACCACACGGTACATGTATGACAGGTATCTCACCTGGCGACGAATTGGCCAAGTCGCCAGGTGTATTACCTGTCATCATTTCAATAACTACAAATTGTTTGGTTACGGTGGCTGGCGACGTCGCCATACAATTTGTATTGACTGGCGACTTCGCTAATCCGTCGCCAGTTCAATACGAATAGTTGGCTACGGTGGCTGGTGACGTCGCCATGGCTACCCGGTGTGTTATGGCCCCAATTTAAAAACCTTTCATTTCCTTCCAAACGCGTTCATTACCTTCCAGCAAAAAAATGGATGGTACGGACGGTAATGAAATGGAGAGGAATGAAAAAATTTAACTTTTTCTTTAATAACTCTGTAATCGAATATATTAGAAAATCGAAAGTAAAACATGAACAAAATGTATTAAAAAGGTAAACATTTTTTATAATAATAATAATTTCCTTACTTACGTACCTTATAAAATCAAAGGAATGTAATGAGAAGATTTTTGGACAAAGCACTATAAAAATTGGGAGATCGTAAATATTTTTATCAGCGATAGACGCACGTCGTTCTCGCCTGGGCACCGTGTCTGGCTGGCCAATAGACACACGCTGTGACCCGAACTGTAGTTAGGAACGTATAACTAGAGTACAAAATTATGCAGTTTCTGGGTGCGGATGGTAATGACGTTTTTATCGTGACAAATTGTAAAATAGGCTTTACTTATATTATTTCTGCGTTTATTATATAATCATAATCATTTATCAATACGTCATGAATTTGGCTTCAATATAACGTATTAATTAGAGTCATCAATTCAAATGCAGATAAATAAACATTAAAGAACCTGCCGTGGTCCCTAGTTGGAAACAGAGAGGAATGATTTTACACGCTGTTTTATTAACTTTTTTAGAAAACTAACAAATCAAAGTCCAATATTTTCGATGCTGTTTTTAAAACGATAATCCTTTTACCTATTAGGCAATTAATATTTAAAATATATATCATAACTGATGGGTTTATTAGGCTGGATATGCTTTTTGCACGAAACTACGGAACGACCCATATTAATTTCCTATCGTGTTTTGTGGAGAAGTCAAGGAAAGGCCTTTGCTCAGGTCTCAACTCGCTTAGCTATAGCCATTGAACTGCCATCAGACCCACTAGTGATCGACCCTCTGATTGGTCGGGCTACCGGCTGATCGGCCTCTGATTGGTCGGTCAGAATCAAACGACCAATCAGAGGGTCGGAGGGTCATTCACCATAGCAAAACGCCACACTGGCACCACAATGGCCACATGACTTGGCCCCCAGGAGTGGACACGAAAATAGGTTAGTAAAAAAAGTATCCGTGCGTTTTGGGACTGTTTCAGAATCGTTACATAACTTTTGTCCACCAAATAAATATGGCGTTTCGAAAGTCTTTCCATAGAATATCTATCAAATCGCCATATTTATTTGGTGGCTAAAAGGTTTGGTAACTTGTTAATTCTATGCAAAAAGGTATCTGACGATTCTGAAATAGGCCTTTGATTTGAATGCTGTTTAAAAAAGGTGGGTACCAACCTAAGCCAAGTTGAAGTACCTGTGTAGGTAGGTACTTTGGTAGGTACTTATAAAAACATTTTATATGTAGGTTCTATGCCGTGGTTCTATGTAATTTTTATATAATTGAACAAAATTGAAATTGTAGCCAATAAGTCTGATGGATAAATGAAAATGTAAAAACTGACAAGTCCACGCGGGCGATATCATGATAAATGATTGCGATTCAGCGAACGTCGCTGTGACAGATTAAAATCAAACGATTTGAGGCCACGAGAGTGGCGCGGCGGCGGCCGGATTTATATTTAGCATGAAAGCGGGAAAGGGTTAGGTTCTACTATTTTCATCAATGGAATTTGTGCGATGATTTGTCCCATAATTTCGGTAACTAATGCGTTTTATAGTTCGGCGAGCACAGGTAATGATGAGAGAATGGAAATGGGTACTTAATAACTTAATAAGTAAGAATTTGTATACCTACCCCAATTTTGTATTTTCATGGTAAGCGATGACAGCCTGCACCTCAAGACAATATTTTTTGCCCTTAGGATTAAGGATTATTATTTCAAGGATTTCTTAGTATTGAAGGAATGCCGAGGATTGCCGATCCTTGGCAAGGATCGCGATCTCATTTTAAATAAATTGTCACGGCCGCGGCCATTATGCGCTGTGTTTCACCGTCTTGCAAAAACTGCACACTACATGGTTCTTTATGGCATCGGAGCAACGTTGTGAAGTGTGTTTATTATTATTAAATTGGCGTCGAGCGTATAAGCTCGTTTTTCGAAGCGCGTGTAGGCCCGTATGGGTGCGCCTTTTGCCACACGCGCGAACTCACGAGCGTTGATGATGCGCTCACGCCTCCACCGGTCCGAGCGTAAGTACTAGGGGGTGCATTCCGAAATTCCGAAATTTCATAATTTCGAAATTTTGGACCATGTTTGCATGGTTTTCAATTTCGGAATTTCGGCCATTCAGTTTCGGAATCCGAAATTAAATTTAGTTTCTTAACAGCCGCCGTAATTCTTGAATGAATCATTTTTCCACTTCGTGCGCTATCCTAGTGTCTTTATATTGGAACTAGTACATTATAGAACTATTAAAATGCCAGTAGAATAATATCCCGTAAATGTTGAGAATTAAAGTACAAAAACATTATGTGAGAGAGATACTACTTACTTATAACTGTTCATATTCCCTGGAGGGGTTTATCAAGGCGGGGCAAAATTCGACAAGTTTCATTAAGTCTTTCAAATCAAAGGCTTGCGTCAGCCTGGACTTTCTCTCAGTTTTAACTTATTGAGCCTAAACATGATGCGTAAAACTAGAGTCTATGAAACCAAACCCAAGAAAACGTCTAAACATTATCATAGAGGCACGAAATAGCTACAGAGCGAGGGTTATTATTATGTATGCGAGGGTATGTATTTCTCTCCTGAACCTGTTTCTTATTAATCCGAATTTGATCAATAGTAGAAGATCCTATTTGCTAATCATGAGATTAGGTTAGGCAGAGGCACGCACAGAGGATCTGATCATGAAGGTGAAGGCTAGAAATTTGTGGAATAGATCAAACAGCACAGCAGTGAAGTCAGTGTCGGGTAAGGAGGCTGTTTTTATTGTCCTTTCGAGATTTTCCCAAAAAGATCCTAATTCTCCTTTAACCATTTCGCATAGACTTCCTTCAGTATCCTCCATTTATCTGTCTAATAGGAGCTTTCCAATTCGATCGTGCGGCCTTCTTAACGTCATCTTTTCATAGCACTTGAAGTACCCTTAGTGGACATTTATTTTTCAATAGTCTCGAGTCTCCACTAGAGTAGCGATTTGCACCAAGATCCCTGATTTTGCTTAACATGACAAGTCCATCATTCAATTTGAGCCAGGTTACTCGTTTGGTGACATCTCTGACTTTGCTTTGGTTTCTAACGGTCGATGGTCCAGCTTGCTGAGGTCTTTCGCTTAATAATATAGATCTTACTACGCCGATGAGACCGTCCAGCAATGTGGAGACTTTGCTTATTTTATCTTCTTCTTCTTCTATTAAAGTACCCGATGGCCCTTGTCATTGTAGCTGATGAAGCTATTTCCATCATTCCCAGTCTAGGGCAGTATCTTTCACCTCCTGATACGATATGATATCAACCATAAAACAAATCTGGCTCATGTACCTAATTTATTCCTGGTGTTGCGTCTTCTCATCATCGCTTTCCTCCTATCTTTTCTTCTAAGATGGTTTTCTGCTACTAAGTATTGCTATTAAATTCTGCTACGAAGTATTGTTTCTAAACGTTCTTCTTTATTTGACTCTCATATGTAACATTTTTTTTGCATTATCCTTCATCACCACATTTTAAACGTTTCAATCTACTCTATGCTTGTACCTTTCAATGAGGGTCCACGATTCACACCCATATAGCGCTACACTTTATTTTATTTATACAATTACGAAATTGCCTGAGCTGGGTCTGTGAAAATATTTTTGAAGGTGTCAGAATCAAATGTTTTCGGTTTGTTGTCTGTTTGTCTGTATATCTGTAATTATGTTCGAGCATCACAAGAAAATGGCTCAACCGATTCTCACGAAGTTTTCACTAATCATATCATCACGATATTAGGGGTCGAGCTACAGAATAAAATCTAGCGCTAGTTGAAGCTGTTGAAAGCTATTTTTCGTCGTAAAATGATTCGAAAACATTATCTATTGTTTTTTTTTTTTATGAAACTAGCCGTAAAACACTAATGTATACTAAATATTTCAGATTTTATAGTAAAATTGCAATTTATAATCGATTTAACAAAATGTCGTTTCAATTTCGGAATTCCGAAATTTCGAAATTGACGAGCCCAATTTCGTAGGCTAATTCCGAAATTGAAAATCTATGAAACTGCACGCCCTAGTAAGTACACGCCGCCTCCCGAATAAGCCCGTGTACTCGCGTTCGGCTTTTTCAAGTGCGAAATAAAACGCGCGAGTAAGCGCATATAATTGTAAAACGACCTACGCGCAAAAAAAACTACTAGTCGGAAAGCGCTCTTAGGCCCGCATTAATAAATCGATCTCAAGATTGAGATCGAACTTGAAATGCTGTTTTTGACAGATGTTCCATACATTAAACGTCAAAACTGTATCATAAGATCGATCTCAACTTTGAGATGCATTTATTAATACGGGCCTTAGAGTTTTTTGTAAAGAGCTTCACAACGCTCATTTCGTGGCCCTCTTTTCAGTTTAAACGTCAAATCCCGGATTCTATCGGATTAGCCGCTTTGATAGAGGCTCAATATTTTATGCCGTTTCGTTAAATATAGCCCGGTGATTGAAAATTAGCGATGTAAGCCGGATACGTCGAGTTCACTGATATCTGGATATTGAAATGACGAAATAAACTGTACCATGCAATTAAAATAACAATAGGACGGGATCTCGGCTAACTTCACTCATATAAATACAGTATGCTGTACTTAGGGTGAAGTTAGCCGAGAGCCATACCAAGATCCAGTTGTGACGTTAGAACATGGCGCTAGGCCGGTCCTATTATTATTTTAATCGCATAGTAAGGATAGGGACACACTAGATAGCCCGGCTGCGGCAGGCAAGCTACAGCAGCCGAAATATTGCAAAAATCCTATGAGCCATCCTACATCAGGTTGGGCTGACGCAGCCTAGTGCGTGCCTAACCTAAAGGTATGATCAAGATCTTCGTAAATCTTCTCCTAAGCGACCGCGCGCTAACCTCCTGCGCTGAACCAATTACAGTCGTATGTCGAAACTTTTTAAAAAGAGACGCTTCGCCACCGGGCGCATACTAATAATTGCTTCTACTACACTATTAAAATAAGAATGAGAACAGCCTAGCACCATGTTGTGACGTCACAACTGGAAATGTTACGGCTCTCAGCTAACTTCACTCATAAGAACAGTACCTTATATGAGTGAAGTTAGCCGAGAGCCCGTCCTATTCTTATTTTAATCGCATTGTAGTTTGTTGAATTCAAGTTTTGCTGATTTTCAATATTTCACTAAAGTCCTGTAAGAGCTAATTCGCTAGGTAATAAAATAACACCATGTTATCAACTAAGCTGAACACTGGGCGAAAGAAAAAACAATTTTCCAGTTAAATAAATATTATATTTCACATTCCCAACTCTTACCATAGATAGGCAAAACAATACTTAAAAAAAGAAATAAATAAACTCAATTTAAGTTATAAAGCTCCCCATAAAACCCCTCCACTCGATACATACATACAATCAGATATCTTTGTATTCCCAAATACTCTTAAAATATAATTCCTACTTAATGAATATTTTGTTTGGTACTGGTGCTTTTTCGATAAGCTATAATTTAAAACTACCTACTTAAAATTAACTAACACAAGTACATAAATCTTAATTAAATACGACCTTTTTTACATAAATAACTTTCTAAGCTTAATAAACTAGGTCCTCAAACGCGTCCCTGTGAAACCCCAAATAAATTACGCAACATAATAGCTTAATTAAAGATTCAAAATTAGATAAACGTTTTTATGACTAAACTCGAACTTCTCTCTGGTTTTCGACGATACTAGTGACAATATTCTGTGTGGTTTTACCTTTATCGCCTTCGTTTTCAGCCAAAACCCTATTGATAATGTTGGCACAATCCTTATTTTCGATTATACTGACGTGGTTGCCTTCTAGGAAATGGACAACGATAGGACTCTCAGTGAGCTTGTCCAAACCGTAGTTCTCTTCAACTACAATAAACGGTGGGTTCTCTTTAGGTCGCATCAGAATGATAGGTGACTGTAGCTTCTTGAAATTTTTAGGATTGAAGTTCATAACGGCTTTGAGACGATCGTAACATACAAAAGCAACGTCTGTTAAGAATTTAGGGGAATATTTATGCTGTGCTGGCGAAAGCTTGGTAGTTAGTTTGGCTCTTTCTTCATAAGACTCTATTTCGTTTAGTTGCTCCATAAGATTCTTGGTGACGTCATTGTTGGGGGATGTGATGTCGATAGCGTGGCAGAGGAGGCTATTCTGTAGTTGGAAGTCGTTCTTGAAGCTGATCGTCATTGTCAGAATGGCGTACAAGAAGTCAGGGCCACCGTCCAGGCAGAACACTGTTCCTTTGAAACCTAAGAAGAGAACGATTAAATTAATAGAGTACCTGCTTGACAGGGGCGTAGCTACCGCTGTATCAGCCGAATCAATGATACGGGGCCTCCGGGATACAGAGGCCCCGAACGCGTGTGAAAATTCTATACCCTTAATTTGGGCCTCCAACCAATTTTGATACAGGGCCCGTCTAAGACTACGCCACTTCTGGCTGATAAGAGTACAGAAATAGTTAAAGATTCTAGAAAGAGTTGATCGGCTAGCTTCGGCTTTCGGCGTAAGCCACTGTACCTGATGGTCACGCTTCCATTTCCGTCAGAGCAAATTTTTGAAATTTACACTGGCCTTGGTGATATTAGGAGCGTCCCCATTCTATTGTATGGTATGACATATCCATGGCATAAGTGGCGGTTAACATAAATAAATTAGTTGCTTAGATTGCAATTTGTAAACGGTAGAATAAAAAAACTCAGTAAAAAACACACACAGCAATAAAAAACCGGCCAAGTGCGAGTCGGACTCGCGCACGAAGGGTTCCGTACCATTCTATAAAAACGGCAATCATGTCTGTTGTATGGGAACCCCACTTAAATATTTTTTTATTCGATTTTAGTATTTGTTGTTACAGCGGCAACAGAAATACAAATTTTATTCTGACTTTTCGGATAGTTTTGATAAAATCTATTGCTCAATTCGAAATTGTATCCATAAAGGGCTATGGTAACTAAAGAGTGCACAGTATGTGCCAGCATTCAAGTCAATATTGATAAACACATTATCTATTTGAGTATAACCCGTTGTGGTAACAACACGAGGAAGTTTTGAATTTAAACCAATATGGTCAAAATATTTTTTTAAAGGTGCATTCTCATTAGATTCCAGTAAGTCTACATTAAAATCCCCGCACACTATAGTCGGAGGCAACGGGAGTATTCTGCCATCAAATATGACACTATGAAAGCAATACAACAATTTCCAATCGATCGAAACCTAGAGATAACGCAAAACTTGTCAATAGCAGGCGAATTTTGGTCGTGACTATATTGCGATCTGAAAAACGAAACCATAGCGCGATCTAGGTGCTCATCTAGCGTCATCTAGTGGTGCGTAGCGGTACTATTATTTTATATATTAAGAGGTTCTTATTTTATATTATCTTTGTTATAGCAACAATTATTTACTATTTGCCACCTCACTCCCATAAAAAAAAACTGCTCAACATCAGGCGGGCTGTACGCTTTTTTGCCACCTCAGTCCCATAATTGTTAGTACACACCTGCAATAATAGGTACATAAAGTACACAAATAAATAAATACACATTCTGTGAAAAACTATTACAACGCCATCTATAGTTCTAATACTCTGTGCTTGAAACTCCGAATGCATTTGAAACTTGATTTACAAATATGTTTACGTACGTAAACAATGTATTTGCACAAATCAGTTTAGTGTTAACATTATTTTAATTTAAGCTGTGGGCGACAAAAAAAATGCGAATTACTCAAAAAAAAAAACAACTCATAGTAAGATTCGAACCTAATACCCACATACACGTGGACTAACGCCTTAACCATACGGCTAAGATGATCTCTAGTATTGCACTCGAATTATTATACTAGTTATGACACTGTAATGCCAATGATATCATAACAATGTTAGATGGCGCTACTTTGACTGGTACTATTAATTTAAAACTTATTTATGGGTCAAAAATGTAGTTTTACATTTCTTTTTTTTGTCAACAATTTATCTAAAATATGTCATAATGATCACTCATGGTTAAAATGTTAGTTTTCTCTTTATATATTGTTTAATTTATGAGTTATCAATAAAAACGCCAAAAATATCGAGTTTATTGTATGGGGACCCCCTTTATTTTTAAGTTTTATTTTATTTTTAGTATTTGTTGTTGTAGCGGCAACAGAAATACACATTCTGTGAAAATTTCATGTCTCTAGCTATTACCGTTTGTTAGATACAGCCCGCTGACAGACAGACGGACAGACAGACAGACAGACAGACAGACAGACAGACAGACAGACAGACAGACAGACAGACAGACGGACAGCGTAGGCTTAGTAATAGGGTCCCGTTGGCACCCTTTGGGTACGGAACCCTAAAAAACTATGGTTGTGTTAGTTCTATCTAAGCTAAAACGAGACAACAAGTGCGTAAGTCTGGATTTTTACTAACCTTCTTGTTCTAATCGAGATGCTAGTTCTAAGGTGAGGAGAGATCCAAAACTGTATCCAAGGAGCCAGAATGGAGCGCCAGGAGCCAGCCTTGATATCACGGTCTGAAAATAAATAGATTTGTAATAAAATTCTTATGATAAGATAACCTAAACACTGGGGTTGCAGTCATTGACCATTAAAACAATAGTGATGGTGATGAAACTGCTTCCTGAAAGGGGAAGGGCAAGGACGATTAATTGGAAGGTCCAGCAGTAGACGTAGCCGATGGCTGGATGAAAACGAAAACCAGAAAACACAAAGCAATAGCAAGTGCAATAGCTTTGAGAGAGAAACGAGTACAAGGAGCTACTGGAGAGCTATAGTCCGACAACAAGCGCTGTACCGCGCCTTAGGTATGCGCGGGGAGGTGGGGGAGTGGGAAGGCGAGAGCGATGACGGGTGGGGGAGTGGGATGGCGAGAGTTATGAGACCCCCCGTCTCGCCGCTCGCGTACCTAAGGCGCGGTACAGCGCTTGCGGTCAGACTATAACAAGAAGCCATTGGATTAAAGTAGTAAACACTTGATGTAATCAGAGTCTGCTTGCAGTTGCCGAACAATCCGTTTGCAATCTGCGTGCAACTTCATCCAAACTACAATTGTGCAGTCGACTTGCAATATGCTGCATAAACCCTTACCTGATGTAACCTCTCGACCATTTGATCTAGGGTCTCGTTCTTATGCTCAACACCGAGCTGGAGTACGCAGACCTTGATCTTTAGCCTACGGCATAGCGGCTCCAGCACAGCCGCCGCGCCTTCCAAACCTGGCAGCATGAACATCACTCGCTCCATCACGTCGATCGCTTCTTCACCCTATGAGAAACACCATTGGTTAAAATAATTTGCTAAACTTTGGCACATCTAGAAATATTTCTGCCTTGCTCTTACCTGCGTTACGACTATGAAAATGAAAGAGATGGTAATAGAGTTAGTTTAGTCCACTTTTATAGAGATTTGGCACCAGTTGCGAAAAAACACATGCTCTTATATTATTATGCGGGGCCAGGTGCATGTATGTCTATGTGCCTATACAATGTTTTACAGCAGTCAGTTTATTAACTACTTCATGTTTATCGTTGAGATCTATTTACACAATAAATACTTAAGTTGAATTGTCTCACAGTGCATTCAAAAGCACTCATTGATAAATTTCAAACTTTCTTTACTGTTGGTTAGATTAATGTATTGTCTGTGTATGATGTTCAAGAGCTATTATTGGCTCTGCGACTCTCATCTTAATTATCTTTTGTGATTTTTTATGTTTTATATATTTTAGTCCTCTGAGGGCCTAGTCGCTTAGCCATTGAACCTCTGACCTCTGACTTCTGACCGACCCTCTCATTGGTCGGTCTGAATCAACCGACCAATCAGAGGGTCGATCATAATAGCAAAACGCTACAGTGGCAGTTCAATGGCTAAGCGAGTCGGTGCCCAGATATGTTTGTTCTGTGAAAGTTCATTAAGCGTACTAGTTCCACTTACTTCAACGCCATCGCTGACCAAAGTAGGCATGTAGACCAGCGGTTCCGAAGCCAGATGCTCGTCGCCGAAGTTCCTCATGAGGACTCGCAGACCAGCGGCACCCTCAGGGTTTGCAGGACGAGCTGCTGCCGTCGAGGCGGCTGCTTCACGCTGCGCTGTTAGCTCTACTAGCCTGATAGAAGACGTTGAAGGTTATTAAGGTGAAATTGGTGTATTGTCATCTTAATGGCTGCGTTTACAAGAGGGCGGCGCGCCCGAGCAGTCAGTTTGACGTTTGAAAGCGGAGACATAATATCATAACTTGGTTTGGGCGCGGCGGCTTGCGGCTTGTTCGTGCACTAATTTATGTTCATTCGTCACAGGGTGCGTCTACATCAGGCGCATACCGTGCCTGAGAACTCAATTATGACGTGGGAACGCATACGCTTAATGTCATAACATGAGTGCTCGGACGAGGCATGCGAGGCATTTGGACGCACCAACAGTAGGTATGTTAACCTTACAAAAGTTAGCGCTGGCACCAGAAGAGAGAAGAACTAAAGAAAAATACCTAGAAAGCATTGGAACTCAATAATTTAAAAAAAGCAATATAGGCTTCTAATGGCGTGGCGGCACCGGTAAGGTGATCGCGACGCGACGGCGATATCTATACAATATTTTGCTTATACAAATTCATGCGGCCACCGCAATGTGTTTATAGGAGTTTGATCGCTGTCGCGTCGCTGTCGCATCACGGTCTCCTTCCCAGAGCGAGCCAACCCTTAATATGTAAGTACCGTAGTCGTACCGTATGTAAGTATACGAATAAAAAGAGCTATTCAATTTATCGAGGAAACTCTTAGAAATGTAATTAGAGAACGAATTAATTTGAAAGTAGGTATCAAACTTCTCGATTTACTGCAGTTTATTTTGGGTATGTTTGAGTGAATTCGCTGAAATATTTCAAACTTTTATTCCTGAACTTATTTACAAAGGGCACCCTTTAACTCCTGAAGGAAGAATGCACGTTTATTTAATCCCGAATCCCGGAATAATAGACATACCGAAGATATTTTCTCTGAATCTGTTTATCTTTTTGAAGAGGCTTGATGAAATATCTAAGGCTGTTTAAGCTCCATATAGATGTTTAAGATGTCGTTTAAATAGCTCTATTGTTACACGACTGCTCATAAAGGAGTGTAATGTATTCATACTTGCAACGTCACGACTTTTATCCCCATTCGCGGGTAGTCAGAGGCTTGAGTGGCCATACACCACCTCATTATGGAGGTATTAACCAACTCAAAGCCCACGTTTCACCAGATAGTCAGAACCCAACGTGACAGGTGGTGAACCTTGTCGCCGTGTGTACAGGAACTGACTATTACCTAATCCCGAGGGATAGGTAGGTTTCCTCACGATGTTTTCCCTCACCGTCAGCGAACTGTAAATTATGCTCATAGATGAAAATTCATCCATTGGTGCATGCCCAACCGGGGATCGAACCTGGGACCTTGTGATTGCTAGCCCAACCTAACCAAGTATTCATACTGTACCTATTTTTCTGAGTTTCATTATTCCAGTGTAACTTCTGAACGCCTTAATCAATTTAGATCAGTGAAGTATCGATATAATCCTTATATTACCCGGAATAACAATGGCTAGGTTTTTTTTCAAACTAAGCAGCACTCAAATTTGAGTTGCGTTTGAGTTTCCAGATCTAACCTTTGAAATGGAAATAAGTTTACCTGGCGAAGGTCAACGTCCTGATGTCCTGCGCCGTTAGGAAGATCTCGAACTCCCTCTCGAGTGTCTGCTTGATTTCCACAGCCATCATACTATCCATACCCAGCTCGGCGAGGGATACTTGCTGTGATACTGTCTTCAAGTCCTTGATACCTGGTGTGATAACAAAATATGGCACTTTAGTAAAGAAACTTGGCTTATCACATACTTCCTCGTAAGGGGTTGCCAGGTATAGCGTGCCTCTTCATATTCCCTCAGGGTTGGTGGGAGGGGCCACTATAATAAATCTCTTTTAAACAGCTGGCCTACTCCGAAATACGAACCTAACGTTTCGGCTGACGGATTGTCGTGATTTGACATTTCTTCTTTGGTTTTTCTCTACGATTTGACATTGTTTTGATCGTAAATCGAATCCGTACTTCGGACGATCCGTCAGCGACGTATTTCGGAGTAACCCCCCAGGTACGGGTCTTATCATATACTTCCACTAGCCACTTGTAATCCAGTATCTACAGTGGTCTTTAATAAAAACGTCGAGAATTAAGACTAGGGAAAAAAGAAAATTTTCCCTGGAAACTGCAACCAGGTTTAAAAGGAATTTAAAAGAATATCAACTAGCTTCTCCTTTTCTCCCTAGGTAAGTGGAAAAGCTTGTCGCATACAACTTTATCACAACTTCTTAAGCCTACCCCTTTGGGAAGTGTATTTTTCAACATCTGAATGTGCCAGATTCCGTGGCGAGATTTGAAGCCTTATTAAGGTTGGCACTCATCTATTAATCTATTAACTCGGCACCTGACCAGCACCGCCTCGTCGGTCGGCATCCACTAACTGAACCAGAAATAAGTGGACCACGCGCAGACCACGCGGCGTTCACTCGTTGACCACGCGTGGTCCACTGGTTGATCACGTGACTTTTATGGTGTAAAAGCAGCGTCCGCCCGCGGTCCACCTGTCGACGACGAGTGGATGCCGAGTGGCGAGGCGGTGCTGGTCGGGTGCCGTCTTGATAGATGAGTGCCAACCTTTTTAATTCTATGAATTCGATTGACAATTGCATCCACTCTTGTGTGGATTATAATGATAAGAGTCAAAACTCACCCATAATTTGAGCAACAGCATCAACAATATTGCCACAACCGGACCCGCCAGCCTTCTTCTCAGCCACTACGATGGAGGAGACGATAGCTGCGTCTTGGTTCATGAATTTGTCCAAAGCTAAGAGACAGGAGGAGATCCTCTGCTGCAGGGTGCCGCCGATTTCGAGCTGAACGTCATCATCTTGCATGTCCGCTACTAAACCGACCTGGAGATTCAGATGTTTTTGTTATTCTGGGATGTGGGTTTAACAATTTTATAGAGTTCATGGAGGAACTCTACTTTTTACCCGACTACGGAGGCGTTATGATTTTGACCGGTATGTATGTATGTATGTATGTATGTATGTATGTGCATCTGTTCCCACCTAACTTCCAAACTACTTGTCGTAATTTGACAAATGAGGTATCGTCAGAAGCGGCTTAATGGCGCGCTGGTTATAGGCTATGTGACGTCACATAAAATTGCATATGGCGCCCTCTAGAGGACATAATGTCATGAACTAAAAAAAAAACATTTTTTAATAAAACCGTGTGGGGTATCAAATGAAAGAGCTTGATGAGCACATTTCAAAAATATATATATTGTTACCTATAACTCCAAAATAATTAAATAAAAAGTAAGTTTAAAAACTAAAACCCGACTACGGAAAAAACGCGCTCTAAAAAGTATGAAACAAGAAAATATTCTCATCTAGAGGATGGCCGTGGTCCGTGTTCATGTGCCATTTGGCCCTAAAAGACCTACACGGACCACGGCTATCCTCTAGATGAGAATATTTTCTTGTTTCATACTTTTTAGAGCGCGTTTTTTCCGTAGTCGGGTTTTAGTTTTTATTATGATACTAACACTGCAAACATGCGTACGGGCCGTGAGTTTAAGCAGTTACCGTAGCCTATAAATGCAAAAGCAACGCTCGCATGTTTCCGACCTGAAGAGGAGTAGTATAGGAGAGAGGAAGAAAAAGGGATTGGGCTACCGGCTCTCTTAATCATTGTACGAACCAAATCTTAAATAGCTACTTTATGCCGATCTTTTGTGGCAGGGGCCAGCCCGTAAGCAGCAGGCTTTTATACAAGTAAAAAGTAAGTAAAGTAAAGTAAGTAAGTAAAGTAAGTTTCTTTCTTTTGGCAGGAAAGAAAGAAGAAGTTAAAATCAAACTATATTTCATGAGACCTAATAAATGTACTTATTCAGTATTTTTTCATTGCCTAGGAAGGTACACAGTCCACCTGATGGTAAATGGAAACCACAAACCAGCGGGACGATTGCGTAAGTTTTTCGTCAATGTTTCAATTGGTTTCGTTCATCCAGTATTGCTTTATCAATTGAAATTTATTGAAATCGGGAAGAGTGAACTCCAGACTCATCCCGATTTAAATTAATTACAACTGAAAATGCAATGCGGGATGAACGAAACCAATTGAAACATTGACGAAAAAGTTACGCAATCGCCCCGCGGGACATCTGCACTTTTAGGAGAGCAGAAGCTGTGCCGACCTTTTAGGGACCTATAAATATTTTCTTTGCCAATGCAGTTAATGATTCTAAAATATATGCATGCAAAACTAATATTTTGACTTACATCACCAATGGCTCCCCACTGTACAGCCAGTGCTGGCAGGCCGAGCTTCTTCCTACACTCACAGATCCTCTCCATCACAGAGTTGGAGAGACCGTAGTTGGTCTGACCTGCGTTACCACGGCCGCAGGACACCGATGAGAATATCACGAAGTCCCTGACAAGGAAAATAGTATTAGTCTTGAGCTCTTTCTTCGTTCTTATTATAATGATGAAGGTGGATGAGGAAACGGAAATGTTCTATGGTGACTACAGTGAGGCTCATAGTGAGGGTATGCAACATTGCCGATGCATTTCTTTTTTTCAGTTTTTCTGAGGAATCCTTAGCATTCCGCTAAATTTCTGCAAAATAGTGACACATTTTACGCCATTTGTGACCTTTTCACGGAAATTTTGCGGATTGTACTGGAGGGTCGGAAATAAAATGAATTGCTTTAGCAGAATTGCTGCAATGTTGCATAGCGTCGCTATTAGCCCCGCAGAATAGAGAGAATACCGACTCGTGTAGGGGGCGTGGAGGAGTGAGGGCTTCGAGGACCGATCAGACAAAGCCTCAGTCAATCAGAGGAGTCTGCTGATTTTAAAGTCATTTGACATTTTCATGCCATCGGTAAAAAAATTGTAAAAAATAATTATCATCGTTCCAAACATTTGTAGTTTGCTAAAAACTGTTGTCTGCAATGGCAATGGGAATTGTTTTGATTTTACTACAATTAGGTAGTCAATACAGACCCCATAATTCTTCCCCTTTGACTCCCTCCCGTTTGCCTTCCGTGCACCCTTCAATGGCACAACATCAATAGAAAGTCCACTCACCTCAGATCAGGGCACAATTTCCTCGAATATTTATCCAAATGCATAGTAGCTAATGCTTTAGGTCCGTATGAAGTCTTAAACGTCTCGGGCGTTTGGTTCTGGAAGATGGAGTCCTTCAAGATGACGGCAAGGTTAAATATGGCGTCTACTGGTCCTATGGTGAGGGCCTTCTTCAGCATCTCCTCGCAGCCAGCCTCGGTGGTGACGTCATGGGTTGAGATGTGGATCTCGGCACCGTAGCCAGCCCAAGCCCTAAGAAGAATAATATGGTCTTTTGACGGCATTTGATCTAGGACATGATTCATCAAGATAATAAGATCATGGAAATGTAATTCAAGATGAATGAATCAATGATAAATATCAATGAATCTTTCAGGAACCAGCCATCACAAGATCCTTTAAAGTTTGTCAGATGCCTTCTGACATTTGGTTCACTACTAACCGTACGATAAGAAGAAGAATGTAGTTCTAAGAAGAATCTAGTTATGAGTTTTCCAACTTACCTAAGTCTAGACGCTTGGTAACCGTTACTGATTCCTCTGCGAGATGTGAGCAGTAGTTTCCTGGCGCCCCTCATGATAAGCCAATCAGCGAGTTCCAGACCGAAGCCGCCCAGACCACCAACCACAACGTAGACATGGTCTTCGTGGCAGATATACCTGGCGGAATTAGAATGGTTAAAATTCTTTTCATGTTAGGTTTTACGAGTGTTTACCCCTCCAAAGACATGAAGAATTTGAGCGGAGCAAAATTAGAAACTTTCAGAAGACAAGCACAGCAGGGCAATTGTCTAACTTGATTTGCAATCATTTTTTGACTGACACATAAAATTCGGCGATTTTGCGATTGCCTATGCACCCTTTGACAACTAAAATTTATAATTACGCAACTGAAACCGTGTTTGATATTTAAAATATCTATCGATTCATTTATTTTCTATGATAGCCATGACATAACTCGTTTTCCGTGAAGTTACGCAATCACAATTTGTCGATAGAGATGGATTTCAGTTTCAAACAGTGAATGATTGATACTGAGTTTCAACAGAGTTACGCAATCGACCTGCTGATAACCTGAGAGAGTACATGTCAAGGCAAAGTTCATATTGCCTCACATTATTTAGGTACTAGACGGTAGAATTTTAATTTAAAGCTGTGGTACTAGAAATAAGTAAGGGGATTAAAGAAGAACGGATGATTTGTTTAGAATTTAGTATTTCTTACCTAGGCATAGCGTCCACGGGCACGTTTACTGGCCGCACTTGCTTACGATCTTCATCACGAATCTTTACGATAACCTGTTGCAACATAATACATTTTATGACCAAAAGACGCCAAACAACGATATCGTCGATATTATTGTCAATTGTGATATCGATCCTGATATTACTGATGGTGCAAAACCGGCCAATAATGAAGATTTGAACATTTTATTTCAAAATAAAGATTTGGCTTTATGTGAATGCCAAGGAATAGTCATGATGAAGTGGCAAAATTTTTGAGACAAGGCGTTTATCGTTCTTACCTTGCCAATGTGCTTGCCTGCAGCCATGTAACGGAAGGCAGCCTCCACGTCTTTCACATCGAAGGTACAATACGTGAGAGGACGTACAGCTCCGCTCTCAATACCACTCAAGAGGAGATCTTGCAGTCGCTAAGACAAGAAAGCAACATTTAGGATCTAGACATTACCCTATTATTCGCTAGTCTAATGATCGAAACCAAAGTCTTAAAGATAGACTTAACTAGAACCTCCAAAAATTTTCTGCTGTAAGCAAGAATCTATGATGATTGCACTATTGATATCCAGATGTTAGGAGTCACGGTTGGCTGACCAGCTCCCTGACCTCTCTCCCTTATTTTATATTAGGGTAGCGATTCATTGAAGGTCTGCAACTAAATCGCAATAAAGTTCATGGTAATAAAGTAAGATCTACTGTTAAAACCCTCAATAAGGTAAAGCTTACGTGAGTCACAGGATATTGGTAGTCAGCTTGAACAGAATATAATGCAAGCAGATTAGAAGGAACAGCTAGAGATGTAAACCTATCACAGATACAGATAGGAAGAGTAATGATGAGAGTTACATACCTGTCTGAATACGAAGCTCTGATCGAAGACGTAGTCCAACATGATGCCATGGAAGGAAGTCTCCTTGAGGAAGAAGTGCATGCCGATCGGCGTGTTGTTGCTAATGTCGAACTTGCCGATCTCGAGGAAACGGCCGCGGTACTTGAGGCATCTTACTGAAGCCTGTTGAGTAACAAATACGAGGTCATTAAAAATGGGACTAGGCCCGCCACACACTCACACCACTGTTACTCCTGTAAGTCAGGATCCAGCCAGGAGGTGAGATCATTGTAAGATTGATGGTACTAACGAGTTACTGGTTGCTGTAGCAGGTTTTATACTAGAAGATGGCTCCAGCCAGTGATTTAGTAGTATGCGGGTCAGCTTGACATTTATATAATAATATTTTTTTCAAGCAGTATTCTCGATATGTGTTTTTTTTTTAAAGATAATTAGCTTTCTGAGGTTAGTTTCATTAGTCCTGTTGGCTTCTCGTACTAAGCTAGACCTGGAGCCGGGAGGATCCTTTTTGACTACCAGGTTTTTATCGAAAACAATCGGGTTCGGGCGGTTACCTGTAGTTTCTCATCTGACAAGGAGTTCAGGACCATGTCGACGCCCTCTCCGTTGGTCTCCTTGCGGATCATATCTTCGAACGTCGTATCACGAGAGTTGCCGATGTGGCTGTCTGTAATCGTGATATCGTTAATAAATCGTAAACAAACGAAATATACCAATCATCGTTTTGAAAACGATTCAGAAAAAAAATGAATGACTTAACTTAGTACCTTCTGCAGTTTGGTTGATGACAAGATAATGGATACGATTTTTTAGTTCTTCTTCTTTTTATGTTTTTATGAATTGATTAATTGCATTATTTTACGTATACGTAGGTACGCGTTGTAAGCGACTGTAGCCTAGGGGCGAACACGTTGGGCTAGCAATCAGAAGGTCCCAGGTTCGATCCCCGGTGGCGCATGCACCAATGGATGAATTTTCATCAATGTGCATAATTTACAGTTCGCTTACGGTGAGGGAAAACATCGTGAGGAAACCTACCTATCCCCCGGGATTAGGTAATAGTCAGTTCCTGTATACACGGCGACAAGGTTCACCACCTGTCACGTTGGGTTTTGACTATCTGGTGAAACGTGGGCTTTGAGTTGGCTTAATACCTCCACAATGTGGTGGTGTATGGCCACTCAAGCCTCTGACTACCCCCGAATGGGGATAAAAGTCGTGACGTTATTATACGTAGGTACATCCACTCTGTTGCAAGTTCAACTATCGAATGAACCTTGACTTAGTCTACTGTCGTTCATATTTCTTTCATTCATACTTCACCTTTGAGTTGCGGGTACAGTTTCTTGATGAACGCCCTCTTTTCAGCAGTACCAACAGTGGTGAAGACTTCGCATCCGTAATGCAGAGCTACGTTGATGGCAGCCTGGCCCACACCACCGGAGCCGGCGTGGATAAGGATAGACTCACCACGCTGGATTTGGCCTACCATGATCTAAAAAATAGTAGAAATTAAGTTAGATTTACTTATCTATCAGCCGAAAGATTTCCAGTGCTGGAAGGGCCCACACTAGTGGCTTCCGGTCATCACGGTCTTGCGTAATTTGCGTGTGATGCAAGGGATATGATCAGTCCACCTTGTAGGGACCTGTCCTATACTGTCTTTATGCTCGTGATCCTCATTGTACTAAAACCTTTCATCAATATTTGCCTCACCCACTGCCACACCAACTTAGCAATAATTCTAAAAACTATTATATGTTACTCTGATCCGTCTAGGGATTTCCTATATTCTGAATTAACAAGGTATGCAGTACGTGAAACTAAAAGGCAATCGTTGTCTCCTTTTAGTTTTTTATTCATTTATTTTATATCTTACACAATATTCTTGTGGATATCGTTTAAGTACTAACCATAGCATAGTATACAGTTCCGTAAGCGACAGGTACAGTGGCGGCCTCCTCGAAGCTCCATTCGTCAGGGATAGCCCAGAGTAGACTCTTGAAACCCTCGGCAACGTTGGCCATGCCGCGGTTACGAATCATACCCATCACTCGGGAACCACTGTTAACATTATGATATTACATTACATTACATTACATATTACATTATTATTATTATTATTTATTTATTATTATTATTATCATTATTATTTATTTATTTACATTTTGATATTATTATTACTGAGGCGATAGCAACATTTTTATTTTCATTACTGGTAATCCCACTGTTGGGCAAATGTTAGAAGAAGGCTGATACAGTGGTGAGATGACTATACAAGGTATTAGGGGCCATCCATAAATTACGTCACACGTAAAGGGGGGGAGGGGGTCGACGAAATGTGACATCGTATGACAAGGGGTGGGATGGGTCCTAAGTTTTGTGACATCACATTTAAAAATCTAATATATCTAAGTATTAAAACTGAAATTTGAGCTGTTAAACTGGAAAAATTACGAAAATTGTATAAAATATGTGACGTCACACTAAGGAGGGGGGAGTCTCACAAATGTGACCAGCTGTGACATGGGGAGGAGGTAAAAAATCATGAAATTCGTATGACGTAATTTATGGATGGCCCCTTAGATTAGACGAGCGTCGTATTCAAGCTCATGATAAGTCATGCTTATACGTAACAAAAAATATAAATAAAGGAATATGTACTAACTTAACACAAACAAATATTAACGTAAATTTGACAAATAGTTTCACAACGTGATGCACTAGTGCTAAGTGACTTTAATGCGTTTTCCTTCATACTTCATTTTATTCATACATTCTTCATCAATAAGTATTTCATTGGATAATTAGACCAAATATTATTAATGTATTTTTTTTACATAAATGAAATAAGAATCGAATACTGAATACTCTCCTTCAATACGTCCCTTATCTTACCTTACACCCTGTATAGACTTTGGACAGTATCTAAAATATGGCTTAAGGTAGGAGTTCGTTGCAAGCGGCACACAGCAGACGTCAGTCGGCCTCATACAATTTGTGGCGATGATATGTGCCGCAACGGCAGCCGGCATTCAATTTCTATGAGACTGACTGACGTCTGCTGTCTGCCGCTTGCAATGAACTCCTACCTTTAGAAACTTATGTTTGGAAGGTTGGACTCAAATATGTACATGTAGTCATTTTAAACTTACTTAGGTGTTTTTCCGACTACTTCGAAGCCTTGCACGCACTCTTGCGCAAGACGACCACGAGCGACCGCGTCGACGGTGACACGTCCCGTGGCGGTCATGACGTCACGGAAGTTGAGGGCCGCACAATATATCTGATTGAATGTCAACATTGTATAATCAATATTATTATTGTTCTTAGCGTATGGTTAGTGGGCAACCTGGCAACCTGGTGTCAGGGTTGTTCAAGCCGCCCGAAGGCCTCTGACAAGGCTTAACGACTGCTGTCTCGAAGACAAAAACCGGGACCGACTTTATACGTGCACTCCGAAGCACGGAGACGCTCAGTTCATATGCGACTAATGGTCACCCATCTCTGCCAGACTTTGCAAAGCGTTGCTTAAAATCAATATGATTAATATGTGTAGGTAGCGACTGTAGCCTAGGGGTGAACAGGTTGGGCTAGCAATCAGAAGATCCCAGGTTCAATCCCCGGTGGGGCATGCACCAATGGATGAATTTGCATCTATGTGCATAATTTACAGTTCGCTGACGGTGAGGGAAAACATCGTGAGGAAATCTACCTATCCCTCTGGATTAGGTAATAGTCAGTTCCTGTATACACGGTTCACCAGCTGTCACGTTGGGGGTTCTGACTATCTATTGAAACGTGGGCTTAAAGTTGGTTAATACCTCCACAATGTGGTGGTGTATGGCCACTCAAACCTCTGACTACCCCCGAATGGGGATAAAAGTCGTGACGTTACACGTTACACACGTGAAGGTATAAGGCTCAAAATCTAACTGAGTAAGAACGGAACCAGAAGAATAATCAAGTACTTACGTTAACCAGCACTTTGTCAGGATCCTGGAAGGTGTGGTTCGCTCTGAGTGGTCCTTGCACCCATTTCAAGGTAGACAAGTCTCCGATGGTCAGGGTGTTGACGTACGCGTGGGTCGCGCGAACTGTCTCCAGATCTCCGAACAACAAGTGACGGTAGGTACCCCATTGGCCCTACCATGAAAAATCATTTTAAATACATATATTCCAAAAGCTGTGAGAACAAATCGTTTCTAGAACCAATAGTAACAACAAATTCAAAATGAGTCAAGATCATGATCATAAAACAATACTTACATCTTGATAGACGTTAAGAGCCAAATCCTTATCCAGCTGCTCTTCATAGAACTCCAAATCAGGGTTAAACGCTGGCGCAGAGGGGTCAGAAATCAATAGTCCACACACAATTTCACCACCTGGCTCTTTCCTCAAACAGTTAACCAAACCCAGAAGACCGTTTATCTGTTCATCTTGAGTATACAGAACCACTTTCTGGCCTTCCTTCATTTCTTCCTTGACTTTATCGATCCAGGAGAAGGTCATGTCGGATGCTGGGATGTTGACAAACTTGGCTGGTCTAGCTCCAACGCGTTTTCTGAAAAGGACTATGTACTCCTCGCCGGTATCTTGAACTGTGATGATGTCGTATTTGTCAGCGTAATCTTTGGGGTCGGGGCGTTCGGTCTCGCGGCTGATGATAAAGCATTTGTCGCGGAGTGTTGTGACCGCTTGTTGGAGAATCTGATGATAGGTTTGGTTCATCAATATGATATAGTATCTAGGGGAAGTTTAGTGAAGAGGTGATGAGTAGGACTCCTGATAAGGCGGAATGATAGGCGGCAATAAAAGGAAGATAGGAAAAGAGGCAGACCGCCAGCCATTTGTTCTAGTGACATTTGGAAGATATTTAGAAAAGCAAAGGTCTGAGAAGGATCGCATTGGACCATAGTAGAAGAAAAGTTTCAGAAATTTTTCAATAAAGCATCAGCATCAATCAATTAAGCATGTTTTTATATGTTCAGGGCTACATTATGCTTTAAAATTTAAATGAGCAGCCTCACTTACCTCAGGTCTGCTCAAGAGGTTAGCTCCAAGGAACAGCACAGTGTTACTCTCTCCTGACAGTTTCTTGTTCTCCACGGTGATGTTCTGTGGCATCTCAACGGGTTCTTCTGATATCAGTAGCAGTTCTGCCTGTACCAGCGGCAAGTCTCCCAGCATGTCCCCAACATTTTCTATTAGCGGTTTCAGGTCATTCTTCTTATATTCCTCATCCATTAACTCTATAGCCTTCACTTTGTACGTCTGAATGTTTTCAAGGACCAATTGGATGTTTGAACGGAGGATATCTTCAATCTGATGAGAATAAAAAAGATTTAGTAAATGTAGAAATTGTTAAGGTATTGGCTATTTAAGGTTCTCGGTGGCAGTAATTTGAACAGACATGCATATGTGTGTATTTTTCTCATTACCTTCATCTTGCCCGTTCCAATGTTTGGGATGAATTCGTTCTTCTCCAGTACGGGCACACCCAAAGGCACCCTCTTAGTGATTGGTGTAGCATGGAGACCACGAACTTCCACTCCACCAGCCCTAGGAACCGATAGATGGTTTTAATATGTCATCAATCCTGACATAAATTTACAAAGGCGTAAAGGATGCAATCTAGACGGAACCGTCAGCTCAAAAGATCATCACAAACGGAATGTTAGCCTTGGATAGTTTTTCGCAAGTATATAAACAGTTGGTTAGTCGACTGTCAAATTGGACATTAGTGCTCTTATTTTTATAGCCAAGGATGATACACTGGCAGACGGTATTAGCCGCCGCCCAGGACATCCGCAACATGAGGAGCAGACGCGGCGCCGACCTTTTAGGGACCTGTAAACACGCCCGTTGAAGAGCCCCGTGGTGCTGATTCTTGACTAAGCACGGATTGCCAATATTTTACGTACCGTAATTCGCTCAGGAGGACTATTACACAGGTACATAGTTAATACCTGCCAGATTAATTAAAATCCGAAATGAAAATAATAGCAGACTATCAAGTTAATAACTGCGTTGATTCTCTAACGATAGGGGATTTATAAAGCGCGCTACTACATTTAACCTAAAAGGGTTGATTTAATGGGCAATTTATTTTGAGGTCCCACAGCAGAGGGGTAATTACGGATCGCGGGGGTTCTCAGTTAATGCCACTATTCGTTAATTTGCTTATCTATAGATTAATGTGTCGGTTAATCGGATTAACCAGGTGGGCCCGGTTTGTGCTCGTGCATCTTTGGGAAATGATCTTGGCTGTGTTTTGTAACAGTATTGAGAGACTTTGGATGATATGTTGACCTGGTACCATTTGACGATGGCAGGTTTTTTAAACAGGTCTGCCCCTAACCATCATCACCACTTAATCTGACTCAATTGCAGACCTAAATTTAAGCGCAGTCATAGATATGATATATTGGGGTACCGATTCATTTCAGCTCTACAACTTAGTTGCGAATAGTTAAAGAGGCGGCAAGGGGGCAAAGCGTAACTCAGAAAGCTAAATTTCTGAAATTGCAATTGTACTCCAAGCGATGCTTAATTTGGGATCCTGCAATTGGAGCTCGGTTAAAAAATACTGCACGATTTTCTCACCTGATCACGTCAACATCAGGCCACACGCGAATTTCAAACGAATTCCTGTTTGAATTGGGGTTCATTTTTGAAATAGCTTCATAGTGCATTTTGGCATCGATAGACAGCTTCTCAATCCTGGTGGGGACGAAGAGACCGCGGGTGTCCTGGCCTATGATCTTCATCTGGAGCATGCAGTCCATGAAGGTGACCCAGTTGTTGACCCAGGAGAGGCGGCCTCGAGTTCCTTCAACGTTGCACCCGAGGACTCCACGGAAAAGACCACTGTAAGTAGAACATAGATAGAGAATTATGAATGAAACAACTTCAGTTGACATGGAACTATGGAAGACCCCAGCAGATCCCAATATGAACTGAAAACGACAAGGTAGTAGTGATTCCTTAAAATGCTTAATGTTACCTGTACTGGTAGCCTCTGAGTCTCAACTCCTTATAGAAGTCTTTAGTGAGCAGGTGCTTGACATTGGGGCCGCTGACTTCAGGCAGGTTTGGCAGCACCCTGTAGTCCTGTCCGACCTTCTTCTTGGCGTAGATGCGACCAGTTACGATGGAGGCACCGCTTTCTACAATCTATTAGAAAACAATGTGAGGGTTGAATTCACGGCTTACGCATTGACGGTACCATACTTTTGAGTAACTATCTGACTCAGGAAGAATTCCCGTAATCTATGAGTACGTGCTTATCCTGATATTAATAACGAAGAAAACACGTCTATTTAGAAAAGGTATCCCGCGGCTCAGGCCTTGAGGTACTTGGATATAGATGTAGGACCTCCTACAAACTAACTTGCATAATAATAATACGGGACGAGAAACAAAAGACACCAATAGAGCAGTAACGGAAACCGAAACTACTAATTCCCGGGCTATTCCAAATGTCTGCGTCCACAAGAGGCTAGTGGTGCGTCCGATCAGCCAGTTTTAGTACATTATAAGAAAATTACTGCCAGAAAAACGCCGAAAGGCGCTCCGTGCATATTTTTGTACTCGGTCCCTTTACTGTCAGAAATATTCCGGACCGGTTGGGTACTTTATGTAGACTGTATAAGATCCATAAAATGTATGTCAGAAAGTTTCTGATGATATGCAGCCGCCCTAAGGCGTTAATGTCTGAAGACGTAGACTAATGTCATAAATGATGACTCGGGCGCGGCTATAAAGAAAGAAAGAAAGAAAGAAAGAAAACATTTATTCGACACACTCGCAACACATAGACAGAGGAAACAGAAAAAAAAAAAAAAAAAAAAAAAAAAAAAAAAAAAGGGGTCAGCGCGAACTGTGCCGAAAAGGTATTTGGCTCAGCATGTGCTGGGGGGTACGAGACTCCACCAGCGCTGATTTTTAGCCAAACCCAAGAGAAAAGGCCACTGGCTACCCAAGAGAAAAGGACTAATAAAAATATACATATATCTACTTAATAAAATCAATAAAATAGTAAAAAGACATAGGTACGTGCGAAGAATAGACAGAAGACATTATCTCGGTGCTTGTGTACCCACCCAATGGTGTCAATATTCTTACCTCGAAGTTCCCGCTGCCCTTCTGTATCATAACGATGAACTCCAAGTTGCCATCCTTAGGGATGTTCGTGGCTCTCTGGAATCTGACGTTCTCGAAGACTACAGACACTTCGGTGTAGAGCTCTCCCATCATCATGCCGAGGGTCTCCCAGACCAGGACCAGGTAACCAGTGGCCGGGTAGAGGTTACGGCCTAAGCAAATAACAGCCTTGTTGAGTGTGTTGTGATGTGAATTTCGAAATGCAAGAATGATTGTTGAAATTTGAAAAATTCTAATTACAAAAATACCTAAGCAGATTTTTAGACTTAAAATGTTGATGTTCCTAATTGTGATGATTTGTTATTGGAATTTCATTGGAATTGAAATTATTTAATTAATAAATTAATAGAAATTAACGATGTAATTAGTCTAAATTTTCCTAAAAGTAAATCAATGTTAATTGACCACGACCGCTCGGCTCACAACATCAGATGTTTGAGGATTCGAATTGCGCTTCCAACTCTCTCACTCATCATAACTGTAATAGTTACCGCCGATCTTCTGTGAGAAGATGGTACTACTCCGGTCGAGCCAGCCCGTATGTGAGCTGCAGTGAATTGGCTACAGCTTGGCTCTACCACCATTAATAATATTCAATGTGTCAATGCCAACAACTTACCGTCCACCACGTGACCAGCCATGAACTCGCAGTCTTCGTCCACGATGGACATCCTCACGGTCCTCTCTCCAGACTTCATCTTCTCCTGAGCCTTGTATGACGTCACATACCTGTCATATAGTAACAAGTATTAAAGTACCGCAACCGCTGTGCCGCGCCTTAGGTATGCGCGGGGAGGTGGGAGGGTGGGACGGTGAGAGCGATGACGGGTGGGGGAGTGGGACGGCGAGAGCGATGAGCCCCCCGTCTTGCCGCTCACGTACCTAAGGCGCGGTACAGCGCTGGCGGTATACCTTTGTTATAATAGATCGAGTTCCTAGATCCAATTGTGTGTTGAATACATTATTTTTCGCGAACAAAAGAGTCGAACTGTGTCCATTGACTCCATTTAGTAGGTACCTACCTAACTTAATGTCTTTGTCAAAAAGTATTTTTTTTTTAAACGGAATTTGTATAGGTACAATTAAAGTGCCAACACAATAAAACAGCGTTGGAGTGCCACAAATAAAAAGGAACACTGGAATACTCTCATAACTGTGATCTTTGTCATTCCTAACTTAAGGCGAAGCCGCGAACCTAAGATTATACTGACTTGATTATTACAATGCTATGAAGATTTGCTAAAACTACCCACTTATACAGGGTGGTGACTACATCATGACAATAATTGAAACCACATACTGGGTATCACATTAGTAGTTCGCACATACAATATTATTAAATTATATTCAAAGGTATTGCCACGGGATCGCTTTTTTATTTTGACTATTTGCACTTTACGCCTACAAAGATACCGCTAAAAACACCGACACCGAAGCGATGTTGCCACGCTTGTACTTACAGGTTAGTCTATGAGGTCGCTAGACGTTCATAAAGGCTGTTTTGTTTCGTTTAGACTATTTCCGCATTTAATTTGTTTGAAAATTGGAAATTTTGGACTTTGATGTAAGTAAACCTAATTTTATAATTTAAATGTGTTGTGATTGACTAGCAGGGATCGTGTTTTAATTTATTGTCACTATGTCGTCACCACCATGTATAACGTCATACGAGTGCGGTCGCTGTTGGGCGATCTGCAGTTTCAATACAAAATTGACATTCGCCATACGCGGTCCGCTCAAGCAGCTTGTTTGCAGTCGTAACTAAAAATGCAGTCGACGTGCGGTTGATACCGGCAGCAATAAGTTGCTCGACCCGCTGTACACGGACTGCTTGAAGCGGTTCGCGTACAAATACAAACACAACTGCACTAGGATTGCTTGGAGTAGTCGAATTGAAGTCGACTCCGACCGCAACACGACTGCTCTCGAGCACGGTCTCGACTGCTCTAAGTAGTCCGTTTAAGGCGACTCTTATGGCGTGAAGTCTCAGGCAATAACTTGTTTACCTTAAAGCATTCGTTAGACCCCTAATATGGACTATATCTATGGACCTTGTGGAAACCAGGGAGAACTTCCGTGCGTTCAGGCGCTTTTGCCATACCTATTAATGGAATCAAGTATAACTAGCTCACGAGTTAAGGTCCAAATAGTCAAATTAAAATAAATAATAATAGCCTGGGACATTTTTGTACACACGGTTACCTGATCCCAAACTAAGCAGAGCTTGTACTATGGAAACCAGATAACTGATATTACTACATATACTACTTTTTTATTTGTAAATACATACATAATATACATATACACCCAGACTCCGGACATACAGACATGTTCATGCACACAAATGCATGTCCCGGGTAGGAATCGAACCTACGACCTGCAGCGTGAAAGGCGCCTTCGCGCCAACCACGCTAACGGGCCCGTCAAGCCGGGCCGCCCGTCAGTTACTGTCCGTGGTGCGTTACAACTGGTCTTCCACTAGTTGTAACAGTCTTATTTCTGTGGCTATCAGCCTATACTGTTATTATTGTCTCACGCTTTATTATGGAGGGACGTGGATAATCTTCTTCCAACTCCTCCTATCCTTTCTTCTGATTAAATTCGTGCGGGTTCCAAGACAACTTAGCTGTTCCCCGGGACTCGTCGAGGGTCAAACCTTGGCGTCATCGTTGGACAAAATCAAAATTGGACAAAATCAAAATCTCTATTTTATGTGCGTCATCGTTGGACACCATTGTCGATCCTGGCTTACAGGAGTAACAGTGGTGGGAATGTGCGGGATTAGTCCCATTTAAAAAAAGACCCCTATAGTGAAAACTATAGCTATAGTGAACCTGTCCTTAACTGCACCAATCCAACGGCCATCCATCACGTTAAAAATGAAACAAGCCCAAGTTCCCATTCGCGGAGGCCAACACCCCTATTGAAGGATGGTGGGTACATACAAAGTGGCCCGATAGATCACAACCGGGCCATTTGTTTGTGGCCGCCTAACTGATGGCAGGCGATTAATACACGACGCTCTTTATTGCATTGGAAGTTTTAGAAACAGTGGATTTATGGGTTATGTCTGTTTTTGCGGGTGACGATTGGGTTGTGAAAAAACAATTATGTACCACGGGCAATGAGAAGCGATACAAAATGGCAACAATGTTTGAGTATCGGGGCCATTTTGTAATGTGGTTCAGTATGTGACGGAAAGCGTACCTGATCATTTTTTTTTTTTTGGGGCCAGTTCCGACACTCAATCCCTCTACTGTTCCCGCTGTAGTCAGTAAGGATCGACAATGGTATCCAACGATGACGCGAAGGTTTGACCCTCGACGAGTCCCGGGGAAAAGCTAATTATAATACTTACCTAATGTTAGTTAAAAATAAATAAATATCGCCAGGCTAATACAGCACTTGTATGGGCCCACTAAGCAACCTAAGTCCTTACTAAGGGCCTCCGCAGACTTGCTAGTTTTAGCATCAGCGATCGGCGATTTTGATGCTGCGCTTCGCTCGTTCGCAATCGAAAAAACGCGACGCAGCATCGATACGTCACAAAATCGCCGGTCGCCGATGCTAAAAGTAGTAAGTCTGCGGAGGCCCTAAGCAACGCTTGTAAGGAGTACCGTACAATGGACTGGGGGTGATCCTAGTGACACCCAGACAAGGGCAAATTACGTTAAGGCCGTTTCTGAAATTTACAGTGAGCTGAGCGGCCTACACTCGAACCGGAGGTGAAACGTAAATGAAAAAAAAAAACTTATCACTTCTCGTTGGCTGTAGTATAGTACTTACCAATCCTCACTGTGCTCCCACTCGACTAGATGTGACAGCATGGGCGTGCCTTGTGACACGGGGAATGGCACGTGAGGGTAAATATTAGCCAGGTGCGGGTTCAAACCGGAATCGTATAATCTGTGGAAAATAATGATGATGAAATTTACAGACTTACTTCAGCTTAATGTTTTCATAGCATGAACTGAGAGCTTTTGGCCTCGGACAAGGTAAGTAGGACGCAACTATTAGCTCAGAAGGAACCACAATCATCATAATTGCGCACAGCCAAGGAGTGGAACTCCCTGCCTGCGTCTGTATTTCCGAATGCGTACAACCCAAATCTCTTCAACCGTA